>QRAM01000149.1:38875-215051 GCA_013436055.1 Halocynthia roretzi | reverse complement strand
CTTTTTTTTCCACCCCCCCCCTTGTTATGACCCGGGGATCCGTTTTGGGCCCCCCCCCCCCCCCCCAGGTTAAAAACCACTGCATCAGATGGTTCTCGTTACGCAATTTTACGCTGGTTGAAAGTAGACGAAATTCCCTAAATGGGTAGTTTGATTGTATGTCACGCTTACAATTAACAGGAGTTGTCTATATTTGTAGCACAATTCTAGTGAGACGTTAGAATTGCACCATTTTTTACAATATTTTAAGACATTCTTTAAAGCATTATCGGCATTTTTCAAGTGTTCCATCATTACAAAGTTCTTTATATTTTGTAAAATGATTCATATGCTATTCTATTTACATTCCACGCTTGAGCACGTATCGATCGGGCATGTTTTAACATGTCCGGATAAAATGTTCTTGTAGCATTGAGGTAGTAGTGGAGCGCGTTGTAACTTATGTGTTCAAAAACAGGTTAGTCCACTTGAAGAAAAATAAAGAACGTAAGTTTTATATCTATACCCATTCGTCAAGATAGCTGAATTATTCGGCTATATCGTGTTAATTGTCAGGATTGAATCGTATCGTAAATCGGTGTCGTGTGTCGCTCAATATTTTAGTGTAGTAGACACTTGACCTATTTGGAGGAAATTGCAGTTGCTCTTCATGCATATGCAAAGCAAAGATATGCAAAGGACCAAGTCCTACCTACGAAAGCAAAGAGTCGATGGAGTCCATGTACTACTTTACATTTGTGAATAAAATAATGTACTTTTATTTATAAAGAGAAAAATTTTACCTGTTCACTTTTTATGGATAATACTGATGCTTTTTCAGGGAGTCTACATAAAGTATTGCGAAGAAAAAATTCACAATAAATGGTAAGAAAGCATGGATGTATGGAGTTTCATTTTTTTCGGGCTGCCACAAAATGTTGAGGAAGTGGGAAACACAAATATGTATAATAAAATTTTCAGTAATTTCTGTGTATATATGACACTGAGAGGACTTGCACACATGGAATGTAGCATTTATGTGATGTCATATAAATACAGGAAAATACGTACTTGGCAAAAACAGAACAATAACCCGGAATTAACAATAAAATTATACATATTTCAAAATGAAGGTAAACATTAAATAGCATTTTGCCGGGAAATACCAAATTTTTTCCCCGTCCCCATCATTTCCACAAGTTGAGTGAGTTTCCTGCGTTTCCACTTTTTAGGGATGCCACTTTAGGCTGACAAAAGTGATATAGTAGCTCCATGTTAACCCCAATAGCAGTATAAAGTTCGAAAATGTGACTATAGTAGATAGTTGTATGTTATAAATCAAGTAACCAGCTTCCTGGATACAGCCTAATATTTATATATTTCATACTGTCACGTTTTAATTTGTTCCTTCCTAGTCTCAGCGTTTCAAAGTACGAGACAAACTCCTCAAAATACTGAAAATGGTCGGAGCCTCGGAAAAACTTTTCACTACTGAACAGGTGCGTCTAGTAAAATGAGGTTTCAACTCTTACATGTATTGTTCCTGGTTTCATCTAGTTTGATTGTTTTCTAGGTAAAAAAATATTTGGGAAAGTATATTGACGAGAGGAATTTGTATGATCCCAAAATGCGAGTTGTTGTTTGCAAAGGCGATTTGTTAGAAGATGTATTCGGTGTTCAGCAATTGACAATAAGTAACTATAAGTGCGTTGTGCGTTTCTTTTTTCATGTTCTGGATTTTTATCAAGATGTTTTTATTGGTATATTGGTCACTGCAATATATCTTTGTATCAGATTGTTATTTCGCACTAATTATAATCAAAAATCACCTGTTTGATAATTAATTTTTAGGGATTTTTGGCAGTTTGTTTTCCCTAATCTTATACCTGCAACGAACCGGGAAGTGCAAGAGCATGAGTCTGAGTGCAAAACTATACAAAATAATCCGCAAGTAAAAAGTCTCCGGAAATATATTCATGCATTCCTAATACTAGTGAATACTGTGAATCTGAATCTGTGGCTTTCAGGAGAGCGATAACACAAATGGAAAGATGGATTTTAAATGGATGTCACAGTTGCCTTGGTGGTATTTCGTACAAAAAGACAAAGAAGATAACATGGATAAAGCGACCGCTAGTGGAAGTATAGTTGTAAGTTTAGTTACGATACTGGTGGAATTTTGGTTATATTTTACAAGTTCGAAGGTTTAGACCTACCAATAGGTGTTGCTTGTCTGACATGCAATTGTTTAATTCAGGCTAACACAACAATTCATGCCGTTGATACAGAGTATGACACTGCTACAGATATATCTAACAGTGTTGACTTAGGTATGAGTAGAACCTAACTTGCTTTGGAACTTCATGATTCCCAGTTTTTCCAGATTTTCTTTTTCAAACGCAGGTTACGATGATGAAGATCGTTTTTCGGAGGAATATGAGCCAGATTCGGAAGATTCATTTTCTTCAGATGGAACGGAACCTTTATCTCCTATTGACAAGGTTTAACATATTCATACTTTCTATTGGCTCATGTGCTGTTTTGCTCATTGTATTAGGTTGGATATATGTAAAATAAACCTGTTCCTTCTCAAAATAGTTATCTTATTACTCCAATGTCATCTCTCGATATAGCCGGAATTGCAATTGCCAGTTAGACGATCGGTAGTGTCATCAGACAATGAAACTATGACAACGACGACTACTACAACAACTGAAACATCGTGTGTTAGCATGGAATATGAGATCCCTATGGAAGTAGGAAATTAATCAGGCAGCTCAGGATAAAATCCCTAAACTCAAATATTAATGTTTGAGTATGAAACGCATGCATGCTGCTTTTATATCCTTTGGTTGAGTTCTTGTCAAACTCGATTCTTTTCTTTTATCTCCAGCATCATTACATCATTGTTCTCTCTTAGGATCAGTGGATTTGTGGAGAATGTTCGACAATAAACTTACCAACATTTGGATACTGTGAACGATGTTGGAAAATGAGAAAGGGTTGGCTTGCAGAAACATCTTTGCCAAGGTATGACCTATGCATATATCATTCTTATACAAATAAACAATGAAGGCATATATTGCAAAGGAAACTGAAAGTATTTTGGCTCGAACTTTTTGTTTAGTCCTGGTCTAAGAAAGAGCTTCACACTGCCCTCAAGCCAAAAATCAAGAGAAGACAAATTTGAATATCCAGAAAGTAATTGTGTTATCTAACGTTTTTAGTAAGTTTTTAGACTAAATAAAATTTTGTAATTGCGAAAGCATCAAGCATTCCAAAGCTAGCTCGTTCTTCCAGCCAACCCAATCCTAGTATTGTCGGAATCGATGTTACGGACGGTTATCCGCAGCAAAGCCAGCAATGTAAGTTAAAGTTTTGATAGTAATGTTAGCTAGATCTCAGAATTTAAATAGAATTATTTTTGTGATACAGATAAAAATGATGAACTGACTACAAATGATTCATTCAAAGACAGTATGAATACGTCACCACATGCTGCAGGCAGCAGTACTAATAACTTTGATAATCTTCCTTTTAACCAGCTTAAGAGAAAGCACAGTTCATTGTCACAAACATACTTCCCTGTGTCAAAAATAGGCAAAACTAATTCGGATGATGATGGATCAGCTAAAATAAAGAATACTATGGAGCATATTGAAACGCCTAAAAAGTTCACAAGACCAACAACATTATTGAAATGCAACGTGAAATCTGATTCCACTTGTTCCCAGGCAGGATCTTCAGATCATTCAAACGAAAACATGTCTAGTTCAGTTAGGACACGTTGTTCTTTTTCTACTCCAGGATTGTGCAATATATGTCACAATAAACCCAATGACGCTACTATAATTCATGGGTAAGTAATCATGTTTATTATTTAATTGCCTCTTATCTAACTTCCTTGAACTGATTGTTTTCTCAGTGACTCCGGCCACCAATACTGTTGTTATAGATGTGCTAAAAAATTGAAAAAGCGTGGCAGGACATGTCCAGTCTGTCGTCAGCCAATAGCTTCTGTCCATAGAAATTTTATTTGCCAAATGTAGCTGCTTTTTTATGCGCAGGGAAAGTTTGTTATGCTATTGAATTTCGCTCGCATCATTACAGTTCTTTAAAATACTGCTACTTCCTGTTCCATTTTTTTTTCTTGCTCATAGTATTATGATATACAAGCTTAATCATATGGTATTTGTGCTGCTAAACCAGTATAAATATAGCCTGGTTACTTGAGTTAGTTTGAGATGACTGATTTTGTATAGCTGCTGTATTGTATTTGGTTGGCTATGTGTATGTATTTATGGTGCTTATCAAGGGGATTATTAAGTAGTATATTTGGAAACTTTATTGGCATGTAGTTTTGATCAGTTAAGATAAATCTGTCAATACTATGCTGCTTGTTTGCTGAATGTTCTTTATCCAGCTCATCACCAGCATGTCCCAATGTAAAAATGAAGACATCCCTCAGTTCACCGTGATTTGTATCTAGACCCCTCTTCTGTTACCGTTTCGTTCCTTAGTTTTTATTATTCGTTCTTGAATTTAAGTATATATTGGGCTGTGTCAAGAAAATCCAGAAATCCGAGTCACCTAGAATATTTTTAAGCTTATTGACTGATCTTGATTTTAATCTTAAGTAGCCCAATCATCTCTGTCTTATCTGACTCGGATATGTACTGTAAATTTGATTTTAACAACGTCTTGAATTTAGATTAATATTGTGAATGCCGATTTGAAACGAATCCCAGCATGCATTTAGTAATAATAGACAAAAATGATATGCTATATACAGCTAAATAAAAAAATGTTTAGAATGAGATATATCGATATTATGTTTACTCGGATTCATTGCAATGACAACTGACAACCTATTTATTTTCTCTTCATAAATTCTTGAATCTCCTCGTTTGTTTTCATGTGAATGTCCGGAATGAAGAATATCGTATATAGCATGAATATTATGGTGAATATCATCCACGGAATCATGATGTAGGCACCTAGTAATGGCTGAAAACAAGGCATAGGGTTTCAATGTTACCTGGATCGTATATTTCCACAATACGAGCGATCCACATCGACTTTACGGTAAAATTTTCCTCTATTAAATTACAAATGCACAATAAGACCACTGTTCCCATAATTTTCACGAAATAGAACACAATTTTGCTCTTGTCAAAATTAATCAAGAAAAGTGCTCCAGGCCTGGGAAAGTTGACCATGACACTTCAGCGTCGAAAACGGACCCCCATGCAAAGCCCTGAGTCAAGAAACCAAGGGGTTATGCGCACACGAACATACACATACGCAGTTTCTTCTACAGTTATCAGATAGTACGTAAATATGAATTTTTAATTAAACCTGCAAGTACGGCGGTAGGAAGCCAACGAAAAAGCCTGTGATCCATAAAGCTGCCGAGCCGTAGTTGATGCATGTAGTTCTGGTCGAGGGGGTTGGGACAGCATAAACAATAGGATAAGTTGCTATGTTTGGGCCGCCAGACCACCTGCAAAGCGAAGGTTTTAATACAACGATTGGTATCAGCTAACTCATTTGCACGATACTTACCCTAGCATAAAAATGACCATTCCTACTATAGAAAGGTATCTCATATTCGGTACATCGTTTAATGTCGCCAAGCTGACCGTAATGAGTATATGTCCGAAAATCATAACGATTGCTCCGCCGATGTTAACTTTTTTTGCTCCGAACTTTTCAATTATTTTCGACTAAACAGAATAGTTTATTATAGACCGCAGTGATGATAGTTAAGTGAATGTACCGATATATGATCCTTACCCCGAAAAAGGCGACAATAAATTGCGCTGAAAACACGCCTATCGTGGCAAGTGTTACCGATTCTTTTGCTATTCCGGCGTACAGGAATAGTTGATCCGAGAAAAATACGATGTGGTTGAAGCCAACCAACATCTGATTGGCGTAGGTAATGATAACAGCGAGAAAAATTCTCCTTCAATTGTACAAATTGGTCTATTAATGTCTACATATTTCATGGAGTTTATTTGCTACAATAATACCTATGTGGTATTGCTAGTGTACTTGCCTGTATTGCTTGGTTCGAAACATCCCGGCTAGAGAAATTGTTTTGTCTTCAGCTGACGGATCGTCTCCAACAGATTGTTCCCTTTCAATCAAAGAAATTTCTTCTTCTACTATATCCTGATAGTATATATCACGTGTCAGTACTTATATCAATCGCTGATTTTGTAACGGTGAACGGTGTATAGATTATTACCGCACTGCCGTTTCTTAATTTCCGCATGACTCTCTTTGCTTCCTCCCTCTTTCCCTTCTTCAGTAAGAAGACTGGAGATTCGGTGATAAACGGACTGGCACATAACCATAGTACAGACGGAATAGATGCCGTCGCTATCAAAAGAGGCCACAACGTAACTGTCCCAAGTACCTGGGTATTTGTTGCGATTTTTCAGTATATTGCGTATTTTGTGTAAAAACTGAGCATTTTGTTTTATTGTCAGTGTAGCGTTCAACTCTAAATCATGGAAATGAATCAAATTACATATCATGTACGCGTGGCGCTGTTCAAATCTATATTTCTCACAACAAGCAACGATTATTTAGTGGTAGAAAATATTTAACTGTAACTGGGTTTCTGCAATGACTTGGATTTCCATGATATACAGCAAAATTAAAAATAAAGTCTGTTTAGTTAGCAAGAACTATAATCACTGATAACAGAGAGCTTCAATAAGTTCAACTAATGTATTTTTTGCGTTTCACATCCTATTTACCTTGTTGTATCCGAAAATTGGTCCGAGCAAGGCTCCAAGTGCCATTCCTACTCCGAGAATGCTTTGAAAAAATGGCTGTCTCGAACGAACGCATGTTTCTCCAATCAATACAGACCCAACATCTAAATTTAAGGCAAATTAAACCAATTTCTCAATTAAGCTCAGGGCCAATAATGTTCCGATCATAATGTTGGTTCGAAAACCCCAACTCTTACTCAAACCCAGTCCTAGACCGAAGCCAAGCATCATTCTCCCGATTACAAACGCTTCGTATGATCGCGTAAGACCTCCAATCAGTGCGATCGTTATCACGTTGGCCAATACGTTCAGCGAATGAAGCCCGATTTGAGTCTTTTTCGGACCGAAAAAACCAACAATATATTTTGTCGTGCTCGCGCCGATAAGAGACACAAGAATTGGAAATGAAAAAACCAACGAAAGCAGAATTCGCAAGAAATCGACAGGAATCGGTTCATCGTATCGTTCCTGTAAGATTTTGTTTTCTGTTTAGGTTCCCGTTAAAAGAAATTCAAGTTTACTATTGCTAATTGCGATACACCGGATAATACTCACAAAATATGTGCGGTTGAAAACTTCCTCCAACACGGGGATCAATGGATTCAAACTGGTGTAGGAATAGCTGACCGGCGTTACGAGTACAAGCGCAGTGAAAATCAGGATTGCATCACAATATCTTGAATTTTTCTGTCAGTAAATCAAACCATTGATTGTATTGTAATCCTAACTTATACTGAAAAAATAAATCTAAAATCTCATATCGATCAATTGTTAATGTTTGAATAAAAACTTTAAAGCATATTACAGATCTAAGCATTTATTTCGTATCGTTGAAAATATTCCTGGACAGTACATGGACATGAATCCGAATCGTTAATTAAAAATCAAGAAAGAAATTCATATTAAAAGCAATTATGTCGTACCATTTCCGAAAGTTCCATTTCTGCAGAAATGCTTGCGTCTTGCGTTTACGATGAATTCGAACTAAGTGCAGGGAACATGCGAACTGATATGACGTGACAAGGGTTTCTTTCTTTTTTATTATATTTGTTATATCTAGCTAAACCACATTTTCACGGTTGATCTGACTAGTGAAGATCGCTCTCAATTCACTTCTTTAAAGTACATCAATACTGCGATCCCATTGGTCGATAGAATTGTTTGAACAACATTCGTTGGCAATCAACTTCAAGTTCACTAGGTATGTCTTCTTGTGAACGGTGAACTACTAAGATATGAAAAATGTGAATACTTCAAATTGTACTGTAATTGTAATTGCACTTGTTGCTGTTGCAATTGCTGTAAATGTCGTGTTATATAAAACAGTGTTAGTGACCTAAGTGCCGTGTTAGTGCGAAACCGTGTTATAGGGAATTCTACGTGTGTACGAATTCTAACTCTTTCCTCGCATAATCTCTGTCTTTTTACTATCAGAGATTTATGGAGTGACACTAAGGCATCTGGAATGTCTCCCACAAGCATACGTATTTTATCACCCGTTATCGCGCAGACATTGATATCTTTACTTGTTGTTAACGGAAACTAAATCTAGCTAGTTCGAAACGAAAAAACCGTCTTCGTTTTTATCAATAGCATTTCGTACATTTTCATTTTTTACTCTCGAAACAATTGTCGCAAGAAGATAGGGTTTTGGTCGTAGGTTTATGAAATATATTGCTTATGAATACCCGAAAAATGCATGAGCAAAGAAAACCTGGGTTCGGAGTGGATACAATCCTTCTTACGGTCACTTCATCAGCCAAAAGATCAATCTGCATAGGTCGTTTTTCTTTGCTTTACTTTCCGATTCCGATCCCGCAATCTGCCTGCCCCTACTATCGATGGAGATTAAGTACATTAACAGATAGAGCTTAAAATGCTCTGCTAAATGCCCCGGGGTATTTACGAAATTTTGTAAGAAGGTCCAGGTACGGGTCTGAACACTCTGTGGTCGGGTTACTACTAATTTTCTGATGACGACTGTATATCTGTGTGAATGCTATCTACCTCTACTTATTTTACCGTGTTAAAGTCTTGCACTGAATTTTTACATAGCTGCATTAACGACACAATACAATAGCAGGCAAAGTAGGATTATAATATGTAGCTCATGTGTTTAAGTTGACGATGTTGATGGATTATATGTCGAATATATTAACCTCTAGATATGGAGGCAGAAATGCAACTAAAAATGATGTTATCCAAAGCGATGCAGAACCATAGTTGATACATGTTGCCCTGGTAGACTGGGTTGACACAGCATAAACGAAAGGGTAGGTTGCTATATTAGGCCCACCAGACCACCTGCAAATCGTAGCTTACAGTTGTGATAACCGAATCTGTATTGTTTGTTATTTGGTGGTGATGGTGTGATTCGCTAAAAACTCACCCCAGCATAAAAACGACCATTCCTATTATAGAAAGGTATCTCATATCCGGTATATCGTCGAGTGTCGCCAAACTAACCGTGATCGATAAATGTACAACTGTTATAAAAATTGCTCCGCCGATATTGACTTTTTTTGCTCCGAATTTTTCGATCATTCGACTAAATAATAACAAAAAAATATTGACGTGATAAATGACAAATATAATGAAAAGGGACAGAATCCCTTGTCACGTCATATCAGTTCGCATGTTCCCTACACGTAGTTCGAATTCATCGTAAACAAGACGCAAGAATTTCCGCAGAAATGGAACTTTCGGAAATGGTAGGCAATAATTGCTTTTAATATGAATTTCGTTCTTGATTTTTAATTAACGATTCGGATTCATGTCCATGTACTGTCTAGGAATATTTTCAACGATACGAAATAAATGCTTAGATCTGTAATATGCTTTAAAGTTTTTATTCAAACATTAACAATTGATCGATATGAGATTTTAGATTTATTTTTTCAGTATAAGTTAGGATTAGTATACAATCAATGGTTTGATTTACTGACAGAAAAATTCAAGATATTGTGATGCAATCCTGATAATGTTCTTTTACCACGTATGTATCGCTTAAAACTTCTTGTAACACAGAGATCAATGGATTCATGGATGTGAAAAAGAAGGAGACTGGTACTGTCAGGGTCATCGCGCTTAAGATAAGGAGTCGATCGCAGTATTTCGAGTTTTTCTGTTGGTGAACAAATCTAGTTAAATTGATTTTATTATCTTTAGTAGCAGTTTCCAATGGGGTTAATATGGTTACTCCAAGAGAGCGTTTTTTCTCCTTCTGAATCATCATCCCGTCGGTAATTATTGGCAATACCATCTTGTAAGCTCCTGCGTACAATAACATTGAATTGCTGAAGGCTTGAAAAATTTGGATTGTATACGCCCAAACCCGAACGAGAACAAACAGCATTTCGTATTAATTAATCGCAGTGGAGTAAATTCACATGAAAAATTTGTAGCATTCGAGTAATGCCTAATACAGTCTCAGAATACATGCAAAAATGTTCTCAATCCAACACTTTTAACAATAATCTATTAAATCTAAGCAATAAACAGTCTATCTATTAAATTCCATACCATTTCAGGTATTTCCATTTTTGAGCTGTAGCGCTCCGTAAAGATTTTCTAAACAAGTACAATTGTCTTTGAGTGCACCCAAGCAAGCATGCAAGTTTTATGTCAATGCATAAAAAAAAAAGAATAGATATTTATTGTTCCCCCATTACCACAACGAAGAAGACATATTTGCACGGTTGGTCAACATTGCGTTCAACGTTCAATGTTCAATCTTCTGCAGGTAATCTAACTCTAGCTAACTCACCTTTTGTTGCACTTTTACACAGAATTTTTTTGCATTCCCTTTTTTAAAGTGCAATCGGCATTTCATTATGCACTTTTTACCAGAACGAAATGTCTCCTCGGAGTATTTAGTTTTGAGCAACTTTTTGTATTTTTAAAAGCTTGTGAAGACTTTCATCTTGTCGAACATATTGTCAAGATAATTGTGGTAGCAAACTTAATTTTTTCCAGTCTTATCCATATCTTAACAGCAGCGAAACTTACTTATCCATAGAACTAGCGGCGAAACCAGTACATGTCACAACATCAGAGGCTACTAGACAAAAAATGCCTGCAAAGTTTTCGTGCGGTCTGTCGACAGCCCGGGTCACATAAACGCAAGATGAATACCAGAGAAAAGAAGCAAAGAAAACCTGGTTCGAGAGTGGTTAAAATTCTTCTTAGGGTCGCTTTAGCAGTCAAAATATCAATCTGCATAGGTCGTTGTTCTTTGCTTTACTTTCCGATTCCGATCCCGCAATCTGCCTGCCTGTACTGTCAATGGACATTAAGAACAGATAGATCTTAAAATGGTCTGCTAAACGCCCGGGATATTTACGAAAAGTCCAGAATAATGAACGGAGGTCCAGAATAATGCACGAACAAAGGAAACTCGGGTCTGAACACTCTGTGGTCGGGTTACTAATAATTTTCTGCTGACGACTGTATATCTGTGTGAATGCTATCTACCTCTACTTGTTTTACAGTGTTACAGTCTTTTACTGAATTTTTACATAGGTGCATTAACGACACAATACAATAGCAGGCAAAGTAGGATTATAATATGTAGCTCAGTATCATAGATGGAAACTGTTTCATACAGATGAAATTGTGAATAGGCGGAAACGCATAGAATCATGAGTAGATTCAGTATTCCTTTCAGGTCTAACGGTTTGCACTTAAAGTATAAAAATAACTGTTGATCTTTCAAACCTGATCAGGTGGGGTACCTTATAATTTAATTGCATAGCCCCAATACAAACATGATTTCAGGGTCCAGGAAATTTGACTGGGTTGTTTCTAGAGATTCAACTCTTACAAATTCCCCATAAATTTAAATTAACTTGAAAAGCCCGGGTCACATAAACGCCATATGAATTCCAGAATGATGCTTGAACAACTCAGGACACACTGCCAGAAGATACTCAAATTCAGTATAAAGGCTTAGCAAAGAGAGGCGAGCTAGACCGTAGGCCCAGTGGACGATATTGTGACGTCATTATTTTTTCGAAAGCGACCGCTGGACAGCGAGTGCGGCCCTTCTGGGGAAAAGTTTGAGAAAAAAGAACGAGACAAAAAAATTAAAAAATAAGTTTTTCGTGAGCTGTTGTTGTACCGCAAATACGAAGTATGGTTATGTACAAGAGCAATAATAATGCTATAGCACGCTATAGTATGTATACAGAAATCGATATGACACAAAATTCCATTTCAATCAGCATACACAAAATGATCGTCATACCAGTTCTATTTTCTTTTCATGAAGTCTTGAACTTGCTCGCTTGTTTTCGTGTGGATGTCTGGTATAAAGATTATCGTGTATATCATGATAACTATTGCGAATACCAGCCATGGAACCATGATGAAGGCTCCTAATATTGGCTGAAAAATAAAAGTTGGATAACAGTAACAGTAGGTGACGATGTTGATGGATTATATGTCGAATATATTAACCTCTAGATATGGAGGCAGAAATCCAACAATAAAAGATGTTATCCAAAGCGATGCAGAACCATAGTTGATACATGTTGCCCTGGTAGACTGGGTTGACACAGCATAAACGATAGGATAGGTTGCTATATTAGGCCCACCAGACCACCTGCAAATCGTAGCTTACAGTTGTGATAACCGAATCTGTATTGTTTGTTATTTTGTGACGTGTGATTCATTGAAAATCATACTACATTCCCGTCGATACTCACCCCAGCATGAAAACGACCATTCCTACTATAGAAAGGTATCTCATATCCGGTATATCGTCGAGTGTCGCCAAACTAACCGTGATCAATAAATGTCCAACTGCCATAACGATTGCTCCGCCGATATTGACTTTTTTTGCTCCGAATTTTTCGATCATTTTCGACTAAATTATAACAAAAAAATAGTAGAATATCATAGCACTCCTATATGGTTTTCTCTTTGCTGAATCTTGAGATCCTTACCCCGAAAAAGGCAACGAAAAATTGCCCTGTGAACACACCAATCGTGGCAGGTGTCACGCTATCTCGTGGTATTCCGGCGTTCAAAAATATCTGATCCGAAAAAAATACGATGTTGTTCACGCCCACCAACATCATGTTTGAGTAAGTGATGATAACAGCCACTAGAATTCTCCTGGTAAATGATAGTATGATCTAACGGCTTCATAAAAGTGAACGGAATGTCTGCAATTCTTAAAATAATTCACCTGTATTGCTTGGTTTTCAACATACCCATTAGGGAAACATTTTCAACTTTAGATTTGTCGTCATCAGATGATTCGTTTCCAGATTGTTCTTTTTCAATCAGAGCAATTTCGTCTTCTATTATTTCCTGTTTTGTACATTTAAAGACACTGTTTCAATTCTGTTTTAATACTCCAGTAACTGAAATTAAAATCATTGCATTTATACCATTTTCTTTTCTATAAAGAAAATATAATCATATTAGCTTGTGATGAATATAAAACAGATTAATTGCTACATATCATCGTATTTTCCGACTGTCCCCAAACTCGTGACCCACCTGCGGCGCAGTGGTTGAAAACGTCAGGCCTAAGGTATGACCAGCGTTAACTGAATAAATCCGTACAATTGATTTGGATAAAGAAATTTGTAAATGGTGTAATCAAGAAAACTGATGTTGTCTAATATCCATATCCATATCCATTTTCGGTATTAAGTAAATATGTTTACCGTCGACCCTCGCCTCAATTTCCGCAAGGCTCTCCTCGCTTCCGCTTTCTTTCCCATCTTGAGCAAGTAGAATGGAGATTCAGTAATGAATGGACTTGCGCATAACCAAACAACAGAAGGTATAGATGTCACGGCGAACACAGCAGGCCACAGAGTAGTTGTTCCTAGTACCTGACCAGTGACGGATATATTTTGCTTAATTTCATTTGCTCTGTTCAGTCTGTAATACTATTGATAGTATATCTACCTTATTATATCCAACAATGGGTCCAAGCATAGCTCCAACCGCCATTCCTACGCCGAGAACACTTTGAAATAATTGTTGTTTCGACCGAACGCACATTTCAGCTACCACGACTGATCCAATATCTAAATTTGATGCAGTTTCACTTACATGCTAAAGGAAGTTTTCCATTGAATTTCCAGAACTTACTCAAACTTAGTCCTAACCCCAATCCAACGAGCATTCTGCCGAGTATAATCACTTCATAGGACTTCGTTATACCTCCAGCCAATGCAATTGTGATCACGTTTGCGAGAATGTTGAGCAAATGAAGACCGATCTGTGTCTTTTTCGGTCCGAGATATCCGACTATGTATTTCGTTGTACTGGCAGTAATCAATGCAGCAAGAATTGGGAAAGATAAGATCAGAGATAACAAAATTTGCTCAAAATTGTCGGGAATCGGTGTGTTGTACTTTTCCTATAACATGTAAATATTCAGTTTTTCTGTTGATACTTTATCTAATTTATGTAATGTTCTCTTACCACGTATGTATCGTTAAAAACTTCTTGAAACACAGAGATCAATGGATTCATGGATGTGAAGGAGAAGGAGACCGGTACTACCAGGGTCATGGCGCTTAAGATAAGGAGTCGATCGCAGTATTTCGAGTTTTTCTGTTAGTGAACAAATCTAGTTAACTTAATTTTATTATCTTTAGTAGCAGTTTCCAATGGGGTTATTTTGGTTACTCCAACAGGGCGATTTTTCACCTATAATAGTCGATGAAATGAGGATCGGCTAAATGGTTAGCAAACCAACCGAATTATTCAGCAAGACGCATTCACCTAGACCACAGTCAACCAAGCTGTATTAATAGACACCGCCATCGCCAGGGTCACTGTGGCGACGATGGTTACCCTTATTGAGGTTATTGTACCAACTTGGGTCCATCATCATCCTGTCAGTAATTATTGGTACATTATACCATCTTGTAAACTCCTGAGTACAAGAACATTGAATTGCTGAAGGCTTGAAAAATTTGGATTGTATGCGCTCAAACCCGTACAAGAACAAACAGCTTTTCATATTAATTAATTGCAGTGGAGTAAATTCACTTAAAAAATGTAAAGCATTCGATTGATGCCCAATACAATTTCAGATTACATGCAAAAAATTTCTCAATCTAATGCTTTCAACAATAATCTAAATTAAAGCAATAAACAGTCTATCTATTAAATTTCATACCATTTCAGGTATTTCCATTTTGAGCTGTAGCGTTCCGTAAAGATTTTCTGAACTTGTACAATTGTCTTTGAGTGCACCCAAGGCAAGCATGCAAGTTTTATGTCGATGCATAAAAGAAAAGAATAGGTTGTTGGGATATTCATTTTTTCTCATTCCACAGCGAAGATGACATATTTGCACGGTTGGTCAACATTGCGCTCTACCTTCAGTCTTCTGCAGGTAATCTAACTCTAGCTAACTCACCTTTCTTGCACTTATACACAGAATTTATTTTGCATTCCTTCTTTTAAAGTGCATTCGGCGTTTCATAATTCACTTTTTAACAGAGCGAAAAGTCTATATTTGTATTTTATTAACGCTTGTTAAGAATTTCATCTTGTCGAACATATTACCAAGATAATTGTGCTTTGCAAAACAAGTTCATGGGTCAGATCTACTGTATTATCTTTCCATTTCATCACCGGCTGTGTCCCCCTTCACACACTTTACTTGGTTAGTATTATACAGGGTTTAGTAATGGGTAGTGGTCTCTACTTGAGACACGTAGAAACATCTCTAGCTCTTGGAACTTACGAGGTGCGGAGGCTTCGACTAATCATTGAATAACTGTACATACTCAAAATTATTGATCAAACAAAACAAAAAAATTCTTGCTTAACGTTTCATACTCTTAAAAGGAAAGTGTGATTGGAAAAGCGAGTACGGCCGTGTAAGATTATTCGACAATATTTTGAAATTTTCAGTCGAACGAAAAAAAACAAAACGGTGATTGACCACAAACCAGTGATTAGATTCACTAAATTAATCACCTAATTGTAACAGGTTATAGTCAGAACCTAAGTGCTCAAATATGTTGCGGAATGTGCTGTTGTGCCTTTTTTTCTGTGTAAGCTCTTTTTTCGACTGAAGTATTGTGAGCTAGTAGAGTTACATGTAGCTTATGCGGATAATGACTTGTTCATGTTTGAATGATACATTTAGTCATTCATCAGGCTCAGGCATCGTTTTATTATTAGATATAATATAGAGTTTACCCGACTAGGGAAAATAAACATTTTTGACAAACCTACTGCCGTTCCTGTTGCCATTATCTAGTATTCTAGTTCTTCCATTATTACCGTGACTTTATAGTACTTAATGTCACGCATCCACCTAATAACGCTCTTTATAACATTAAGTAAGTACTACTAGTAGGATGTGCACTATATATCAAATACATGTCTTTCAAGATGGACCTGGATATCTCGCAGTTTTCGAAGATCTCTTAACGTTGTCACTCTCGAGCGATACACTCTATTAATTGCACTGCATCGTATACAGGTAAGCGTTTTCTTAAATGGTAAAAGAAATAATAAAATTAGAGGCAACACTTCATTTGTATGTATTGTGCGCATATTTGTGTAGGAAATTATAGTCGATATCGTACTATAGTCGAACTAAAACGTAGTATTGTAGTGGTATTTTTTCAGCATGTGGCTAGGTCATCCATTTCGTACCGAGCAACAGAACAGCAGACATAGTATTGACCAACATCAAAACATTATTCAATTATTATCCTATCGTATACAAGTGTCTTAATGACACTTGATCTCGCTATTAATTACGTACACATAGTGAAGAGTACTTTTCCAATCGATTGCAGTATAGTTACCAATTTAAGTTGACATAATATCTGCAACTTAATATTTCAATTCTCGTAACGTCAATAAAAAATCCGAGCTACTTGGTTGTTAAGATATGTAATTATTTTTCAGTATAGTGCAGTAGTATGGTTTTATACAGCTATATGATTTTACTCTTGTTATTACTGAAAGTTTTTTTAAGTTTAGGTAAGTGATAGTAATTTTCATATGATGAAATATAAAGATGAACCGTAGATGCGGACATCTTTGTCGCTTTGACAAATCTTTCTTACCTTCAGAAATATTCTCGTTATAGGCCATATATTACATAATATTAACTTTTCAAAGGTATATTTATATATTTGTTTTCTTTCGAGGTGCACTGGATATGACGGTTGTCAATGAACATTGTATTGTTCGTGATAATGATATATCTTACTTGAAGTGTATCTCAGATGACCCAGGATTGTCTGCAGAGCCGTTTAAACGGGTTATGGATACAGGTAGATAACTCGGAGTACACTTGGATCTTGATTTATATGGAAAATATATACTACAGCTGCAGCTGAGTGTCCTTAAAACTATCATGGTAGCAAAATTCATTTTTTCCAGTCTCATCCATATCTCAGCAGCAGCGAAACTTACTTATCCATAGAAGTTTGGCTTTACTCATCTCTCAATTTCTTGCTTCAAAATTTGAACATTTCAACATTGTTTTATTTTTAATATGAATTTCAAGGATCAGGATCACACATGACGTCAATGATCCTAGTGGGACCCATATCGCCGGAAGTCTGGCCTGGCAGGCGACTGAGTATGTTTGCAGAAGGAGGTTTGAAGCGCACCGGTGTTTTCTCTTGCACACTGGAGGGAGATAAGGGAAATGATGAAGTTGTGCAGGCTATAAAAATAGGTAAATATAAGTTTGCTCCCTTTTCTGTTATAGATTTCTTAGTGTTGCCCCTTTCTTATCATCAAGAAGATCTATTATACCTTCCAGGCATTCCACCAACCGTAACTTTGTGTGTATTTACTTGATAGCTGAAATTTTAACTTGTGGCAAATACTGATTGAATGATGTTACTCTAATTGGTCAAAGTGCTTTGCCGCCAAGCACTATGCTTATCAGATCACTTTCTGTAGTGTTCACTATTTTCACTGCATGTTTGTGCATGAAATCTCAGGGTGTAGTTCTCAACTGGGACACATATAGCTCCCTAGTGGGCCTTGTCAAATTTGGGACAACGTGGACAAAGCTGTATCTTGGGGAGACACAGGCTTATTTCATTTGGCGATTCCTGATTTCTACTAACAAATTGTTGTGTCAGGAACTAGCGGCGGAGTTTGGCCTGAAAGTTTCACGCTGACTGCAAACAAAGACGAAAATATTAATTTGAAATTCCTTTCCCACGATCACATGGATAATCTGATATGGAGGCATCAAGGAGTTATTATGTCACATGTAAGCAGTCTGACGCACAATATACCACGAGTTTCATCCGAACATGCAGGAATCTACGAATGTTACAAATATCCAACTCACACTGATGAAATAAGCACATACCGGTAAACACTTTTAGCTGTAAAGAGTAAAAAAAATTCTTTTTGCTGTGTTTGTTTTGCTAAAGTCTCGATGAATAGAAGTATTGTATTCTGCTGAATAACAAAAATTATGCATCATTGAACTTGCAAACTAACTCCCTCCCTCCATCCCTGTATTGTACCATAATATTAAGTCCAGTCGAATCGTTCGACAAAACAGGACAAAAACTTGCTAGAGACACACTCCCCCACCCCCATTTCTAATTCTTATTTTTTAAAGCTTTACCAACTTTGTTTGTTTCTGAACTTATGTATATTTTTGTAGACCCCAAGATCAAGCCATCATGCGACTTATAGTAAGAGAATGTCCTGACGGTAAATGGAAGCCACCCCACTGCGGACGCACTTGTCAATGTATGAACGGAGGAGCTTGCGATCACAATACTGGTCAGTGCGTTTGCCCTCCTGGTTTCAAAGGTGAACATTGCGATGAGGCTTGCGGAGGGAATAGGTACCGGAACTGTTTATTGACTTTTTTAAATACCGGCAGAGAATTTCATAATCCATAACTAGATTGTACTAGGTTAGACAAATGTTACAACAACAGACGCTATCAGACAAAAAATGCCTGAAAACAGAAACTGGTCCCTAAAGTATAGTTCCTATGTCCTACCCATTCTTTTATCTTCTTAATTCATATTGCTGCGTTATCAAAAATATATCAACGCTAAATACCATAAGGTAAAGTTTGCATCATCTCCTGGACCTCCCAGTCTATTGGATGTCATTTCGAAGGGTTAAAATACAGCTGGATACCTGGGGTTATTTGGACTGAAACATCTCACTGTGGAGTAAATGGAATTAGGTTCCTAACACCTTTTCCAAGAACTAGAAGCGATATGGCAGCACATGGGAATTGCTGGATTTCAGAGGTTCATCCTGTACATTATCATTTGCAACAAATATAGTCGTTCTCGATCAGTCGCAAGAACTGCTTATAGCTTTGTTTGTATTTTGTCAGAGAAAGTGAGCGAGAAAATTATAAAAACATGTTTTTCGTGAGCCGTTGTACCACAAATACAAAGTATGGTGTCGGTTATACCTCAATACGCTTAACTATGGGCTGTGTTTCTGTAGATTTGGAGGTTCATGTCAGTTTGCGTGCAAAGAAGGCGGTTCGAGTTATGGTGAAGACGCAGAGGAATGCCGTCTGCGTCAGTTTTGTTTGCCCGATCCGTACGGTTGTTCCTGCGCGACCGGCTTTCAAGGACTAGAATGCAATGAAGGTGGGTCGAAGAATATCCTTCTAATGAGCGAATTGCGTGTTTACAATACAAAGGAAAATTGCTGCTCGAAATCGCTGATATAGAAATTCTACGATATTTAGTTACAATGTGTTTATTCCTCGCTACTGATTTAAAGGAGAAACTTACTATCAAGTGAAAAAGTGGAAAATATTTTTTGTGCATGACCAGTACTTGTGAAGGCCATTGTGCGCCGTAGGCAACCACAGATACTTCCAGAGACACGGCGCATGTATCTCTCGACGTATTCTGCTGAGTAGCGGGGATAAAACGGTAACAGTGTCCTTGTGTGGTCTTCACTTTAAGCTGCGTAGTTGCGAAAACGCCTGCTCTGTGTATGTATGTCAACACAACATAAACGATCTTAGTTGATTGATCTTTGTTTAATATCCGAGAATAGTTGAAGCATTTTTACTTATAAGGCATTTTGCTTTGTTAAGGTGCCATACTAGTTTGATAACTAAGATTAACTAGTGATCTTCACTTTAAGCTGCCTGGTTGGAAAAACGCCTGCTCTGCGTATGTCAACACAACATAAACGATTTTAGTTTAATGTCCGAAAATAGTTGAAGCATTTTTTACTTATAAGGCATTTCTCTTCATTAATGTACCGTATTAGTTGATAACTAAGTTTGATAACTAAGATTAACTAGTGACCGAGTGAATGTTCGGAATTCCAGGCTGCCCCAATTCCTATCCCACATC
Source organism: Halocynthia roretzi (assembly GCA_013436055.1). Classification (NCBI taxonomy): domain Eukaryota; kingdom Metazoa; phylum Chordata; class Ascidiacea; order Stolidobranchia; family Pyuridae; genus Halocynthia; species Halocynthia roretzi. The sequence goes on along the minus strand of QRAM01000149.1, from coordinate 194,962 downwards.
ATTGATTTACCGATTTACCGACTGAAATAATTGGTTTGAAATGCCATGCAAATGGTGTTCACTTTGAAGTAGTGTTTCTATTAAAAACGTTAATATGGCCGTTGTTCCCATTAGGCCAACTATAGGCATCCGCCTAGGGCTCCGACCTCATTGCGGCGCAATACTGACCTCATATGGTCGCTGTTTTCATACAAATAGTTATTTTAAGATAAAATATATAACCTGGAATTGAATCCTGTTTCTTTAGAAATCTCGCGATACAGCGTCCTTATTGTCTTTGAATTTTGGCTCTAGATAGGGACACATAGGAGTTCGTTTATATATACGTGTTTATCTACAGTGTTCAGTATCTATATCTATAGTGTATAGACCACATCCTATCTCAGGTCCTATCCTTAGAAAATTTCCAACCCTGGAATTGAATACTCCTTTATATCTGTAATTCCTCCCCTCGAAACCAACTAACTGGCTTACAGATTAAAAAATTCTCTAGATCTATGTGCTTGAGAGGATTTGCTTCACCTTGGATTATGGTATTCAAAGTACTGTAATGTGTTATTCACTTTACAGGTTGCCCTCTTGGTTCTTATGGCGCTGGTTGCAAACAAGAATGTAACTGCAAGCGGCCCGATCTGTGCAATCGATTTACTGGATCATGTACTATGGGTTGTAAGGCTGGGTGGAGAGGTCCGTCCTGCCAAGAAGGTAATAAATACATAATTTGCCAAATACATTTGATAAATGAATTTATTCTCTTCAATTTATTCGCTTAGCCTGTGAGGATGGAACGTGGGGAGATGGTTGCAAACAAATCTGTCATTGCCTTGATAATGTCCATTGTGATATATATACTGGAAAATGTCCGAACGATGAATGTGCAGAACCCTTTACCGGTATAAGCTGCCAGGTAATATAGTCATGAATTCCCAAATTAAGAAACTTTATTTCCATCCTACTCGTAAATTATCAAAAAGATGTAAAACTAGGTCAAAACTGGGAGGCCAATTTGGTATATGCCTTGGTACGAGAGGAGGGCGACTCTTGCTGGTAGCGACAAAGGGGAAGAATGCTGGTATTGCAAATAGAGAGTACTTTGAGATAGATTTATTGTATATATGTATATCATGTTCACTACATTTACCTATACATAATAATATACATAATATGCAATTAGTACTAATGGCAAAATACTTGATATGTTTTAAATGGGCCCTCCCAGTACTTCCTATGCACGGCCATGTACAGTATCAATAGTACATAAATATCTATTTTCAAATGAGAAAAAAAGAATGAGTATTTGTGTGTGTGTTCTATTCTCAAAATAAGATGTCCCGGATACTGGGAACGCCCCGGGTCTGCTTTAAGCGGCCAGATTAATACATTGAACGAAACAATGCCGGGTAAAAAATACATATTCATTGTTTATTTCTTGTACAAAAATCATAGACCGATGCTGTGGACGAATGTATGTCTTCACCATGCCAGCAAGAGTCGACTTGCATCGATAAAATATCAAGTTACGAGTGCTCCTGTCCAAATGGCACCGAGGGAATCAACTGTGAAAACGGTGCAGTTTACTATAGTGGTTTACAGTACAATGCTTCATATTTCCTTCTAAAATCCAATCCTCGAGTTCTTTTATAGACTTGGATGACTGCGAAAGTAACCCATGTTTACACGGAGCAACTTGCAAGGACACGGGTCGTTTGCAGTTCGAATGTACTTGCCAAATTGGTTTCACAGGAATGATGTGTGAAATTGGTATTGGTTGCAGTTTTGTTTCAGCATATTTCGGTATTTTTTATTCTTCAATTGTGAGACCTTCCGAAACTTCGATTTGTGTTTAGATGTAGATGACTGCAGTCCTCATCAATGCAAGAACGGGGCCGCGTGTGTCGATCTTGTGGATGACTTCAGTTGTTCGTGTAAAACTGGATACGTCGGAAATCTTTGTGAAGGTTTATTTTTAGAAATGCTTGATTGATGTAACTATTGGAGTTACAATACTTGATTCGAGTAAAATACTTGTGCAGTCACTTGACTTGAGCGGTTTAACTGAACCGACTCGTCTTCACTAGCGTTTCTCGTATCTAATAACGTTTCTTGAGATTCTGGTGAGGTGTGAACGTTACGGGAATAAAATTGGCTCGAATATATCTTCAGAATCCTATCATAGGAAAATGATACTTTACTTGCAGAGTGCTATATGTTTTGCACAGATATTTGCCAACCGGGAACTTTTCACGACACCGATGCAGGGATGTGTGTGTTATGCGACCCAAAATCTTACCAGGAGAACGCGGGAAAAGCGTTTTGTGTACCATGTCCTACCGGGACAGTAAGCAAGAAAAACGGGACGACTTCTATTGACGATTGTAAGCCCCAAATTTTAAATTAACGATTTTTGATTAGCTCGTGGGTCTCCCAACGATAAATGAACAGGTGACTAATAGCCGTCGTATTGTTTGCAGGTGTTGTTAATAACGTGCTTAATGTGAACGCATCAGTTGACAGTTTGATTTTCATAATAGTTGGACTTCTTGGTTCAGTACTCCTTATAGCACTTGGTGTGTTGTTATGGTATTACGGATGGCACAAGAAAAAGAACAGGCTTCAGAGAGTGACCATAAGAAGGGCGTGGTAGTAGTTACTATTCTTGTATTGTTATTAGGTTATTATATTATATATACAGTATTGTTATACAAAGTTTACTATCGAGCAATGAAAAATTCATTCGATGATGACGAATTTGAAGAGGACATTGTATAAAAAAAATTCTAATTTTATCTAACGAATGAAAGAGCTATAAGATATCAGTGTCCGAGCAGTCGGGTAAATATGATCGGAAGTTGATGAGAATTGCATGGTATGTGTGATAATAAAAGGGAAAAAACTAACAATCGTTCGTTATGCCAAGTTCTATTTTCTTTTCATGAAATCTTGAATCTCTTCGCTTGTTTTCGTGTGTATGTCCGGTATAAAGTATATCATGTATAGCATGAAAACTATACAAAATATCAACCACGGAACCATGATGTAGGGACCTAATACAGGCTGCAAATCAAAATAAAACAATTATATATTGAAGCTTACACGGTTTCCCTATATCTGGATGAGTTTTGAACTCGCCATGCCCCCTTTCCCTCTTATTCTTCAATTGAATTGAGTTTTGACTTGAAACTCTACTTAATTTGTTACTCGATCTTGGTAACTTCATTCAAACTCTACTGAATACATGCTCGTTATAAAGTTTGATGTACGTCATATATATGAAAGTCCTCCAGATTTTCATATATTTTTCCTTAAACTATCCACATCAGTATCATATACATAAACAAAAGGACAAGGACAAATTTTTTATAGGTTTTACCTGTAAGTATGGTGGTAGAAATGCAACGAAGAATGACGATAACCAGAAAGCGACACCACCGTAGGTGATGCATGTCGTTCGTGTAGACTGTGTTGTAACTGCATAAACCAGAGGAAAGGTTGCAACATTCGGACCACCAGAAAACCTGCAGTTGTACATTCGTAATTTAACCAGGACGTAGAAACTAGAACAAATATGTTGTTATGTTTTAGTACGTACCCCAGCATGAAAACGACCATTCCTACTATGGAAAGGTATCTCGTATTCGGTACATCCCGAAGTGTCGCCAAACTAACTGTGATCAATAAATGTCCAGCTATCATAACAATTGCCCCACCGATATTCACTTTTTTCGCTCCGAATTTTTCGATGAATTTTGACTGAATGATAAGAAACCAGTTAGTTTTAGATCTTGATCCATTAATTGAATATATATCAGTTTATTAATTATGTGAAGTGAATCACTCTGCTCAGATTTGGCAACGGAGATTCCTTGGTACTTACTCCAAATAACGCCACGATAAATTGCGCAGTGAATACTCCGATCGTGGCCGGTGTCACTGCGTAGTCTGGTATTCCGGCGCTCAAAAATATCTGATCCGAAAACAACGCAATGTTGTTCACGCCAGTCAACATGAAGTTTAAATAGCTGATGATAGCAGCAACAAAAATTCTCCTGAAAGATAACATGTACTTGTACTATTGGTATACTGGTCATTAACGAAATACATTCTTGTAAACATATTACTTCGATTGCCTGATACTATTTTATACATATAGCCGTATTTTACCTGTATTGCTTGGTCCGAAACATTCCTAAGAGAGATACATTATCGCTCGCAGATGATTGCTCACTTCGAGAAGTTGCGTTTCCAAATAGCTCATTTTCAATCAGAGAAATTTCTTCTTCAATCATTTCTTTCTATTAAAATACTAATCATCACAATTGAACTACATTTAGCTATTACTCAAGTCCTTACCGTCGATCCTAGTCTTAATTTCCACATGACTCTCGTCGCTTCCTCCTTCTTTCCCTCCCTCAGCAGGAAAAATGGAGATTCGGTAATGAACGGACTCGCGCATAGCCAAATAACAGAGGGTATAGATGTCATAGAGAACAGAACTGGCCATAAATAGATTGTCCCTAGTACCTATGCAACGTTTAAATATACTTAATTAGAGTATTCAATCTACTGGACCTCTGTATGGCAAAATACCTTGTTGTATCCTAGCAATGGACCAAGCAATCCACCCAGAGCAAGTGCTACTCAAAGAATACTTTGAAAAAATGGTTGTCTATTTCTGGCACATATTTCACTCATGACAATGGCGCCCAAATCTCAATACAATTCAATGTACCATTACTCTGAAACCACTGAATTATAGATAAGATTCAAATCTTACTCAAACTGAGTCCAGTCACGAACCCAGCAATCATCCTTCCAAAGATAATCACTTCACACGACCACGTAAGACCCCCGATCAATGAGATTGTGATCACGTTGGCGAATATGTTGAGTAAATGTAGACCAATTTGGCTCTTTCTAGGTCCAAAATATCCGACTATGTATTTTGTTGTACTCGCTCCAACAAGAGCACCGAGAACTGGGAATGACAGAACGAAGGACAACAGGAAATCACCGTTTCGTTCCTAATAATTATGAAAAAAAAGTTAGATCAAAAATATATTATGTTTGTACATTACAAGTGACTTTGTTTAATAGGAAAATCGTGAAATGCAAGTGACTTACCGCGCATTTACTGTTTAACAATTCTCGAATGACTGGTATTAGTGGATTCATACTCGTGAAGAAAAAGGTGACCGGCATACCGAGTACAAAGGCGCTGAATAAGAGTATTCGATCGCAGTATTTGGAGTTTTTCTGGAATTAAAATAATACAGAGATAATAAATATTATGCCACAAATTCCTAATAGATCATATTTCCCCATGGATACTGATGTGATATCATGGACTTTATCTGAAATATACAACACTTGGTAACTCGATAAATGCTTTAAATAGTATATAATATCATTTATACCCATACCATATCAGAAATCTCCATTTCCACAAGAGGTTCGGCGCTGTTTATTTCAAAATCCGGCTGTTACATCCAATTCGTGCTAACTTAGATAGTTTTTTTGTTAGTCCTAATGCCAGAAAAACCTTTCTCTGCCTTGTAGGAATTTTTCCAAACAGGTAAAAGGTTATTTATTTGCACAGAACAAACAGTTGGTTTTGCCTAAATTGCGGACATGCACGTTTGGTTTCGTAGAAGAGGCAGTGAGTAATATAAATAGGTTAAAGGTCATGTATCCTATTTCACCTGTATACTGTGCATACAAAACAGCTTTTGTTTGGTTTCCCACCTCTTTAACCGTTCAAGGCTCGATGAGATTGATCTGCGCCTGTCTTCTTTGTATAGTTTTTACTGTCGTCTTGAAGCGAACCATATACATCAGGGTGGTCCAAGATTGCAAGCATGAAGGGCCACAAAGAGTTTGAGGAAAACCTTGCGGGCCGCATACGGGGAAGCTCCCCGGCTTTTGGAACCAATTAATAACGTAGTACGAGGTGAGACTATATATAGGACGAATCGCGGATAATTCGACCCTTAAAATAAGGCAACAACACTTCCTTCTAACTATCAAGAATTTGTATATTTTAATTAGCATTTAATTAGTATATAAAATGTTACAAGTAGCTGATACTGAGCTGACAAGGTTAGAACGTGACTTAAATAATAAGCAACGCACAGCTTACTGCAGCAAAAAGTCCATGTTCTTCATTGCTCTACTACACTGTTATGCCACAATGGTTCATTGCATGTCATTACAACTCGAAACTGGTAGGTAGAGCTAGATTCTAGGAAACTATGGTTTCATGTACAGTATACCAAAAGTGCTCTGCGTCCGCACAAAATATGTACGCGGGCCGCGTGCGGAACTGGCATGAACAGCACATAAGCAACTTAACACTGGCACTCTATGCTGTATTACGTGTTACGATTTCAAGTAAAAAGCTGTGATTCCTCCATGATCGTTCGATCGCAGGTGTCCATGCATCATAATCAGAATATCAGAGTCCTAGGCAGAAGTATGATGAAACCTGCTGCCACAAAAACACAATAAAAAATTTGTATCCTTACCATTTAGGAAATATCCATATAGGCCTACCAGAAGATGGGCTGGAAAGATCCTAAATAATCATCAACCCAGGTGAACAGTGTCAAAAAAAATTTCAGGGATAATATTATTGAACGACACGATTTTTAACATGGCCGACTAAAGTGCTAGTGTGGTGATGCTGGTGGTAGTGCTAAAGGTAATATGGACCTACAAACCGGTCTCTCGGAACTTAACTGGTTCGCATGATCCACATTTGAAATATGTTTGTTGAGGTGACTATAGTCCATTACTACAAAGTATGTCGACTTTCATATGAATTTATGGAGTTCGATATCCAGGGTCGTTTAACAATTGAAACCACTGCTGTGAAATAGAAAATCTAAAATTATATTCATATTGTTCGGTGAAGAGGAAAATAAGCTAATGAACAGGAGAATCGTATATTCTCCTCTATATATTCTTAAACCACGTGATTACTGGAAGATCTAGGTACGTTTTAACCAATTGATTCTGCCAACAGTTGTAATTATCGACATATCTGTCAAGCTCACATATCATCCATCTATGTCTCAATACTTAAAAAACCTAGCCCTACAACAGCATGTTTGCAGGTGGTGTTTATTGATAATTTTTCGATCTATGTTACGATAAACCAACGCCATGATATTTGAAGTGAACCTAGGCTGTAAAATTTCGTTAACTGGTGTACTGAAACAACTATTGTATTTGAATTACCCATGGGAACAAAATAATTAAATTGTATATTCCGGTATTGTATAGTATTATGACTGTCGACGATTTTTCCTAATTGTTATTTCCCTTCTGTTTCCACAAGATAAAATGTTGTATCTGTTATTGTATCCCCCCTCTCTCTCCCTCTTTCTTTCTTTCTCTCTCTCTCTCTCTCTCTCTCTCTCTCTCTCTCTCATTCCCATATTACCTTTTTCCACCTTTATATTTTTTTTTAATAACATAAATTCTTCAAAGAATTTGTTTATCCATATCCAGATATCCAGAGCAAGTTCTGGTAGATATTGGACATCGCTATATAGCATAGGCGAAGATAGAATAGAGAGAGACGTCGGAAAAGATTTATATTATCTTCATAATAGACTAGGTATCGCACCTCCGAAATAATATGCCAGTTAATACAAATTATACATGTGCCGAACACTATGGAAAAGAACAGTCTGATCTAGGGTCACGGACTTCACTTTACGTACGTATTTTAAGCAGTTATTACATCATTTATTTTTTATTATGTCGGCAGTTTTGAAATTTACATAGCGAACACAACCTTGGTTCAAAATACGTGGCCTCCCATAGTTATTTTACCGGTGAATATTCGTTTTTACTGATTTTTATTTTTTCGAAATCGGCATTGTAGTTATGAATATAATTCTGCGCTTTGTATTGGGGATTTTATGCTCTAACCTTGTGCTCTATATCTGTGAAGGGATAGGCATGCTGGTCTGATTTACTATTTGTAATTTGTTACTCAGTTATAATATACTTCTTTATCAAGGCTATGTAGTATATACGTTATACATTTTGAAGATTTGATCTGCATTTCAAGTATATTTCTTCGCCCTGTAAATATCCCACATTTATTAGAAGCGTATCAATTTTGCTTTCCATTCATTCAGGTATCAATTGTGACTGCGGTTGTGTTCCTTATTTTGATCATATTATTCGGCAACTCGTTGGTAATTGGAGCAATAGTCAAGTTTCGTGGCATGCAAAATATTCAGAACACACTGCTTATGTCGCTTGCTATTTGCGATTTATTTATCGGAGTATTTATTATTCCTTTAACGCTAGCTTACGAGTTGCTTGACTACTGGCCGTTCGGTTACATTGCTTGCAAGGTGAGTTTTAATTATTAAGAATGAATTATTAAAGAAATAACGGAGGCCCCAATAATAGTTTCGTTATTTGGGTTTTAAAGTCGGTATGTCGCCGCAAACCATCATACGATGTACATATTACATACATTATTTATAGTATTTTTACTTTCATCCAGCCTTTGATCGACGAAATAGCTTTTTACTTGATTTAGATTGAATCACGGAAGTGCCAATATTCCCTTCTTATTTATACAGATATATCTCTTGATGGACATTGCATTGTGCACTGCAAGTATTTGGTCGATGTGTATGATCAGCATAAATCGTTACTTGGCTTTGAAACTAGGAACCAAGTACAGGTGCTTATCTTATTTCATTTCCTCATGGGAACTTATAAAATGTCAATATATAACTTTCGACTTACTCAGCCTTTTGTTTCCAGGCTGAAAAATAATGTTCAGACTGGAACAGTCATGATCATTTTGGTTTGGTGTTTTTCACTTGTGATATGTCTTCCATCGTTCTTACATGCGGCATCATCTAATCCTGTACGTAATCAACTTTACATTATATTTACTGTTTATGTTCCCTGGAAAATAAAATGGTCTGTTCTTCCCAAGTATTTGCAGTGAATATAGAATATATATTATGTACAGCGGGTATAGTGATAGGATATTGAAATATTTCGGTAATATAAAATGTAGTTCAACAATTGTGCGTTTCTTTTCAACAAGGATCCCCTTGTCTGTACCCATTCGGATCAGTTATGGTACATCACCTACAGCGTTTCGTGCTCCTTTTACATACCAATGGTGGTCATGTGTTCGATGTACTCTTATATTCTATGGAATTTTCGAAAGAAAATTAAAGAAAGCAAGGTTTGGTTATACCAAAGCATTTACTATAATAACATGGATTAACAAAAGTCATTCATTTTTAATTTTTTTACTAATAGACTATAACTCTGCATGCAGGTCAGAACTGCGTTGATAAGGCAGGAAAAAAGGATGCATACGTTGGTTGTAGTGACTATGTCTACATTCATCGTCTGTTGGCTGCCCTTTTTCCTGATTTATATCACTACTGCTCTTTGTTCAGAATGTTGCGTTCCACCAACGGTCATCAAGCTTTTTGAATGGTAAATAGTTGTAATATTGTTTTTCTACTGACATTTGCTTGAGAGCACTCATTCGCTGAGAATGATCCGAGAGAATTCACTTGAGCCGTATTAGGAACTTGATTTCAAAGGATTCGAGTCATTTTGGTTCCGGCTCGTCCTGTATCGAGTTCTAGCTAATTCGAGTCAGAATAAGTAAATTATTCGAATCGATTTGAGATTCGTATGTGTTATGATTCGACTTAACTTGTTACTCGTGATTACAATAGTATTTTATTTTATTCACCTGTAGGTTGGGATACGTGAACTGCGCAGTGAATCCGATCATTTACGCCATAACTCGTAGTGATTTTCGAAGCTCCTTTTTAGCGCTGCTCAAGAATACCAGCACCAGAGTCAACCCTATAATTTCTGTAATCCAAGTTCCGAATAGTCGAGATTCAAAGAAAAGAATACCAAGAGATTGCTGTGACAGTAGGAGTGTGAACCTGCCTCTATCGCACGATGTCTCGAATTCAGGTGTATCCTATGTATAATCATAATCCAGAATCCATAAATGTGGTACGTACAGTCACAGTTCTACTTGTCTTGGCAATCAAGTATAGCAATTCGCTGGTATATGCATTTATGCAGTATATTTTTTATACATTATGTCACCTATTTCCTATGCTTTCGTAAAATCGATTTGAAATTCAGTTGTCTTAATTGTAAATCACAGGACATAGTTTGACTGCAACGAAGATGACGAGCAGATGGCTATTATTCATTGCTTGTTATTAGCACGCTTGATCCTGCCCGTGTAAACACTACGAGGTCTGGGTGTGACAGATTCGTATAATATGGATGACTAATGGGGACGAACAGCATAACCTTAATTATTCCAAACACTTTCTTGTTGACACTTCCAGCTGGATGATTGTGTAATCCTACAGAGATGAGATCTCTGTTTGACTGGAGTTATATATTGACGTCAAATGACGACAATTTCCCTGGCCCGTAGTTGATCGATGATCGGCTCTATTTATCCAATAGCTTGTTGGCCCTTTGGGAGTGTTAAAGTCCAATAAATTAGCACTTGAGCCGGTCAAGGTAGCGCATTCCTGTTGCAATTAAATACTAGCATGCTGCAAGTACAAGTACTCCCTTGAACACCTTATTATGTCATATACTGTGGTGATTTCCTTCTCTAGGAGTTACGGGTCAGATAAAGCTCATATCTCTTTGCTGATTGATATCCTTCACTTTAATCTTTCCGTAAACCCACTGTCTTGCGGAGAGGGGGACCATATTACTGTATTAGTAAAATTTACTTCAATTAGAATAAACTTGCTTCCTACCTTGACTTCAGTTGCTCACCTATTCTATCAAATATCCACGTACACAAGTGTCAAAAACAACTTTTTAATACATCTATTACACTCGTACAGCAAATGCTTGCTCTGGCTGCTAACTCTATTAGTAGTCAATGGAGATGGCCTCTTCGTGAAAAATATTTCGAAGTACAACTGTAGGAAACACTTGATATGATAATAATTTTATTCGTGCTGGTCGGACATGCAATCATTACAATAAGAGTGACTAATGAGGAAATTAGACTAGTGAAAGATGGATAAATAAGAAAAATAATAGAGCTATAAGATGGTTCAATAAGAATTTTCACATACTATATATATGCAAGTCGACTTCCGGTTAGGGAAAGGGTTGCAAATAGGTTTACCTGTGCATTCTCAGTGAGTTCAATAGTCGTAAGTATCCACTTTAAAGAAAGAAAGACATCGTCGACCAACTCATAAATATTGCAAAGAAAAACAAAAACAAAAAAGTAATGTTCACTGGTTCAAGATAAAACTATATGTTGTATTTTAGAATGATTCGATATGGACGTTGCATGCAATTATGCGTACATCCCCTCGTAACCACTCTTCGTTGACATACGACACAAAATCATGGAAAATACCATTCCTATGATCTGCAATAAAAAGTTAGATATCTGTTAAATTTTGCGCATCACCAAACGAATCGATTTCTTCTAATATGTACAAACCTCTGCGAATCCAATGCCCAGTCCGACACCAACGAAAACCCAGATGTGATTCTCTACGTAATTTACAACGGAATCGTAGCAGTCCTGCATGCAATACATATGAATACATGTCAATAAATATTAATATATGCTTTCGTGTCTTGGTATTATTTCGTATAACTATCGTTTTGTTTATAGTTTACGTTTTGTGAGGTATTCGAGCCTATGGATTCCATACGTATTCAAAACTTTTTTTTTCGGAATATGGACTTAAATGACGAATGCTAAAGACTGCTTGAATATAAAACCACGCATTACGTCATTCCATATCATAGCGCCCCCTTCTTTATCGCCAACGGTGCAGCTCGTGTTAGAGATTGGGACGCAGCTGGGATCCGTTTTATCGGTGCACGTACATCCGTAGGTTATGGAGTTATTCCAGTCATTGCAACCGGTGATTAAACCGCAACAATGGAACTAAAAATAGAAAATGACCTTTGAATATACGTAAATTACAAGAGTTCACTTATGTACGGAGTCAGTACAACTTATTTCAGTTTACCTGTCTCTGCATAGATATTACTGACTGCGCAGTAGCATTATTCGGATCCTCTCCCCCTGACAACGTTTTGTTGAATCCTTCCATAATTAAGTTGTCGATCTTTTTCATGAAATAAAAGAAAAGTATTACAAAAACGTATGCATACCAACAACGTATGGTGGTATGTTATAAACGGTTAATCTGAATTGTTTTTTTATGTAAAGCAAATAGAAAACACCGGTAATTCACGAATGTGAAGCCTGGAGATTTGTACTAATTTAGTTACTTTGTCAGAGTATTAAAATCATTTCTGTAGTAATGAATAGTTATTTGATCTTTGTACTGTGTCAGTTAATGTGATGCCATATAATATCATATTCACAACAACTGACATTTATTTACTGACAAATAAACGATTTGTTGGTAAAATGTAGAGTTATTGCATATTAATACACTGACCTCATCGTGTTCTACAGCAGCCCATATTCCGACGCCAACTTCCAAGAAAAATATAACCAGAAGAACGAAAAAATACTGCAAAATATATAAATACCATGTAAGAAATTAATGTTCAGTTTGGTATACAGAAATTCATCGAAGAATTCAGTCCTACTAATAAGGTACTCCTACGATTTAATACACATTGTGTGAAATCGACCTACAGGTTTGAGCAAATACTGATGATGTGATGTCAGTCTGTTAATCAAATGATTTCCTTTAGTTTTTGCCTCGTTACGGTATTTGTCGTGGGTGTGGTTTCAATATCAGTGCTTACGTACTTGGTATAATTTTCGTAATATTAATATTATTGGACTAAATTTTTCACCAATTTTTATGAGTGAGTGTTTTTTACCGTTCCGAGCAGGCATTTATTTTCAGTCATGGCACCACAGCAACCGACGAAACCAATCAAAAACATTAGTGTACCGGCAGCAATCATAATATAGCATCCTGTAACAAACAATGCGTTTTAAATACAGAGCAGCTATATTTTCGCAGATTGTAATCTCCACTTGTGGCTATGTGCCCTACATCTATCGCTATACTGTATATTTTTTTTGTAGAAGGGCAGTTAAGCAACACAATTTTCATGCAATATTTATGTCGGAAATACGAATACAGTACCTGAATAGTAAACTTCTATGTCAGCCACAACAACAACATCTTCAATGCTGCCACCAACCCTCAAGTAAATTCCGAGTCCGAGAATAGTGCCACCGGCAATCTAGCAAGATATTAAGTAAGTTCAATTTTATGTGAAAATAAGATCGCAGTTACCAACTTGGCGAATCTGTATATATTTTCATTTTAGTGGCGGTATAACTTACCCAGACAAAGATATTGAAAATGAGAAGCATATACTTGGCGAACGACTGACAACAATCCATTTTCTTGATAGTACGGTGTATATTCAATACGAAAGAGTCCTTCCAGAAATATATCTACTACTGACTGCGCTACAGTAACTCAGTCTGTCAACATATATATAGAGATGAGTTTAATTATAATTCGCATACATTAATCGAATTTAATTACATGAGCAAATCGGTGCTTAGCACACTACGTAAAAACTAAATAATGTCACGAGACTTGCAAGACATGAAGCTTGCAACAGCTTTTTCCCTTACTAATCTGGTAAATACTGAGGCATCATGTGACGTTAAACAACTCATGACAGACTCAGAATCCAGAGAAAAGTCCGCACCTTAACCCGAGGCGTGCAGTTCCATCGCGTAAGCGTTGGTCTTAATATATCGGTAAATGAGGTAAATAAATTCTCGGTTAAACGTTACCACTCGTTCTTGACTCTCTGCAAATACTGTTTCGCTCTGTAATAACATTACATCACAAATGCACGAGGATCACAATCCACATAATTTGGTACATCGTAATATTTGTCAAATCGCTGTCATTTCTGAGTAATGAGAGTTGTAAAATAATGCGCTGCGCACAACGGTATTTCCTTTATTTTACCGGTTTTCCAACTGACTCAATTTACAATATGCAATTTTTGTTCTTGTCTTGCTGCATTTATTACAAGGAAATTGCCTTCGGGGCCAGTTATACTGGTCTGCTAGGATATTAACTTCACATCGTGTGACCAAAACACAACAGAATCATATATGGTAAACTGCAACACAGAATGGATTTTTTGCTCTGTCGGAAGTTACGCGTGTTTTTCTACTTATAAAAATATCACTTTATACTAGTCAGTAGTTACTACATAATTGTGCGCATGAGAGCAGACCAAATTACTATAGGGTGAAGTGATATGATGAATCCATACAAAAATACATTCTTTCTTCATGCGCATAAATTCAATTCCCATTTCAAAGCTCTCCCTGACTTAGTCACCGTTTATGTCGGCCAAGCTAACGGTGTTATCTTCCGGTCAGTGTAATTGTATACTATAATGAGTCATAGACTCTTTAGGACACTTTTATTGTGGGCAATAAGTTTTCCATAATCTAAAACAGCGAGTGCGAGTGTAATCAATGTAAAAGTTTGAAATAATTCTATATCTTCACAGTTGTCATGCGATTACAAAATTTTCTCTCTAGTGGTAATATATACTGCTCCATACTAGCACCTAGTGATTATTTTACGTATTGTTTCCAACAACAATACTCAGCGTTACTTAGCCATGGTGGTAAAATTTTAGTTTCAGAGAGCGGTATTTTTTAGAGGTTTTAAAAAGGCCTGGTTGACCTGCTCAAGGTATCGTGGTTGAGAAACCCAGTCTGTAAAATGGGTCTATTAGATCGAATTAAAAAAATGTTTGGAATGAAGAAAAAGGAAGCAAGTATATTATGTGTTGGATTGGATAACAGCGGAAAAACAACGATTATAAATCGCTTGAAACCACCGGATACGCAACATCAAGACATCGTTCCAACAGTCGGATTCAATGTTGACAAGTTTAATAGTACTGGGTAAATATGTTTCAATTCATGACAAATCGTAATGAGAAGAGCAAGAAAAATTTTGAAATACAAAACAGCTATGAAAATCGGTAATTTCCGTGTATATGTTGTCTGTTATCAGAATTAATATTTAGGCCTGAACATAATCTGTGAATAGAATCACGTCAAAAATGTATTGCGCCTATAAAGTCCAGGAGCATTTGCCCCTCTGTTATATTTGTAACCACATGCAACTTGAAGTTATAACTACCATTAGCATATTTTTATTATATGTAGTTGACGTTATTAGCATTGAATTGTATATGCGTGGTATCATATGACCATGGAGGTCTATGCAATGGCCTCCTTTTTTCAAAGATATGACTCTGAGGAATGAGTGCTTTACAGTCGTTAGGTTAGGGTAAATATTTCCGTCACTGGTACTGCGGTTCGGAATCGAAAAAATATGTCTACACCGTAAAAGGTTCCGTTTGTATTCACTGGGAATATTCAGCTCCAATTAAACCTGTGTAACTTGCAATAGCTTGGCATTCACTGTGTTCGACATGTCCGGTCAAGGACGGTATAGAAATTTATGGGAGCATTATTATAAGGAGACACACGCGATCATTTTCGTCATTGACAGTGCAGATAAACTACGGATGGCGGTAGCGAAAGACGAGTTGGATCATCTTTTAAGTCATAACGGTAGGAGCTATTTCGTGCTCTTCAAATCAATTTTTATTGTTCTCTATCGTTCATTTTTATTAATATCTTTTATCCACTTCCGAAAGAAATCACGGAGAGACGAGTACCTATTCTTTTCTTCGCAAACAAAATGGATCTTACAGACTCTTTTTCGGCAGTTAAGTGTGCACAGCTGCTTGGTTTGGAAACGATTAAGAATAAGCCATGGCACATATGGTGAGATTCAAGTGAAAAACTTATCATTCATAAATAGATTTGTGGTTGGAAAAATCGTTTTACATCCTGATCCCAGAGTTAGGCAAGTACCGTTGATACATTTCTAATCCAGGAACTTGGTAAACATTAAATTAACAACTTCCTTCCAGAGCATTGTTAATATCCAATTGATTGGTTTTTGTTGATATATTATTAGTCATTACTTATTACATACTCAGTGCCAGCAATGCCCGAACTGGAGATGGTTTGCAAGAAGGCATAGATTGGTTGGCTGATCAGTTGGGATCAACATAATAATAACACACCAGGACACCACCGTCTATGATCTTCAATATTCAAGTATTGTATTTATTTGTCATTCATTATTTTCATGTCATAGCTCTCCACCCTCAAACTAAATTTATAGTCGTGTTGTAACTCTTGCTTTCAGAGCAAGCATTTGACAGTCATTGGAAACATATATAGCCAGAGATTTTTTAATGGAAACCATTGTCAATCCAATGCAAGATATTTCTTGTTGCAGCTGGTATTCCATCCTTGCCAAAATATGGTATTGTCTGAAGACAGTGTTTTAAATCAGATCAAGAGATGAAGGTATTAAAGAAGTTAAATATCAAGACACTGTGCAATATGTTTTCAGTATCGTTTATGTTTGGTGCTCTTTCTTGGTCACTAAGTTGGATTTGTACTGTGCTTTGGTTATTCTGTTAGCCCTATCATATGCACATGGGTCCATAGCAGTTAGGTATTCTTGAGCAGGTGAATAATCAGTACTGAAATACAGATGAAATATGTTCTGTATCGATTACTCTTATGTATCATGAGTTCAAAGCAATGTAAATCTCTTAAGTTATGTAGAACTAGCTTAAACTTCTATAAAATATCATTTTACCTTCTATGTTATAACAGCGTTGATATGGTAATATTTTTGTATTTGTAATGCATAATTTATATTTTTTATAGTACATTTAAGTGTCGTTCTAAATTAATAAACTTCATTGAAAATGTCTTAGCAT
The DNA here is from genome assembly GCA_013436055.1 of Halocynthia roretzi. Classification (NCBI taxonomy): domain Eukaryota; kingdom Metazoa; phylum Chordata; class Ascidiacea; order Stolidobranchia; family Pyuridae; genus Halocynthia; species Halocynthia roretzi. Next base: position 178,090 of record QRAM01000149.1, on the reverse strand, counting down.
TTCGATTGCTCCCTCCATCTCAATCCTATAGATCCATCCGTTAGGTGTTGATAAAGAACAAACATTCGCCTACATGTTTGCTGTTAGTTAGTCAACAGCGTTATGCTTAGTCTTGAATGTACATTGTACAATATTGACATATTTATCTCGATACCAGTATTATGTCAACTCAACAACGGTTCATCGACATCATTTAACGATCTTCCACTTTAGGGCGGAAGCAAATAACCGTTGATATGTTTTTATTCGAACATGGAACGTGTTAAATCATAAAGAATTTCCTCTTGAGCATTTGCTGTGTCATTATCAGCTGCGTCCACCAATTCTTGTTTTGTTTTCACTACTCGACTGGCTCACATATTATGTGGGATTTGTTGTGCTTGATCTGATGCGATTGTTATGGGCGTTGTTATACCATTGCTCTTCTTTATTGGAACGTTTTTAGCCAATACTAAGAACAGTATACCTTGCTAAGTAGATATGTGGGTGTTCACCAATAGCTCAAGAGTTTTTGCACGCACGGAATATTCAAATGTCGGCTCTACATTATTAAAGATATTTGAAATATTTATACAGCATTTTGCTGTAAAGTTCACATGTTTATTGATATTTTCGTTCAGACAATGTGGCGTAGAACATTTAACTGCGCGTTTTATCACTCTAAATTGGTATCATCAGGTAGTAGTATAATTCCATAATTTCCCAAGTATTAAATCGAAGCAAAGCCCTTCAACGTGGAGAAGCCGTTTTCATTATATATGTTCGCGCCAAATTTATCGTAGACTGGGTGACGGGGTTATTGATTGGAAATGTATTTCAGAAGAGAAGATAAGGAATAGATAAGAAAGTAAAGAGAATTCTTAAAAAGGTTAGAAACTATCCTATCGGATAGTGCCCGCTTTACATACAGCTGGGTAAAGGAAGTTTGTTATGTGTCCGTATAGAGAGATACTGTATAGCATTTTGTTTCCGTACATTATTCGTTATTACAATACAAATCACTACAGCTCACTGAAGACAAGCAAAGGACGGATAGCAACCGTACAACAAAAGTATATCATCGCACTTGCCAGCAAACAAAAGATCCACTAACACATATAGATAGACAAACAACTTTAGATTCTGTACTGATTTTGAAAGCCAATCTGGCACAAAGAAACGTCGTTCGGCTTTAGGTAGGCGAACGTATTTTGACAACGAAATAGGAAACGGTTGATATTCCGTTGTTCCGTTCTTGCGCTTGGCGTGCCTTGAATTTATATGTTTAGCAACCTTGATCCAAGCAGTCATGCGAAACGGGTGAGGCATGGTAGAACCCCCTTTTTTAGGGAAAAAGCAGAGAATTCAGCAGTCAGTAGTCATGGCTATTTAGATATCCTGGCCATATATTATGCCTGTGACCCATACGACTGTATGATAGCTATTGCGCTGTTCTGGCTCACAAAAAAGAGATTATGTTATGTGAAAATACAGTGTTGTGATATATCAAATTGTTCCTATCACGACGTGGGTTTAAGAATGGCAATGATCGTAGATTTTACTTGGTACGCTTTGTTTCCTGGACGCCTATTAAAGTTGTGATAAACAGGATGGATTGTGGTTATTAGGTTATTTGCAAATAGATTAAAGCTTGTCGTTTGGTGAATAAGGGAAGGTTGTAAATGATTAAAGTCATGAAGTGTATTCTAACGACGGGACGGAGAATCAAGAATCAATCATCAGTATTCATTAAAATGTAAAAGGAATTGATATATGGCTTATCTAACAGTATAGTGCAGTAACACCCTGATATCCGTATTGGTGTTCTCGATGATTTACCAGTTATGATTCATTCGGAGTTGATTAAGTTATTGCTAATGGAATTAGTACCATTTAATGCTGCTGACCAATTGCAGTGTATATATATATATATATATACAGTGTTACTGAATAAATAACATGTCCCCGTGCTGCAGCTTCTTGAATATATCATAATGTTTTGTATATGAGTAAATGATCATCTCTAATTATGGTTATGAAAAATTAACCAGTAAAAAATGAGAAGTAACTTACTCATAGGAGCATCGAACCTTACGGAGTGGTTAATAATTAATAAAGAAGGAGTAGTATAAACCATCGGTTCTTATCATGAACTATGTATTTCTGTCGCCAGCTCAGACAGTCCTGTCATAGGATTTGTTGTAAGATATTTGCTTCAGAAGATTGTGAATAGAAACATGTCGGCTCTAGCTAAGCATCTGTTTGACTTTGCTGTGTACCCGCTATTCAATGCCCTCAACGAAGCGTCTAAATCTGCGATCACATCTGCTATTGGAATTTCTAACGAAACGATATCCACAGGCCAAAGAGAAGACGGACTCTTAGGTGGAAGTTCGACTATATCCTTTGGAATCTATATTGCGATCGTACTAGCGGTCGGCTATACACTTTCTTACATCGTTCTCAATCTCCATCGTGTTTTATTCGCGCCTCTCAATAGGATTCGCCGACTTGGGTCCATAGGGTATGTATCTATCAAGATCTATGTAAATATCTCTGAGGTAACTACTTCAGACGTTTAAAGTGTTTTGCTGATGTAAAATGCTTAAAATACTCTTCAGATATATCAATCATGAGTCTGGCGATATATCGCGAAAGGAAGCGGCCAATTTGATACGAAAAAGAAGAAAAATCGGCGTAGACTTACCCCCAATCTATCCGAACGGTTGGTTTCGTTTGATCGATTCGATGGAACTAAAATGCAAAGAAGTGAAGCAAGTTCATGCTCTGGGTTGCTATCTTTTTCACACCTTAAATCTATGGTGTTTACTGTTAGTCTAGTAGTCATGAGCCTACTTCTACCATTACAGGCAAGAACTTCGCGATATTTCGCGGAGAATCGGGCTCAGTAACGGTCATGGATTCTTATTGTGCTCATATGGGTGGAAATTTGGCCGCCGGTGGTCGGGTAATTGGGAATTGTATCGAGTGCCCCTTTCACGGATGGACTTTTGATTCGACCGGGAAATGTGTACGCATTCCTTATGCACAAAAGAGTATGTATATTACGGTATTTGAGAGCGATTCTACCTAAAATAAATTGAAATCGATACAATAATGTCTTCATTCTCTAAATGACAGTTCCTGAAATTGCCAAAGTTAAAGTGTGGCCAAGTGAAGAGTTAAACGGCATCGTATTTGTTTGGTATCATTGCGACGACATAGAGCCGCATTGGAGAATACCTAAGATTGTGGATATTGGGAACGCAACTTTCCACTATCGCGGACGTGTGGAGCATCACGTCAATACACATATTCAGGTGAGTTTCGTATACCACTGTGCAAATACGTTAGAGGCTCTGAAAACATGATATTTTGGTGTTACAACTTCTGAAAGAATCTCTTAGTTTATAAATCAGCGTCATAGTGAAACAGCTTTAGTTTATGTCTGTCATTTTTCACTATTTACAAGATCGTGTAGAATTAAGGTTTACGTCTATGTTTTTTCACATGGATACTTCTTTTTGTGGTTATTGCGGTTATTGCGGTTCATATTTCAAATATTCAAGGTAATGTATGGAAAACTCTTGAGGTATGACTGCACATAAGCTCTTTTGTGTGAGCTTGTTGTAAATCGCTTTTATTGCGGTAGTAAAATAGGTTATGCTTCACCTACGTGCGAACATGATATGGGGTTTGTTTGCGAGTCGTAAATGTTGGTAAGACTAACATTACTATTGCTATTACTGCACGGAGCATTGGGGAGATGAAAAAAGTTACAAGGCAGTATAATGTATCACTCTCAAACAGTATTTTAATATATACATAAAATAATAATAGTAATTGGTTTATTTATGTATATTGTAAAATTATTTTTGAAGACAAGTTTTTTTCTGGTAAAAATTCATAATGTGAACATTTACAAGAAAGAGAGGACCCGATGTCACGCATCCAAACGGTGGATTAAATATGTCGCTGTGTCGTATACTATTTTACACTTACATTCACTAATTGTTTATATTTACGAAATGATAGTGTTTAAGAGTTTGTTTTTAAATGGAAAGTAAGGTATACCAGTGTCATCTACATGAATTATGTTTAAATATTTACATATCGAATGATCTTTGTGTAGGACATACCAGAAAACGGCTCCGACTTGGCACACCTGTCACATCTTCACGTGCCAAGCGTTTTGTGTGGAGCTGATCTATCAGAACAGTTTGATTCATTTTTTAATTTCGCTGATCACATATTTAAGGTTTGTTAATTTAAGGACGTAGTCGTGCTTTAATACCTCAATGCCAACATTCATTTGTATTTGCTATACTACATGGTATAGATAAAGGCTAAAGGACAGAGAGATGGTGAGCCACATCTTTCCGAATTCTCAATGACTCATGACCTGCATATATTCCACAAATTCAATATTTTGCACTTGGACCTAAATGTGGAACAGGTAGATGATATGAAAATTCTTTTATTCTTCGGAAATATAGCTTCAGTGATTGCAAGTAGTGAAGAACTGAACATACTGAAGAACAGTAAACTTTGTTAAACACAGATCGGACCCGGTGTTGTACATTTGCACATGGAGTTACCCTGGGGAAGAGGCGTATTCGTACAAACGTTGACACCTGTTGGACCCTTGCATCAAGTTCTCATCCACTCCTTATATACAGACTGGCGTACTCCTGTGTGGCTAGGCAAAATATTTTTATCCTTCGAAGCTCTTCAAGTAAGTGTTCATACTTTGACAAAACATAATTGAAGTAGGCTTGGCGTAAAGTAACTGGTAAGGAAACTGTGAAATTCGAAATTAACTTGTGTTGTGTCAGTTGTGACTAAATCTAGAAGAAATCAAATCAGTACTAGCTATGGTATTCCGATGATTATTGTGAGTAATCGGAGGATGTTTGATGATGAAATGTTTTGTTTCCTGCGTATGATTTACTGTCTTCCCCTAGGTGACGTTAGTTTAGATATTGCTTTTATCTACGCCCGCGTATTATCCGGTGTTCTTAGTTTCATTATAGAACAATATCAATTTATTACACAACACCCAGCTTATGCAGATTGCAGACTGTATGTACCGTATTTGGATCGTTTTTTCCAAACGTAGGTTACCTGTATTGTATTGGCTTTCTGTCTGCCTGCTTTACAGAGATACGTTGTTTGACCAACAGCTTAATATGAGTTTTATTAAACGCTGAACCGTTTGGTATTTATTACAAAATTGAAAATACCAACGTAACGCTATTTCCACTTTCTTAATCGAATTACACAATGCTATGCGTTGTTAAGGTGGATCGGGATGTTATGATATGGAACAACAAAACATTTTCTCCGCGTCCCCTGCTGGTGAAAGAAGACGCCTTGATAGCTAAATATCGAAGATGGTTTGCTCAATTTTATTCGGAGAATAGTCCTCGGCTTACATTGAAAAGTGAAGATGACATAGATTGGTAGCAGGCAAAAATGATAAGAGAACTGGTCTTCACTACAGTAACTTCATCTTGGAATTTTCATACTGTGTTATTTATAGCATAAATTCTACCTGTAAATATCTGTAATTTTCAAATCATTATATATATTTTAATTGGATCTTATGCATCGGTTAGATTATATAAGAATGAAAAGCAATTATTTATAGTGCTGTACTTAGATTGCTGTAAATTGAACGAAGTTGGTGCATATGTACTGACATTCATTTCCAATCTAAGCAATTTTCAACCTAAACACTAACCCGTCTTATATTGTATGAATTCTCTGTAATACTGTATAGTTCTGCCGATCATGTGTCAAATGTGTCGCGAATTACAAAAATAGTACATCTGCACTATACGAAATCCAGTGGAATTATTTTTTACCTTTTTGCTTCTTTTTCTAGCGGCGGGGGTTTTGCTTATGAGGATATCAATTTCTCCTAAATTAAAATACACATATTTCACTTGCATAATTGGTCGTTTGGTGGTCATTGGTCAAGACTTTGAATAACATAAGGATGCACAAAACAAAATATTCTGGTGTACTATATTGTTGAATTCTTTTATCCTATCTTTTTGTGCGATTAATTTTTGCTTCCGTTGTGCTTTCTACTTAATTACTTTACCATTTAATGAATTCTAACTTAAATAAAAGTGTAATGTTATGAGTGACATGACTTATTTCTACGGAATATAATATGTATTTTTTATCCCGTAAATGAAGAGGAATTCTGTGTGTGTGTGTGTAATTAAGTCAAAAGCTATGGCTGGCCAAACCGGACAGTTTATATATTACGGTAGGTCCGTGCACAACGTCGTGGATTGGTTCTTGGAAAGCGCGACGTTAGGTGCAACGACACAGTTCATTCGTGTGTTCGGGTACATAACTAACCGCTCAAAAACTGGAATCGCTTGGTGCGCTGTTAGGAACTTACGGATGCTGCTTTTGTTTTCTTTCCAAGCCGTGGACTGCTGCAATCATCTTGTGTAACTGGTGAATTAGTGGATCACAGCGGTCGTACCTTACGTATTTACATTATTCATTTTTTTTGCCTATCGCTGGTCTAACAAAACGACGTTAATCGAGGCCCTACCGTACTGCTACAGTACATTTGTTTTGAAACGGTTCATCACGCTCTTTTACCTTTTTCGTTCGAAAATTTATTCTCTTGCTAGATTTTACTGTAAAGTACACGTAACGAGAGCAAGCGACAACAACAATGATTTTGACTAGTAATATCAGACATTCAGACAGGAATACTAAGCAAAGGGTGATTGGGGAAGTTCTTTGTTCTGTAGTCAATTGTTAAGTTCATTACATAATTGGGATTGTTATAGTGGTGTTAATAGCGAGTAAGTTTCAACCAATTTTCAGTTAGCAATAGACTTGAAAAGGATTACATTTTACATAATTCATGCTGCGTTACATGCAATATTTTAGATCTATGATATTAGTATTATGGGGGCATTTAGTATTGTTTTGAAATGACAAATGGTTCCATACCTTTTTCATAGGAATCGTTATCTTATAAAAAATATGGAGAACAATCCAACACACGATCCAAATACCAAACATGAATCTGAAGTCAGTACACAAGATGAGGCAGATGCGCCTCCATCCCAGCCAAATACAACAACTGAAGAGCATGTGACTCAGTGTATAACATCAACATCTGATGACAGTAAGAATAAACAAGAGAGTTTGAAACTATCTAATCTAGATGATGAGAATGAAACGAAAGTTAATGAAACCAAAGAAAAACCTGTTGATGATTTGCCTGATCGTTCATCGAATGCCATTGAAAATACTCAAGAAGAGGACAAGGGCAAGGATGCTAATTTCTACCACATTAAATGGATTGACTGGAAGAACGAACGTACCCCGATAGTGACACAAAATGAAAATGGACCTTGCCCGTTGTTAGCAATATTCAATGTTCTTTTATTGTCAAGAAAGGTAATTCTATACAACCAGTTTTATATTGTGGAACTCAATATAAGGTATGCATAATACTAAAAAATATTCATTGTATAAAGATAACTCTAGATAGCAAAGCTGAAATGATTTCTACGCAACAAATCCTAGCACATGTTGGTGAGTTCTCTATTTTTACTTTATGGTGTTGAGTCAATGAATATTGTTGTTAATCATTCAAAACACTCATCTTTTTATCTGTTATCCAAATGTGGGAATTAGAACTAATCTGAGACTGCTGATACATCATCCCGACTATGCAATATATATATGAATCAAAAAGCAAGTTAATTTGACTATTGATCAAGGCACCAATTAAAGTATTTCTTCGGTCTATTAAAAAAATAGGGAACTATTATTTGGTATATCAATATTTAACTCTTTCTAGCCAACATCATTTGGGAAATTATGCCAAAAGAACTACCTGAAAATGAACGTTCTAACTACGAGCAGAATGTGTCTGATGCCATGTCGGTATTCCCCAATCTTCAAACTGGATTAGATGTGAATGTCAGGTTTTCGTGTGTAACGTCTTTCGAATACACTCGAGAATTAACTGTGTTTGATCTACTAAGAATACCGTTGTATCACGGATGGTTAATTGATCCACAGGTTAAAAAAATATTTCATATATTTTTTAATATCACTGAACCCAATACAATTATACCCTCAATTATCCGAGCTTGTCAGGACCGGCACATGTTCGGATACGCTAAAATTTTCTGACAATTGAAGTTTGAATGTACAGCCCTCTTGATATGACTTATGGACGCCAATTTTACTATAATGTTTGAATCTTGTTAAAGTCTTCAATATCGACCGATTCAGATGACAGCTCGGATAAACGGGGTTCAGATAATCAAGGATATAGTGTATGGGTAGTTTTCTAGCAAACTAATCAGTTACTTTGTAGAATGTCGAAGTCACCAAAGTTGTCGGGAACCTGAGCTATAATCAGATAGTTGAGAAAATCATCTCTAACAAATCTAGTAAAGATCCAGTGACAGCAGAAGAAGGTCAGTGTGCTATCATAGTATTACATAATTTTTACTACCTTTACTATGATGTTAATACTTACTTTGATAAAGGTCTGATAGCAGAACAGTTTCTTGAATCAACTGCCTCACAAATCACATGCCATGGCATTGTGTGTTTACGGGAAGAAATTAAACCAGAAAATTTAGCTGTTTTGTTTCGTAATAATCACTTCTCAACAATTTATAGACACAAGGTACGTGGAAGCAGAATTTTTGCTGCAACTTTTTCCTCAAGAACATTGTGCAGAATATGCTTAAAAAAAAATATTGTAAATATTAATGAAAAATTCAAAGTTATTATTTTCTTATATTCCTTTCTTTTGCAGGATGAATTGTTCACTTTGGTCACAGATTTAGGATTCCTATGTGAGAGGAATGTTGTTTGGGAAACACTTTCAAGTGTTCAGGGAGATTCTTATTTTGTAGACGGAAATTGTTTGAATTGTCCTCCAAAAAGTGATACTTCTCAGATGCCTGACAACCCCAACTTGGATTATGTAAATTCTATATTAAGTTCTATAACTCTTGACCGAACTCTTCTGTCAGCGAGGTTCTAGTCGGGTATTTTCATCTATTAATAAGACGACTGCTTAATATTTTTGCAATGGCCAACTATGGAACAGATTATTTGATTTTGGGAAGATCTGGATTCAGAAAATATATATATACTTGATTTTTCACTATTGAGAAATAAGGGATCTAATAAATTACATTTTAATACATTGTTGTGTGACATTTAACTACGGGCTAATAACTAATAACCGATATGGTGATGAGTAATGGTAATTTGTAAGGAACTGATTTATGGAGAGCCCTCTATTCTGTTTATTGTGTGGGATTTCTGAAAACAAGCTTGCATCTTCATTGTTTCTTGAACAGGATTATCAGGTTGCGCTTTCTCTGCAACAAGAACAGTTAACAGAACCGTCACAGAATTGTGTCACTGCTACGAATTCCACTAGTGACTCTGAGTAAGATATTCAATGAATTATTTAGAGGCCAATCACTTTCATACTGTTGCTGTTTTATATCTGTCTATGTGAATTCACGATGATCTTTTGTCTGTAGTTACGAGTTGGCCATGCAACTACAACGTGAGGAAGAAAGAGCAGCACAACAAGAGGCAGCATTTTCAGAAGAGCAACGTCGAAATATCAGTAAACCTAGAGCTCAGAGCTCGGTTTATCCAAGAAGTGAACCCGCACATTCAATGCCGAGGCGCCCAGAATCAGCGGTGGCGTCTAGCAGGCCATCTGAAAGCAAATCCAATTGTATTATTCTGTGACAAAGTTTACTATACTATTACAACTTTTAGGTATTTCTGGCTGAATTACCTAACTAAAAATACTGGAACTGTGACATCGATTCATTTCTTTTCTGTATTAATTTCTATTATTACTGTTGATTTCAAGTACTTAATTAATTACATGTCGATACATTTCTATCTTGGCCAGTACGTACTCGACTGCCATTTTAACATTAGGATTTTTTTCAGTCTCATGCATTATTAAATATTGCAGTTTATGGATGAAAAGGCGATTTACATTTTACGCAATGTTATACAGGAACTCCTAACTTAACGACAAAGTTCTGTTCCAATGACTTGATCGTAAATCAAGTTGGTCAGTAAACAAATTCCTTACTTAGCGACTAGGATCTGCTTCAACAATGAGGATATTGTTTCAAGGGGTGATAGTCCATGAGAGTATGAAAAAATAATATAACTTTGTGATATGTTCGGATCATACTTACTCTTAGGCATTTATGGATTTGCCTTTTTGTTCGTCGGCTTGCAAGATCATAAAATAGTATTTGGACTGTAGAGTAGTCTATAATGAAACTGATTTCTCATTTTTAGTGGCTGTATTTAGTTATCAAACGCATACGCGAGGATCAGAGAATGACAGAAAATTTTGGTTCTGAATAATTACTACGCAATATTAGTAGGCATATACGTCATGAGCGACTATACGGTTGACTTGCTTTGTTTGATTCTTCATCTTACTGGTCGGAATCGGATGAGAGCGAACTACAGCGCCGGAAGAAGAGAAATTTTCCTGATAAAGAGAAGCTTTCTCATTGACATATCCATATTATTTTTCGAGTTTATAATTTATAGAATGTAGATGGCTCTCAAGAACAGCAATGGACGATTATAGTACGAATCCGTTTTCTGATAATTACATCGAGGATATAGAAGATAACGTAGAGAATGAAGTCGAAACAAAGGAAACTGGGGCATTTGAAAAACCTCCGATCCATCCGAACACTGTGACGGTGGATGTCATTGCTGAATATCTCATCAACAAACAGTACACACTGACTGCTCTGGAGTTCCACACAGAGATATTAGAAAACGGAAAAGAATTACCACGACTGCGAAATTATTTCTCAAATCCTGCCAATTTTGAGCAACAAGCCACGTTCCGAGACTCGCTGCATCCTGGTACATTATGTAAGTTGAAATATATTGTGTGATGTATTAGGATCCTTACCCTATCCTTCACTCATACAGATTAGTTTTTTACTGACTTCCCTGCTTTTGCTATTAGATCGTGCTGGTAGCTGTAGCACCTTTGATTCTCTGGATTTGACTAGATATTCTGATGATGGAAATCAGCAAGTTGATGACAGAGTTGCCGGTGAGTAAATCAAAGCATTTCTGAAATACTTCAGCTGTAGGCATTCTATTCTGTTGGTGCGCTAATTTTATCCTGCTCGTGTTTCTGTTAATATACACTAAATTTTTTTTCTCACTTTATTACATTATAATAAACTGCATGGTAAAAAAGTTCAGTCAACGTAAGTTTTAGCTTATGTTTATTTTAGCAGCCTGTTTTGTTTGTGGTAAGAAGTGTACAGTCACATAGTGCTGAAAGTGTTTCTTCACTTGTTTGCCTTTCTGTGATGAAGGTACATATTTTATCACCGTCACTTTAGTTGACCCCTAATTTCAAATATTTTATTTTTATTTCCCAGTGGCTCATTGGCTCCATTCACTCTATTCACTCTATTCATATTTTTTTCTTGATAAGTTAATTATTAAAGCTATTTCCTTATCTGACCTTTTCAGTTTCTTTGTATTTGACAGTTCTGGAATTTGAGCTACGCAAGGCAAAGGAAACAATCAAGTCACTCAGAGAAAATCTCACGGATGCGGTTGGTATGTGGCAATAGAAAAACTATGATTTTTTCGAAAAATTTTCAATTTAGTGAACCATGACTTATGACATTCTAGAAAATGATACTTTTTTGAAATCACCAACAAACCCTCATGGAACCACTGAACTGTCCACAAATAAAGATCATCAAGTGTTGCATGACACAGTCACTCAAGTTGAACTCAAACCGCTAGAAAAGAGAGCGATAAATTATTTGATCAACGAGTATTTGTTACATAATGAATATAAATTAACTTCAATTACTTTGGCTGAAGAAAACGCAGATCAAGTAAGTTTATATAATATTAATAACTTAAGAATCTCTGTAGCTAGTACTAAAAAATAGTATGATTGCTCGTGTACATCTTTAACATGAACAGATTTAATTTAATACTTGGTTTAATTCTCAACAGGATTTTGAAGACTGGGATGATGTTGGCCTGAACATGCCTAAACCACCCAACCTAATATCGCTTTTTCGTGATTCCGCGATGTCTTCAACTGTGAATGCCTGTTACGTTACCACAAGTGATTATGACAAGGTGAATAATAATCATTCATTGGATGGAAATGGAACCGCAGAATTGTCCTAATACAAAAACAAAATGCCCAGCACTAACTGAACTTCGAAATGTAAAACAGACTGAAATCCAAACTGGAATAAATCAAAGAATTGATTGTGTGGTTTAGAATCGCCCGGTCTAAAATGGATTGTTTTTAACAATCAGTAGATGTTTTATGTTGTTGGTATGACATTTGTCATCAATATTAGGTCATATTATGCACTTGAGCTGTACTATGAGGTCTGCATCATGAAAATCTTTATTACTGTCATCTTATGCAAACTAGCTGTAATGGGTAGCTGTAACACATTCTTCTTACAAATTAAAAAATAAACTTTTGCATTATCTGAGCATATTTTGAATTTTTCCCAGTCATCCCTGCGCATATATATTTGACTTGAATCATTGATGTAATTATGTGAATTGACCCTTTTTCAGGAAGTTCTTGCTGATTCCGAGCAATCAGAATTATTAGAATCGCTGAAGTGTGAGTGCAGCAGGTTAAAGAAAGAAAACACTGAACTCACTGACAAAATTATTCAGTTGGAAATGTAAGTATTTCATTCTTTTTACTTTAAATCGCCATTCTTTTTCATCTAATAATCTCAATACAGTAAGAATCATTGACAGAATGTAAACGCAGCATCAATATAATATCTAAATACAGTAGAAGCGTACATTACGAGTTTAATTTGTTGTCAGACCGGGCTCGTATTACAACTTACTCTTACTCCATCTTACTCAAAGTGATGTTTTTCTATCATTTCTTTCTTCACTTTTATTGTAATAAGCTTTATCTTCTTATTACCACTATTCTTAGCACTTACTCTCTTCAGACCCGTGGTTAACACAAAGAATTAACAGAGAATAAATCAAAAAACTGCACGAAACAGATAAAAAATCACTAGCACAAAACGATTGGGATTTTACCGCTACAAGATAAACACGCGAACTGAGCGAGTGCAGGCTGCGCTTGGTGGAAGGAACGTGGTAAATTGAGCACGTGCTATTTCTTAGAAATCGATGACGTCAGCTAGCGACGCTATCTATAACCTCTCTTTATCTTGCCACTGTGTATAACGTGTATGACGGTCGCTCGTACTGCGAATTTGTACTAGTCGTATGAAACAAAAATACTCACGAATGGCGGCTCGTAAAGCAAGTTTCAGTCACTCGTAATGCCAGGTTCTACTGTATAGTTACTGGTATTTAAAATTATACATCACCAGATATCAATTAATTTGTCTCGAACGCCTATTAGGAAAGAGAATGCGTTCTCTTCATCCACTCCAAGGAGAACAAGTTTCAGTAATGATGTGACTGACGAGATAGCATCACCTTGTAATGGTGTGTTGGAAGAGCATTACCACACTCCAATGAAATCTGATGACAGCGATCCTGAGATATTTTTGACTCCTGCGTCTCAGTTACCAGAAAAAGTAAGAAAGAAATCTGAAGACAAAGTTGTAAGGATTGAAAAAGGAGAAAACCTCAGCTCTACAATCTCATCGGTTCATAATGGAATTGGTGCAGAAGATACTGTGGATAATCATCCTTGCATAAGCTATGTGAAAACTGATCCAGTTGTGAGAGATAAACCGCCACACAGGTTTGAAGACTTGTTTGAATATTCTATTCTTTACGATTTATGTTGATCGCTCTTTCCACATATGTTTGAAATTGATAAAATTCTTTCTTTTTACATACTCTTACGTATGGATGAAACTTTAAAAAAAGTTTATTCCCGTCATCTTTTTGCCTCTAAGATAGATCACGGACTTGAAAAATTAAATATATGCATATTCTGATGGGCTAAATCTTTTTTTTGCAGTCGGATGTCCAATTCTTTATGGAATGCCTTGTTGTCATATACACAAACGGAGCTAGATAAGAATTGGCTGGTTGTGGAGGTGAAGTCATAACATGTAACGACTATAATATAGCTGTAAATGCAATAACCTGCTTTGATAACCTGATTCAGGTATCCAAAGTTGCCTCAACTTGTGAGGAGCTTGTTTTCACCTTGGCCAGGTGCCTGCCTAAAATCGTGCCTACTGTCCTGCTCCAGAAACGTGATCAACTGATCCCCCTTTTGTTGGGCACAGCTGCAATGCATCCGAGTGCTGATGAGAGGAATCAAATCCTTCACGACCTGTTTAATTTGATAAAAAAGCCAAATGCCTGTGAAAGGTATTTTTACTTCTACTTTGACTATAGGAACTATTTTAAGATTTGAATATCAGCTTGAAATTATGTTATAATATTAAATTCTGTGCATCCATTCTAACAGGCAAATGATTTTATGCGGGTGTATTGCATATGCGAAACACGTAGGACCGACACGTACCGAAGAAGAGTTACTGCCCCAGTGTTGGGAGCAAATCGGCCACAAATATCCAGAACGCAGGCAACTGGTTTGCGAAGCGTGTGGAGCGATTGCGCCCTACTTGAGGGTGAGTTAGTGTAAAGATTGCAATGAAAAATATATTACACATGAAAAATACACTTGCAGGCGGAAATACGAAGCTCTCTTCTACTTTCCATTCTTCAACAACTGCTGCAAGAGGAGAGGCTGGACGAAGTTCGCCAAGCAGTTGTCAAGTCACTTTCCATCATTTTTGCTTTTCTAGATGATGACGATAAATACAATCTGGTTAGAATTATATGGAATATTTTACAGAGGACAGCTTATCAATATATAATTACATAGCATTACCCAGGCAAGGCGTGGTCACCCTGCTAATTCCTTATTTAGAAGGAATAGAATAGACCCGTAGTCTTCACAATGAGATCGCTAGTCCAAGATTCCTTATTTAATCAAAACCCATTTCACAATATCCTACTAACTGTCAAGATCTTATAAATTGACCATTTGTTCATAGGCTTTTGATATGCTGACGAGATTTCTAAGTGACTCCAGTTTGGTTGTCATGCAAACGTCTAAAGAGTGCCTGCTTCCTTCTTTTGCCGCATGGGCTTGCAATAACGGAAAAATCCATGATCACTTAGTCGATTTCGCTCTTTCGAGTGTCGAGAAGATAGCTGAACAGGTGAGTAAAATATTATTTCATTCTATTTATATATAATTTCAATGTTCCATCTACTTGTTGGTACGATTTCATGTAATTTTCAGTATTCAATTATCATCATTAAAGTCTATATGCTTGGTTGGTGCTGTTAAGTTTATTTGTATACTGAATAATCCAAACATGTTAATTCTTGCTGAAGGAAATGAGTAATTGGCAGTAGTGCTGAGTTGTTGTATGTGGTATCGATTTAATAAAAATATGCTATGTTTTGTGCAAATAGCACCTCAGCGTACATTGTATATGCGCAACAGAATAGTGACATATTACCTAAAAGTATGGCATCGCCTCACAATTATCTACTGAGTGATGGAAAGTAATGATATATTCTTTGACATGGCTAATACCAGATTGCATTACAAGAATATTTCTCTTAAGTTCATAATTTACCAGGAAGGTAAATTTATGTTGACCTACTTTCATTAAATCTACATTGAAAACAGTTTAACAGAGTTTTACATGATTATTTTTGGATACTGAGAGTGGGATTGACTGACGGTCTTTTGAATTTCATTTTCTGGTAACAGGGACCAAGGGTGCCTATCAAGTGCAGAAAGAAGCAATCAAAGTTATATAGATTACTAAATAACTCTTCTAATATAAAGACTTCAATAGCGAAAAGTTTCTTATACAAAGATGTTGAAATTTTTTATTTATCTGTCTGATTCTTGTTCCAATTTATGTAATTCAGAAAGATGCAAACCCTTCTTCTTTCCTTGGCTGTATGGAAACACTGCACAGAGTGATGCCTCACCTTTTCACTTACGTGTTGCTCAAAACCCCTTGTCAAACCTCGGAATCTAAGGAGGCAGAAGATGAAGTAATCGTTTCGGGTAAAACTTTCTTTTCTATCTATATGGCAATCCCTAAATGCATGACATATCTAAAAAATGCGACACTTATTGTTATAAAAATGACTTAATTCAGGTAACAGACATCCTGTACAATGCGACACGCTCTGCGATCCAACGATCATGTTTGGAGACGTTGAAAAATACACAAAACTGCTCAGCTGTTTTGATGAAAATGTCAAAAATGAAAATTTTAACGGCTGGGACTTGATGCATTGGTGTTTGCATGAATTGTAAGTTGAATCTTTTTGCTTATGCCTTAAAAAAAACTTTTAAAGTGTCAGGAATGGAAAGATAAATGTCAGTAATTAGTTCAGCTAGATAAATTGTAAGATGACCTTAGTTTTCTAATGCATAATTCAGGATTCCACGCCTTTTGCGAATCGTGCGACTGATTGATCCGAATGACCAGGATTGCGTCAGTTCGCTGTGCCATTTTTTCAACGATCTGTGCTCATACTTTGGGAAAATTTTCGTGAACACACAGGTAAAAACTTTATGAATCCAACATTTTATACATTTCCCTACATATATTCTGCTCTTTCTTTCGCTTAGTTGAAGAAGCAATTCAAAACAATATTTTCTATCTCCGGCAAGGATGCTGACCGCCAGATCTATGCCGGGGAGACTCCTCTTACCACTGCTGCATTATCTGTGTATGCCTGTGGTGTACTTACAGTATATACTGAGGTATGTAAAAGTTTTGGCAAAAGTAAATTTTACCGATGTACTGCTCTGCAGAAACATTATTGCAGAGCATTGAAGCTCTAAAACCTACATCGGGTGACTGATGATTATGATGAAATATAATACACCACCTCCTCAATTTATGAATAAGTTACATTCCTCGAACTCGTTTGTAAAATTTGTTAATCTGATCAAGTAATTTCGGAACCTTCCTTGGCGAATCTGTAGAAATATTTTTTCTGTTTCGGAGCTTTGTACAACTCACTTCCTTGTATTTTTGCAGAAGGAAAGCAAAGGGGAACTTTTGCAATTTCTTAAAGACATGCTTCTCACTTTATCATCATGTCATGCTTCACTAGACAGTATGATTTCCTGCTTTTTGCAAATCAGGTATGATATCTCCTAAAAGTTTTCATTTGATCTAAAGATTTCCATACACTGGTTCGATGCAAACATTTCTGTGTATACCGATCGGATCCACATATTGAGCGCTCTCAATATGCACATCATCGTTTGCGTGGTCGTTTGCAAATGTGTAGGAGGCGCCTGGTGTAGGTGCCGCGAATGAATATGGCGATTGCGCTGTGTCCATATTGCCGCCGTTATTCGTCGCCAACGTGTAGGGGTTGTATGCTGTCCCGGCTTGAAAATTTATTTCTTCATATCGTTGACGAAGGTTGATATTATTTTCTATATTGCCATGAGTATGTTCTGTTATCGCCGCATTCCTGTCTCCTATCCCCGTTATATTCACACGCTGTGGAGTTCGCTCGGTGCTTTCTCTGTTATAGAACATTTCGTATTCATTCATGTCCCTCGCCTGCTCCTCTCGTAGTTGCATGTTGATCGCCCGTATTTTGCGAGCTGTGATATTTTTAGCCACCAAGATGATGAGAACAATGGCTGATAACACTACTATACCTCCCAAGATTGGGATTATAATTTTCAGGGCTGTGAATAGATATTTTTATTTTTAGAAAATAGGTGATTGAGATGGTAAACCAAACAGTTTATTAGGTAAATGTCTTTCTCACCCAAATTATGTGACTCAGTTTTCTGACATCTGTGATATATGTCTTCTGGAGAAATTAGCTGACCTGTCCGATTGCCTCCACAGTCATAGCATCCCCTCTGGCCTACTTCTTCTCCTTGGGCTGTAGTGATAGATTAAGATTACTGAATTGATAAAGCTTGCATTGTCACAGATGAAATGAAGGAAACTTGAGGATATCTCAGATATATCAAAGGCTCAGATATGAAGTATTAGGCACTCATGTAAATAAGTACAAGAAAGGAACAGAAATATCAAATGAATAGAGAGTGCAATTTTAATGAAATAAAGTACAGGTATAGCAGGAAGTTTATGTATATCAAGATATATCGGGAGACATGAAATCAGTGACCTGTATATTGTATATTTATAATTGTACTCTATATCCGTACTGATATTCTATGATAGGTTGAGGCTTTATTCAGCAGTTTTTTGATTTTATTGATCCATTTTATATGGCTGATATCAACTTTGGTTAGGCACCCTTCCTCATATTCTATATTTTCTTAACTCTTAATAGCTACTAACTGCATCAGAGAACTGCTGGGTATCACCCTTACCTTGTCTTGAATCTATTATGAACCAGATATAAAACTGCTTCCATTTAAAAGAAATACGACTAACCCACCTGGTATTTTCTTTCCACTCGTCAGCTCACACACTAGCCTTATGTCCATGTTTTCTGTTAGTTGATCGCACGTACAATTCCACCCGTTTCCTGAAAATGCTATTTCCAATAAATAACCCGATGGAAAATAAGGAATCTCTCCCAGATTGTTATGTTGAAGGTCAATCGCTGTCAGTGAAGTCAGATTGACAAATGTGTCCCTGTTCACGTACAACAAATTGTTCTTCTGTAGATAAAGCAACTGCAGCTTAGGCATCCTCAAGTTGTAAAGAAATTTCAAGTCGCTTAGGCTGTTCATGGACAGATCCAATGCCTCAAGGTTTACAAAAACGACTGTTTTTTTTTCGATTTCAATCAGTTGGATTTTGTTCTTTGATATGTTCAAAATCTTTAATCGAGGTAGATTGGTGAATGCTGAAAGTTTGATGACTCTTTTGCTCTTCTTTTCAAAAGCACCTCTCATGCTTAGCTCCGTTAGGTTAGGAAGGGAAAAAAAACTTTGCCGTGGTGTCTCGGATAGACTGAGAAATAGTTGTGATAATATCTTCAAAGTTTTGTTAACTCTAACATTCGCTAGTTTAAGATCCCACAAATTATGATTGGTTCGGGTGTTTAGCATCTAAAAATGATTGTATATGGCTCTGTGGTGGGGAAAGTCAGGTTTTCCTGATCTATACCATATTGTATGGTATTTGTATAATTAAGTAGTTTTGTCAAGGAAGTTGTTGTCTGAGATTTGGTAAATTACTTGTCTCGAATGCATTTATCTGAGCTACCATTTTGATTTTTTTGCTTTAGCATAGGTAGGGTTTAATGTACTATACACACAATATTTAAATGATTACCGATTTTTATCCAGTTTCAAAATCTCTAGTTTGCTGAGCCCATCAAAATCTTTGCTTGTCAAAGATTCAATGGTATTGCAAGACATGTCCAGATATTCAAGATTATTCAATTCGAGAAAAGGCGATTCCAAGTTCCAAGGGTCAGGTGTCGTTAGTCTTCTAATTTTGTTGTTATTTAGAAGAAGTTTTTTAAGTCCTGTCAGGCCGTCGAACATCATCGTAGACAATACTTTTATACCATTGTATGACAAGTCCATTACAGTTGTGCTCAGTGGCCAGGTTGGAAAATCGCTTGTACTTAAAGTCTTGATTTCCAAAGAATTGTGGTTGAGATATATTTCTTCTACAGTTTGTGGAACGTCCTTTGGAACATCTTGTAGCTGCAGGCCAGTACAGTTCATTACTTTTGTTGTGCAAGAACAAAGTTCCGGACAGGCCAGAGTTTTGGAGAGATGCATATACCAGCAGTACAAAACTAGATAATGGTAATCCATGATGGATTACTTGGTTATTCTGTTAAACGGTATGAAAGTCGTGAAGCTCGTAATATACTCCCATTAAACGCTTTTATCTTACAAACGGTCATTCTCTATTTTGCCTGCGCAAGAATTCCTTCCTTGATGAGAGTCATTTGCCGACTGTGCATTATTTTAATATACAGCTGAGTTCAGAGAATTTCCTATTGAGTCAGTGTTTGCCTGATGACTCTTAATAGTCCTCTCTTATTTGTTTTTAAAGGAAGAAACTAAATGGAAGTGCTTGTAAATTTCCAGGCATTTCATAATGTCTTTCCTAATACTGCGTAGCCTCTACATTGTTAGTTCATGTTATGAAATTCAAAGCTAAATTGTATTGTATGTTCATGACAAAAGGATTACCTATTTTTCATGTAACTACCTGATCTCATGCGTTTTCATGTGTTTAATTGCATCTATCTGCTCAAGCCTTGTTACCATTTCCAATTACATTTGCAATTGAATTGAGCAGTATGCGCTTCTCTATTACATCTTCTCTGACAATGACGAACACAAACCTCAATATTCAACTGGGAATTGCTCCTATCCTCAGTCGAATATTCAACTAACATACTTGTTGGAAAACAGCGACCTATCTTATGAATATAGATAAGTAGTGTGAATAAAAAACGTTTGACAGTTTTGCAGGCCTGTCTGCATCTCTTGAGCTATTTTATTATTCATGTTGCCTATTTGCTTTGGCAGAACAGAATGCTTATTATTTTTGTCTTTTAGGAATAAAGATCCATCTTATCATGAACTCCTTTTGAACGTACTATGGTACGGTGTAACGCACACCTCCGTGTATGTACGTATGTCTACGGCGTCTCTTTTCGTTGTTGTGACGACAGAAGATGTGGATTCTAGGATAATATCTACGAAGGTTGTTCCTGCGCTCATCACACTTTCGACTGATATGAATAGGTTAGTATTAATAGGGTTCAGTAATTTTTACCTATATACTCATCTTTTTTTTATTCATAGTGTCATAATTTTACACTGCCTCCTCAAGAAATAGGAGCTTGGAGATATGGTGTTATAAATAAATTTAAAATTATGTTCTGGAATCTTTCCATGATACGAAGTAATACAGCGAAACCATACGGCCATTTTTATAGTTAATGGTCTCAGTAAAAACACTCTGTGTAACTGACCTCTAGTGCCATATTTATACACCTTGTAATTTCCATATATAAACTCTTACCGGAGGATCTGTTTTACTTAAATAGCGCTGTACGTACAGCAACTATTCCAGCTCTGGGTGCTGTCGTAGAATGTTCTCATATTAGCCCAGGACTGATCGATCATGTAATTGAGCAAATGGCTACATTCCTGGCACCTTCATACTATGATGAGACTCAGGACAGTAACGAGGAACCGAAGCAACCCCACCATGACATAACTATGCAACTTGTTCGAACTATGGGACACGTATGCCCAAAAGCCCATCCGAAATTCAGAGATGAATGTTAGTATTTTTAATAGAATTTTTGAATATTTGCTGCTGTTTTTATTGTAAATTTACTGTGTTCATTTGCCTGCCTTGCTGATTGATATTTATTTTTGTGGTCAGTTGTTCTCCCGCACCTTGCTGCCATCGCTGCCGGAAACAATCAAGTCACGAACAGGACAAAGCGATCGGACATCGCTCTTGAATTATTGGACGCGTACTCCAGTATATCTTGCTGCTGTATCCTTCGGAAAGAAATATACTGAGACTAATATTATAATCTTAGCACGTTTTCAATTTTCCTGTGTACAATTAATTTATTTGCAACAGTTGAATTCCTTAGCATGACATAACACACAGTTATTTCTGACAATTTACTTTTGAGTGCCTTTTTACCGGGTGTTAGATGCCTTCTTCAAGATATAGAAAAATTACATCCAGAACATGTGGTATGAATTTACTCTATGACAATCTTAATGCACTTACAACTCATTCTGATTTCTTCACAGGATACAGTTCACAAATTCATAAAAGAGAAAGAAACTAAACTTGAACGGGGGAGCATAAACAGGTACCATTCCTCAGATTACTTTTATCTTATAATTACAGACTACGCTTATGGCTTGACATGCAATCTTGGCTTTGAAAGAATAACCTCGTCTTACAGCTTATTCTTGACTGAAAGGAGTACATTTCACATTTTCATTTGTTAGGCATTACTACCTCCTATCAACGTAATACTTAACATTTTTACTAATTTTGTGGAAGAGATTTTTAAATACAGTTGCAATAACAATCCGACAAAATTGAATTAATTATCTAACACTTTGTGAAAATAAGTGTGACTTTAATTCCATTAATAGTAGGAACTAATTTTAACTCTCTAGTGGTTCTAAAAGCTGGGATGATTTTAACTTCTTCTGCATGATTTCTGCTCTTTTTCAGCTTTGAATCTGCTTGTAGCCCGTGCGAGAAAACAAATAAATATGAAACCAAACCGAGGTTTTCGTCAAACTTTTTTAAGGTGTTTCATCTACATTTCCTCTATAGCCCTGTTGCATGCATGCTGTTTGTTTCACCTACTTATCTGAAATTCAAAGACGCAGTGAAAGTTTTCTATGTTATATACATTAAGCTGAAAATAACCTACATTGTAATAGTTAAGGTCACATAAGCATGCCCCACATAAGTTCATTAGGGTACGAGGATAGTGATTGTATTATAAATAATCTAGTGTTGTTGAATATGCAGACGGGCTAGTAACTGTGTTTATAATTCTCTCGCGCAAGAGCTAGACACGGTATGCTACAAAATCTGTCATACGTATCCTGTTGGGGCGAAATTCTCTATTATTATTATTATTATTTTTTATCATTACTTCCATTTTTCACTTCATATTATAACTCCTTTTTGTTTAACGCGACAAGATAATCCTTGAAATAAATTCAGTGTGTAGTCTCAATTTTTAATTGCATACATTTTCCATTTTTATCATTAATTAACGGTAACTAATGGAACTAATTTGCAAAGAAACCGCGAGAGTTCTGCACAATGGTAGCTAAATCCTAGTTCTTTGTGAGATTTCTCTTGGAATTGAAAACTTAGGTCTCCTAACGTACAATGCATATGTGTAAAGCTGCATGTCTTCTAATCTCGCTTGCTTTGAAGATTTTTATCTTCTATTTCAAATAATTTATCGTGCTAATGTTATCAGCGTTGAAGGAGAAGTTACTTCAGCCAATGATACTGGAGACTCTGGAAATCCAACAATCCACACCTTCACTCATGCAGTCACTACTGGCGCAGATGATGCAAAAAGAAAGATACTGACAACCTTTAATCAGCTGAAGGCACGCACAACATCACAAACAAGTTCCAGAATTTTTAAAACGAAGATGGTTGACCAATAAGTTAAACACCAAACTTTCCTAGTTCAAATATTCAAACACACAAGCAAAATTTTATATATATAGCGTTTATGTTTGTATTTTGTGAATATTCCCTAGCAATTGAACATGCGTACTTAGAACTTTGCTTCAATTATAACGGCATACTCTCCTATGAAATAATGTTATTATAAATATTTTAGTTCTGACTTTTAGCTCCAACTGATAGTCAATCAGGTATTATTCTAATCAAAACATCCCTTTTTTCATTATTTTTTTATGTTCCTATGGAAATATGCAATCGACATGCAGTAATCTTATTGAAGGTAATTAACCAAATGATATTAATTAAATGCAGTGCTCTAACTCTTCTTCCTCAATTCAAGTTTTCCTTGGTTGTTTATTCTAGCGATTGTGTATGTTGTGTCTTCCCACTGTGAAAGGAGAATTGGATTTTCCAATAGATTTTTTGTGTTCAGCTGTCAAATTTTACCAGACTGTTAAACATTTCCATTACCTAACTAGCAATTCATACACCTAACTGTACACAAACTTGTGATGTTTGCTGGTATTCCTTTTCTATAAAACGGCAGTAACGGAGTGTTTGTAATATTTTAGGTTTATGTGTCTTGAAGCGGTACAGTGATATACCTAGGAGTATCTTAAAGTAAAAATAATGTTTATCGCTCACTATAACCATCCCAATTTCACAGTGGTGCATTTCATTGTATTATTTTGTTACTTTGTTTAGTACTGTAGTGGACTTTAATTTTTCAGGCATTTGGTGCCATGTAATGTATGGGTTTTAGAAGTATCGAAACCTAAAAAGTAAATGAGCTTATTGGTTCATGAAACCATGTCTATTGCCCTAAAGATAGCTATATGTAAAATTAGCTATGAAATGTTTAAATTAATGGATACCACTACCAAATGAATATATAATTACTGTAATGTAATTTCTGCTCGATGTAATTTCTGCTCGTACTATGTGTCTTGACCTAACTTGAACTGAATTGTAAAAACCTGGCATTTATGTATAACATGGGAAATCAGTCTTGTTCCTGTCCATTATATATCTAGAATAAAAATAAATCCAGTATTTGGTGCTTCAGAACGTGCATACGATACTCTTTTATTTCTTAAACAAGATCACATTTGAAGAGAAAATTGTATCCTTTCACCAGCAATTAGAGTACAAAGAAATCTGAGTAAGCAACGGAAGAAAAAACGTAAGTAAGTGCAACATGCTTTATTCAAGTTTTGCATATTCGACTGTTCTTTTTTGAGGACAATACAGGGTGACTGATGCAATATGGTTGTTCGTCATGACCTGCAAAGAAAATGAGTATGCAATAACCAAGTCATCAATATAAAAAATTCCGAAGTAGGGATACTGAACCTCAAATATCATGTTTCTGATTCCGAAACAAAACGTCGGCCCAAACGGATTAGTATTATTGGTCGAGGAAGCTCTGTTAAGGACGACTGGCTTTCCCACAGAATATCCCAAGTTATCGGTTACGTCATCCCATTTGCTGCAAGATTTCACCACAGTAGGGGGATTGCTCCCTAAAGCAACATGATGTGATGATATTATGTCTGTTTTGAGAATGAATACATACAATAACCATACCTTCTGTTAGCTCTATTGAAAACTCACACCGATAATATCTAAATGCAGTTTATAACAATTAATAAACAGTTTAGGCTATGCTGCACAATTCTATTGTTTCTCACATATTGAAGTTGTAATGCCCAGGAAAGTTGGTGTGCAACAAAAATTTCTTTACTTCATGCGTCCTTCCATCAAAAAGAATGTCCTGAAACAAGATAAACCTTTCATTGAATCGTATATAATATTTATATAGAATATTGTGGGAAACAGGATACTTACAATTCCAAGAGTAAAATAATTGTAAAAATAATCTGTGTGTCTCGTTTCAGTTAATTTCCTAGGACTTGCCGAATGTATTCGCATCTTGTCTTGGAGCTTGTAGAAAACTTTACAGGGGCAGCCCAATTCGGAAAGCACTTGCTGTATCAGTTTGGTGAAACAGTTACTGGTGAGTTGTTACATCTATAATTGTCTTTAAGAAATGTTTGGAAAAGTAAAAATCTTTACTTGCACACAGTCACCAAACTTCACGGTTTTCTCAAGTTTGTGAACCATTGATTCAGTTAAATTGTCTGGAACTGGATAATATAGGAAGTGTGAATTATTTTTTTGGGTAATTCGCAACAAGGAGATTGGTGTTGGTACCTGTAGTGAGCTGAAGTTTTAAGCCTTCACATTCCTGATTAGTAAAGAGAACTTCTGCTAATTCCAAGTATAGATTGCCATAGTAGCAGGACTTTGGCATTGATGGTGATCTGAATGGTGATGGTATTGTATTGAGTAAAAGATATATATACAATGATCTCTTGCTTCACTTGATCATTGGCTTAAACTTGAAATGTGAGAATCATTTTAAGAAAATTAACAATACACAAAATTCTCAACTTGGAACATTATTAACTCTATTGACAATATTTGGTATTAAAACACTTTGTAATCCACAATATATATATATATATATATAATAATCTAACTTTGTTTCAGTCAAATGACTGCCCGTGTATATGCACATTTTTGATACTACGGGCATGAAGCCTGAAGGAAGGCTTTGGGGTGATGCGTGTTGATTCGTTTGTTTCCAAAAACTCTGTGAAAAACATCATTTATTTTATTCACTAAATTACACTTGTAACCTAACACAATACTAACAACCTCAAACTGTGGTTCAACGGGGAAAAAGAAGGTGATTCCTCGGAATGTAAGAACAAAAAGCTGGAGGCTTTTGTCAAATTGTCCAGGGTGTGTGGCGCCGAAGGACTGGTCGATCTGCTCTAATGTCGGTTTTATCGAGGTTGAATTGAAATAGATCCCACAATATTTCAGTTTGACATTGGACATGTTGTAGACCTGATTAAATAGGTTAAAATTATAATTTACACATGGAAACAATTTCTAGATCAAATTCCGACCTCTATAATCTTGAGTCTCTGGTTCATGGGATCAAACAGCAGTTTGATTCCATCGTTGGAAAGATTCAGCACCAGGTCTGATTCGGTTGGGTGTTTGTCATTATATATTACTTCCACTGACCTAATAACTCTACAATGTCTTTGTAGTATTTGTACAGCTTGGTAAAGCGGCATTCCTTAGTGTTGGAACGAAAGAAAGATTAAGTACATGGTAAATGCCTGGTTGAAATTTAACTTACTTACCGAGAGAAAATTTCCATTGCTCGTTGCCAAGAGATCTTTCTGGAACAACGTGAAGATCGAGCATATTTTATTATCTTTCTCAAATAACCAATCGAATATTGTTACTGTAGAAAGAACGGTTCTTTATTAACGCAAAATTCTTTGTTTACATTTTATTACAATCGCCAGTTTTGTTTTGGTCATATCGGTAATTACTCATGCGGAACTTAATAATTACGTAAATAATTTCTAGGCTGCGATTACCTTCCAAATCATAATATAATGTGTACTATAATTGCTAAATATTTTTATCTTTCGGACCTGTTTCTAGATATCGACTCTCCAGTAACGCCCGGTGAAGATTACCGATTCTTTCCTCCTCCAGCCATTATATGTAACAGGTACATCACATTCACGTTTTGAAATTTTTTTAATATTGCTTTACATTTGAGAACAAATTTGGTTACCACAAACCCTGTTCTCTCACTCCTACCTATATTGAATTGATTTCCTGATATCAGATCTAACTCGCAATCTAATAAAACTAGACTCAAAAGTCTTCACCAATATCACCCAACTTAACCAATATTATAACAATGACACAAGACATGATTTGATAAACATAGTTTAATAACATTGATTATACAGCAATGACAAGGAACTAATAATTCAATTTCACAGAAGATATAAAGAAATATGCCAATGACGAAATTTTTCAATGTTCAAATCATTCGGTCACAAAATGAATTTTCACTTCAATATTCGGTTTCTCTGCAGATATCCGATGCTATTAAGTTGGTCAAAACAGTGGTGACATAACTTGTGTGATTTATACGGCAATACGTTTATTTGGTCCACGAAGATATACAGCGAATGGTATATATATGATGAATGCCAGATATTATAAGCACTCATGATTGTATCACAAGTAAATATTG
Organism: Halocynthia roretzi; assembly: GCA_013436055.1. Taxonomy (NCBI): domain Eukaryota; kingdom Metazoa; phylum Chordata; class Ascidiacea; order Stolidobranchia; family Pyuridae; genus Halocynthia; species Halocynthia roretzi. The sequence continues at coordinate 150,709 of QRAM01000149.1, read as the reverse complement.
TACATGAAATGAAGTTAAGACGATTAAAACTATGTTTTCTTTTTAATTGGATAGGATATCTTGCACAGCTAGATGAATTAGAGGAGCTACTTCTGGTGATCTCGTCTTGTATGCAAAGAAGAAATTCGAACTGCCTTGCTGTGACCTCATCTCGGCCAAAATCCAAATACCGTTCGTAAACTTCAACGATAAATAGATCATGTCCTTGCCGTCTACATTTCGTTTTGCGATCGTGAATATGTTATTGGCATTTAACTTCGCAACAGCTGCGTCCGAAGTCAAAGCACCGATGTTATCGATTTGACACTGTAGTTCGTTGGCCGTTGGAATATCTTTCCAAGTATCCAGAAAGACTTTCCTATCCATCGCCCCATCTTCAGTAAAAAACACGTATACTGGTACGACTGTAGCGAAATAAAAGACATCGATGTTGTTTTTGATGGCTACTTGCAAATTGTTAAGAGGTTCCATCTTTTGCACAGGACCCACCGTGTTTAATTGGAGAGAAACCTCATTGCATTGATTTGCTCCTACCATGTCAATGTTGAGAGGTTGTGCAGGAGTTAAACCAAAACTGTTTTTATTAAACTGGATAGCAAAACCTGATATAGCCTGCATAGCTTTGTTTGTAAAAGTCATGTCTAACATTATCTGACCCTTGCGTCTTTGAAAGGTTCCGGTCAGATCCATTCCTTTCGCTTTGGATGCCTCTAGAAAAACTTTCTTTGGTGCAACGAAGGAGGCTGGAGCCATACTGACGCTGAACAGGTCTCCTAAGCCACCTAGATCTGCTTGGGCCACTGGCGCTCCTGGTACAAAAGTAGTGGCCGAGGGTGTAGGAGCGGCTGTAGCCCCGAGGAGAGAATCTAGACCGCCGAAGGGATCCATCATGGTAGAAACTGGAGCTGGTGCGGGATGATATACCGCCGGGGCTGGTGTGATATCCAAACCGAGCAAATCTGTGACGAGAGCATCTTGCGAAGGGATTATTGACTGAGGTGTTGGAGCCGGAGGACTGGTGTTACCATCTACCTCTGCATCCTCTGCATCTGTCTTTCCATGTAATGTTTTTCTGATAACTGCAGCTCCTTTTGCACCTTCTATAAATGCGCTTGGGGGTTTGTGGTAGACCGAAGCCAAAGAAGCAATATGACATATTAATTCATCCAGCAGTGTAGGCTCGAGCAAGTCAGTCTCTTCCGATATCAAAGGTTTCTCTGCCAATACTACATCCTTTGCAGCAGCAGGATCAGTGGAAAGCAGACGCCAGTAAATGTAACCCCTATCACGGAGATCTGGATTGTCGCTGTCTTGTGTAGCCAAACTAAGGACAGACTGGACCAGTTCCTGTGTTTCTGTTGGTTTTTTCAGAAAGAGTTTCACGATTGCAGTCAACAACTGAAGCTGGACTTGTGTGCTTTCATCATGGAAACCTTCCAGAAAAGATTCAAGAAGCTCGTCGGCATTATCTATCCTTTCAGCATACTCTCCAATGATCCAGATCATACTGGCTCTTGCCTCCGGTTCATCAAGTGTATCCAGGTTCTCGCAGAGGTTCGCAATGATACTCTCATATTTGTTGGGATATTTTCTGAATATATCCTTGATAACCACAACGGCTTCTTGCACTACATAATTGACCTTGGTACGAATAAGATCCAGCAAAGTGCTCACGCATCTTTCAGCCGATTGCTCAACCTTTATGGCGCATCTACCGATCGCACGAACGGATTTACGTACGAAATCCACGTCCACTTCTTGTGCATACTCTTTCAGTTCTGCAAGAACTTGGGCAATGTTTGGCTGAGCTGCTAAGCGAATCATGATGTCCAACTTCTCCAACTTGACATAGATAGGATCGTTGTACTTCACGAAGAACACTTTCATTTCGTGTTTAAGAATCTCTGGTCTCTTCTGTACGATAAGGTTGATATTCCTCAAGGCAACATATTGGATCTCTGGCTCAGCAGAGAGCAAGGTAACAAGAGGAGGAGCTAGTTTCTTTAGCAACACGGATTGATATTCTTTGTCTCCATTGAGTAGATCCATGAGACGCATTAATACCTTCACAGCAGACAACACCACTGCTGAATTAGCATGCTGAAGCCTTGGAGTTACTCTCTCAGCAATGCTCTGTGCCTCTCTAGCATCAGTAGGTGTGTAGTTTGCAAGTGAATCAAGGATAAAGATCTGTCCCCATTCTGTGCATTCGTTCAGAGCGGTCAACAGCTTGTTTATGGTTGGGGAGGTCATAAAGTCAAGTTGACCAGTCCTCGGTGAAGACTCGCTGATTTCCGACAGTGCAGCGACGGCATTTGCCACTACCATCGGGTTGGAATCCGACAATAGATCTTTAAGCGAGTCTAAGAAACCTTGGTCTTCCACCATAGTGCCGTTGATGTCATAAAGTTTGGCTACGCAAACGGCGGCGGTCTTTCTAACGTATGGGTCTTCGTCCTTCAGGCATTTGCGCAGCGGTTCGCACAGATACTCTGTGATTTTGTCCACCCTGATACAGCCCATAGTACGTACTGCCAGCGCACGTATGAGAGGATTGGTGTCGTCACAGTCTTTAACAAACGTATTCACTGCCATGATGGCCATATCTGGCTGACTTTTCGCATAATTCATCAGGTAGAGATAAACTAGCTTCTTCAATTCGAGGTTGTCAGTTTGCATGCAGTTGATTACGTCGGGGAACAAGGCACTCACATCTTTTCCTACTGTCATGCTAGCAATCACCTTCTTGACTGCTTCCTTCCTTTTATCTTTTCGCTCACTATTCAAATCTGCCTTTAGCTCGAACATTTCACCCTTCTTAGTCGTCGTGAAATATCTCGCGTCACTCATTTTGCTTTTGTTTTTTCGTTACCCAGTACTAATTAATACTCAATATGAATTTACTATTGAAATCAAAACGATTTGTTAATTCGCTATAACGGAAACGTTCTTAAAGGAGTGACCAGCTAACTGTTTTCTAGGTTTAAACTGTCTACTGGTCAATCGAGTTATCTGGTATGTAAGCTTTATAAGAATAATCGAACAGCTTTGTTTTTAAAGTGAATCAACTCCCCAGAGCAAAGCATTGACCGACATTGATTTGTGATAGACATCCCGTGTACACGTCACGCCCAGTATAGCGGCAACCGATAGGTGTCGTCCTTTATTTCTGTCTTACGAAAACTAACTCCAAAACCTACACAACCAGAATAGAAAACTTTTTGGGTATTTCCATCTTTCCTCATTTTAAGTAATCCCAACTGAAAATAAATAATGTATGTGTTCCTAATTAATCACATTGGAATTTACGTAATGAATCGGTTGACCTACTCGGAACGAAATACCCCAGAGGGGGGAATAGGTTAAATCGCTATAGCTAAAACATGTGTGAACCGCAAGAAACTAAAAAACATTCGATTCGATTGTTTTCTGAGCTAGCAATGTAAATTTTACCGTGACCTATGGAGAATCGACTCCAAGATGTCGAGTCTCAGATTAGCGAAATAGAGATGCTGAGGAGCATGTTCCCTGGTGAGAATGATGTACGAATTGAGGACGAGTATATCTTAGCGTTGATGAATAAATACATTGATAACCGAGAAGTCGATCCACTAAAAATGCTGACGGTTCATCTCAAACTGAAAATTGAAGATGTAGATTGCTTGGCCGATGCTGCTTTCACGCTACCTCTAAATTATCCTTCAGAAAAACTCCCTGATGTAATTATAAGGTGCAATGAAATGAATAAACTACAACAACGAAACATCAACGAAGAAATTAAAAAGTTCACTCAAAATCTTATAGTTGGAGATTTGTGTCTAAATCAGATAGTGGAATGGATCACCAGAAACTGTGATCAGTATCTAACAGTGAAAGATAAGGCCAGTAATTCTGGTAATGATGCATCCATACCGCAGGAGCACAGTGATCAAATTGCAAGATTATGGATATACAGTCATCACATATACAGTAAGACAAAGAGAAAGCATATTCTTGACTGGTCAAAAGAACTGAACCTGACTGGATTCAGTATGCCCGGCAAACCAGGAATTGTATGCGTCGAAGGATATGAAGAGGACTGTGAAGATTTCTGGCAAAGAATGAAACGACAGACTTGGAAGCGGTTGAGTTTGGTTCACAAGGAGAAAGGAGGAAACAGTGACCCTATAAAGGAGGGGTTTGAATCAAAGTTTAAAGATCCTGTCGCTGAGATAAACTTTGGGGTGCATGGTGGTAGGGATTATCATATGGACTTAGGACAGTTTGCAGAGTATCTTGCGAAACACAAGAGCCATGATATGTTTCAGTTGTTATTCGGAGTTGAAGGAGTGATATCTAAAAAAGAAGATGACTAAAAAGAGAATGGAAATTCTTTTGATGGCTATTTCTGTTATGAAGTTTCTTATCTAATGTCTATTTGCTTCATATACTGTAAAAACTGTAGTGGGTACTATAATTAGTACTTAATTCATGGTTTTAGAGTAGATATTTAGCCTAGGTTCGTTATACAGAGTAAATATAATTATATCATTTTATTTTCTTGATGTCTTTATTTGTAATATCAAAACTACAACTCAAGATTTATTATATACCAACCCTCCATAGTATCCATATCTCATAAGTTAGCACTACTTATGACTACACTATTCTAGAATCTGGTGGTGGAGATGGGAGAATGCACTGTTCCCCCATTTTTCAGTTTATCCATTAGCATCCACACTCCTTCCCTTCCCAGCTTCAGCCTCATGTACTTAGCATTCCCCTAGTTCCTAAAACCCATTACCACTTTACCACTTGCATTTATTGACTTTGATGTATTTATCATGGTACTAAAAAGATAGTAGATTCTTGGCTTCATCCATGTTTAAATAAGTTTAAAATTCTTTCCTCTAACATGTTATGTTTATACATTTAGGTCTGTATAGATACCATGAATATCTTGACTAAAATTCGTTTGTTGAATGATCTCAATGACAGAGAACTGCGAATGGGGATTGTGGGAACAAAGGCGTCTTGGCACGACCAGTACAAAGAAAGTGCTTGGATTTATGCTGGTGGAATTCCCTATGAACTTACTGAAGGAGATATAATATGTGTATTTTCACAGTACGGAGAGGTAGTGAACATTAATCTTGTACGAGACAAGAAAACGGGTAAATCGAAGGGGTTTGCTTTTGTATGCTATGAGGATCAAAGAAGTAGTGTTCTTGCTGTGGACAATTTGAACGGAGGCAAGATAAAAGGGCGTCAAATTAGAGTGGATCATGTCCTTAATTACAAACCACCCAAAGATGATGAGGAAGCAGATGAATTGACCAAAAAAATATGGGAGGAAGGAGTTGCTCCTCAGCTTCAAGCTCCTTCGACCAAAGAAGAGGTGAGGATAAAACAAGAAATATTAGAGAGCGACGGGAGCGAGGATTCAGAGCCTCGTAAGAAGAAGAGAAAGAAGGAGAAAAAGAAAAAGGAAATGAAAGAATTGAAGTTCCTAAAGAAAAAGGGGGAAAAGAAAACTTCTTCTAAATATCAAGAGAATGAATCTCACAGTTATAATAAGGATAAGGCTGATGACCAACAAAAGTATTCAAAAAGTTCCAAGCGTAAGAAGCATAAAAAACGTTACAGTTCCCCATAGTATTTTAATTTTTAATGAAAATCTAATTAATCCTCTTGCATAATGGATCTTTCAAGATTTATTTTCATATCTTGAATACAGGTTGTAAGACATTTTAATAATAAATATTCGTTATTAAAATCTAGCCATTACGACTTTCCTCTTCACTACTGGTAACTTTCTTTGTTGGCATTGTCGATGGGTATTCTTACAGATCTTAAGAAATCACTTAGAAGCAGAGTTTGGGAGATGCTTACTGAATCGAAGTCGGGAGAAATGACCACGCACACGACCCAGTAGGGAGATGAGGCGATTGTGTTATTCTTTGTTTTCGTTCGGACGGCAGCTTTCGCATTTTTGTTCGAACCAGAATTTCCTCAGATTATTGGGTCGAGAGTCAAGTTGCTCGAGCATCAAACCGTTAGAATTCCTAGGGTCCATTGTGTTGTATTATTTCCGTATATTGTTTTGAATTAGTATTTTTGTTTATTGTTCATATCCACTGGTAAATAAACGGATGTCTAGCGGTGATCAAAACCGGAAAAGATGGAGACTCGGCGATATTTTCGGTGCCGTTGCCATAATAATTACCGAAGAATTTAATCGAATTTGTATATATAGAATTATCTTATTTTTGAATTTTTTAATGTTTCCGAATGTAAGGTTGACAATTACGATAAAATAAAAGACAAGGTCGACTACTAGCGCTCGATACGCTTGAAATCACTAGGTCGCTGTCTGCATTGAGACTATTTCTATTGTTCATTCTTCGTGTCCGGTTACTTCTCAAAGCTTCGCGTGAACGGAACTTTGGGATATGTTGTTCTCATACCGCAATGAATCTTGATTCGTTGTCTTTAGCATTATCGCAAATAAGCTATCTTGTGGCAAATCTGAACAAAAAAAACTATAAATCGAGTGTTCAGGAAATCTCTCAGGTAAGTCACATTTTTTATCTTTCGACTTGACCATGCTTAAGCTTGTAAACTATTGAATAAATTCAACTTGTACTCCGACACGTTTCGGTCACATACTGTTTTTTCGTTTATAATATATTTTGTTTTATGTGATGATCCAAGGCAAAACTTTAGATTTTAAAGGTCGACTGTCACTAATATGCAATTATCCCCAAAGAAAATANCTCTAACATGTTATGTTTATACATTTAGGTCTGTATAGATACCATGAATATCTTGACTAAAATTCGTTTGTTGAATGATCTCAATGACAGAGAACTGCGAATGGGGATTGTGGGAACAAAGGCGTCTTGGCACGACCAGTACAAAGAAAGTGCTTGGATTTATGCTGGTGGAATTCCCTATGAACTTACTGAAGGAGATATAATATGTGTATTTTCACAGTACGGAGAGGTAGTGAACATTAATCTTGTACGAGACAAGAAAACGGGTAAATCGAAGGGGTTTGCTTTTGTATGCTATGAGGATCAAAGAAGTAGTGTTCTTGCTGTGGACAATTTGAACGGAGGCAAGATAAAAGGGCGTCAAATTAGAGTGGATCATGTCCTTAATTACAAACCACCCAAAGATGATGAGGAAGCAGATGAATTGACCAAAAAAATATGGGAGGAAGGAGTTGCTCCTCAGCTTCAAGCTCCTTCGACCAAAGAAGAGGTGAGGATAAAACAAGAAATATTAGAGAGCGACGGGAGCGAGGATTCAGAGCCTCGTAAGAAGAAGAGAAAGAAGGAGAAAAAGAAAAAGGAAATGAAAGAATTGAAGTTCCTAAAGAAAAAGGGGGAAAAGAAAACTTCTTCTAAATATCAAGAGAATGAATCTCACAGTTATAATAAGGATAAGGCTGATGACCAACAAAAGTATTCAAAAAGTTCCAAGCGTAAGAAGCATAAAAAACGTTACAGTTCCCCATAGTATTTTAATTTTTAATGAAAATCTAATTAATCCTCTTGCATAATGGATCTTTCAAGATTTATTTTCATATCTTGAATACAGGTTGTAAGACATTTTAATAATAAATATTCGTTATTAAAAACCTAGCCATTACGACTGTACGATTTATTGTTCATATCCACTGGTAAATAAACGGATGTCTAGCGGTGATCAAAACCGGAAAAGATGGAGACTCGGCGATATTTTCGGTGCCGTTGCCATAATAATTACCGAAAAATTTAATCGAATTTGTATATATAGAATTATCTTATTTTTGAATTTTTTAATGTTTCCGAATGTAAGGTTGACAATTACGATAAAATAAAAGACAAGGTCGACTACTAGCGCTCGATACGCTTGAAATCACTAGGTCGCTGTCTGCATTGAGACTATTTCTATTGTTCATTCTTCGTGTCCGGTTACTTCTCAAAGCTTCGCGTGAACGGAACTTTGGGATATGTTGTTCTCATACCGCAATGAATCTTGATTCGTTGTCTTTAGCATTATCGCAAATAAGCTATCTTGTGGCAAATCTGAACAAAAAAAACTATAAATCGAGTGTTCAGGAAATCTCTCAGGTAAGTCACATTTTTTATCTTTCGACTTGACCATGCTTAAGCTTGTAAACTATTGAATAAATTCAACGTGTACTCCGACACGTTTCGGTCACATACTGTTTTTTCGTTTATAATATATTTTGTTTTATGTGATGATCCAAGATAAAACATTAGATTTTAAAGGTCGACTGCCACTAATATGCAATTATCCCCAACGAAAATAGATGTATGTGGTTCAATGCAACTAATAGGGAATCGAAATAAGTCTGCTTTAATTTTAACCAATTGGTTGTGTTTGCAATTTTAAACCACATTCAAATAGTGTTTTATAAGCTCTTAGCTGATATCCTTTTCATAGGGTCTTATTAATATGTAATGGAAGGAAGTATGATTGAATGTTTTTTTTATTTCTAGTTGGTAGAAAGGCACGGACCAGAGGCTGACCGCCACCTGTTCCGCTGTCTTTTCTCTTCAATTGATTTTGGTGGGGATGGTAAAAGCAGTGGAAAAGATTATCATCAGGTAAATGGACATTAGGTATATTCAATTTCAGTATTTATGTAAACCAATTTTGCTAATGGGCTTTCAGAATATTTTGTATTTGTAATTCAGCTTCATTTTCTATTCCGTTTAAGACTCAGCTGTTAGTTCTCGAGTGCAGCACACTCGCAACCAAACCAAGTTTTATTACGACTCTCTGTCACGCTATCGATACTCCTCTCTCTCATCAAAAGACACTCCAACCATCCGCATCACTCCTTCCAAATATTGGACGCATTTTACGATTCAGTAAGGTCCAGGATCTTGTGTTTGGAATCGCACTCAGGCATTCCAGCATTCAAGACATTAGAAAATACGGTACCTTTCTGTTTATTTACATTGTATTGTAATATCCGTCAAGTGCGCTTTTTGAGATTCCCAATTTTTTTGTATTATTTTTATCAGTGATAATAACATGCGTAATATTATGTTTACAGCAACAGAACTTGTGAAATCACAACTATCGGAACTCATCCGCCTTCATCTAGAAAGCGTAAAGGTTAGTGGTCGAGGTAGCAGTTCACAGGATATCGGACTTCAGGACACAGCTGTCGAAGTCCTCCATTTCTTGTTGCGATACATTACAAACGATTCACACGGTATCGTCAGTACAGAAAAGAAAGAAGCTTTTCTGCTTGCGTTAAAATCAAGTAACCATATATCTTGACTTGGATTTGAAAACAAATGGCAGTCCACTCTGTGTCTTCAAATGACGTTGTGTTTGTCTTCGTTTAGATTTTCCAATAGACCGTTGTCCAGTCGCTTTGCTTCCATTGCTCTATAGGGGAATGGACGAATTGCAAATGGATCGAATGTTGTGCGAATCGGGTGGCGTTAGTCATCACAAGGGACGTAGTTCTATGGCAGATGTTATAAGGGAAATAGGATATTCGGCCTGTGCAAGGTATCGTATTACATGTGTCTATGACAATTTTAGTTTTTTAATTACGGTATGCCTACTGTGATGTATGAATGTATGGTATTTTATTCACTGCACATTTTCTCTATCTATATTTTGTTATGTTCACAGTAAAGAAGAATGTCGAAATATTCTGGTGCAGTATGGCATAAGCATAGATGCTTCACAGGTTGCCAATGTACTGAGCATGATGGCCAATACTATCTCAGAACCGTTAGATAATATTCCTCCGCTACAAGTAAGCACCAAGTAAAACTAACACTTGATTTACCGAAACTATGCCACTTGCACATTAGAATATAGAAATTTAGTAAAGTTTCAGAAGGCGACAGCAGTAGATTTACTGTACTACTATATGTATAATCTAATTTTTTTATATTTATGTTGGTGAAGTTAGCAAGAGGAAACTTACTCATTTTTTCAATTAGAGACTAGTAGAGGATTCCAAAATGGGTAAATGTACGTTTTAAGGTAGAAAATTATTTCAACATATTATTTTGCCTCCGGCATAGAAGTTTCACATTGTGGTGATGCTTTTATGATGATGTGATGCCCAATGCTTTTATTGCATGACTTGTCTCATTTTATTTATATGCCGGTTCTGTTCTAGTGTAATGAAATATCCTTATTGATTTTCTACCTTAAAACTTATGTTTATCTGTGATAAGCCAGATGGAAAGAAAGTGGATAGTTGCTTATGTGACTATTCAATTTTTTTCATTTCTTCAGTCATCAATAAAACGCAGTACAAGATATCTTTCAGACACTGAGAATCTGCACACACCAGCAAGCTTGCAGTCAGTTACTTATTTCAGTACAAGATTCTTCCAGGTTTACTGTAAAGTGGCGATAATAGTTAGAATAGATGATAGAAAACTGTCAAGGGTGATAAGTATAATGTATTAAAGTAAGCATAATCGTATTTCAAGTATTTTTTACCGACAGATCAGTCGTTTTCGAATCATAGAATCTCGAGATAGCCTAATTCTTGCAATTTATCAACACCTTTATTTATTTTTAATTAGTCACTGTCTGGAGGCAACGCCTGGTCCGATAACAAAGACAAATCAGATCCGTGTAATACATGGAATGTGGAGGTCTTTGTACATGTCGTGCGTGAACGGGTATCTTGAATTATTTTTCTCATAGTGTGTATCATTACTGATGTTTCCTATTATATATAGTACATGGCCAACTACAGCTATTGAATTGAGAATTTTATATATGAAATCATATTTCTTTATTATTACCTTCACAAACAATCATTTTTTGCAGAGCCAATCGTTGCAATTTCGTGATGTCATGAGAGAGCTCGACTTTCCAGGTTTCGTTGTTAACAATGCCGCTGCCCTTAGATTGCTGGTCCAAGCCATCAACTGTGGCATGCGTGCTCAGGAGCCTTTCCCCGTGGAAGTTCTTTATCAACCATGGAAAAATTCAAACGGACAGGTAAGGATTTCCTTCATCAAATAAAATAACTTGTCTCATAGCTGAGTGTTACTTTGCAGTTGTCTTGGATACAACAGTCATTGTTGAATCCATCTGTGTTTTGTTTCACTGACTATCCATGTCATCTAGCCGTGGTGGATATACTGAAACAGCCGCTTGATGAGGAAAACAAAGAAATAGCTAACTGGTGAAATATTTATTATTTGAACATTTTTTTAAAAAATATTAATATTTTAGTTAGGCTCTGAAAAGCTGTGTTCTATTGGACTCGACACTTCATATACTTGAGGTGAATCTTATTAGCCTTTAGATTACAACGTACTTCATTAAATAATCTCTACAGTACTCCACTTATCCGATATACAAGTGAGTTCCTTGCCCGAAAACTGGCTTGTAAGTGCAGGTGCTAGTTGCCAATAAATTTTATAATTAATAATTTAATGTGGTATTCAGAGATGGCCTTATGGAAATCCTGGGAATGATATGGCAATATCTACATTAGATAATTGTTTTACCCGACCGAGTAAGGGCGGATATTTCTAGTATTATATAGATATTGACTTTAACTATGATAACTTTTCCTCAACCACATATATCTTAATTTATGACCATTCAAAGGAAATCCTTGGACCTGGTGGAATGCCTTCTTCAGCTCTCGCAAAGTGGTCATTATGAGCCGGTCAAGACTCTTTTCATGTGGCCGATGAAACATTGTCCTGATTTACTGATGCTATCCCTTCTGCAGGTAGGTCTTGTCTCCACTCATATTCGTATTCAACCTCAATTCGGTATTGTTTATTTTCCATGAAATCTGCTTCGCAATGATATCATTTTTTTGATTGACTTTTCAGTTAAGTTCAGCTTTTCACAAACTACGACGAGAATTAATATCGAATATGTTGCCGACGTTTCTGAATATTCATCCAAATTCAGCAATTATTCTTCATTATGCCTGGCATGGACAAGTGAGCTGATTTTATCTTTTTCATGTTTAATTAGCCTATTACATTACAAATCTGTGTTCTTTTTACCCAGGGACAGAGCCCTGCTATTAAGCAATTAGTCATGTTGAGTATGGCTGACTGGTATGCCCGAGATCAATATGATCAGCAGAGATTATCAAGGATATTAGATGTCGCACAGGACCTTAAGGTAGTCAGCAATAATACTGGAATTCTAAAAGCTAGCACAATATATAGTTTATGTTGCAGATCTTTAATTGATTTTAGAAACCTTTCTATATGGATATCGGTTTATGTAGTCAATTGAGACATATTGTATAGCAGTGATTGTCAATTTTGTTTCACTCAACTTCACTCACTTATTTCCCCAGGCACTGTCTTATTTGTTGAATGCAACACCCTTTTCGTTTGTCATTGACCTGGCTGTGCTTGCTTCACGACGTGAATATCTTAAATTAGACAAGTGGTTGACAGATAAGATTCGAGAACATGGAGAACAGTTCATTCAGGCTTGTGTTGCATTCTTGAAAAGAAGATGTCCAACAATACTCGGTAAAGACCTCATTGATGAATTAAGACTAGCTGAAATTTACCTTTACCATGTGTGTTATTGTGGCATTTAATCTATAGTCGTTCTACTGACAAATGTGTAATAGCAATTTGTAAGTAATAACGTTCTTGTCTCATTTAATTGCGATGTTGTTCTAGGCCCTTGGCAACTTAACAAGAATAGTATAGGTAGGATCTATATGTCCTATTCAGTAATAAACTGGATAATTCCAATCTGCATTCTATGTAGGATTATTTACAACATTTCTAATTTATATCTTGTGTTGATAGGTGGTGTTCCTCTCAAAGAAGAAAACCAGCCAAAAATTATGCTACCTCCTGAAACTCTTGCTACAATGCTTGCCTGTTTGCAGGGTTGTGCTGGGTAATATATATTATCTAATGTACGCCTAATTTTATATTATTCTTGCTATAATTAATTAAATGCCGATTGCCGGAACTTTTATTCAGAAATGTATCTCAAGCCCTTTCTGAAACCATTCTCACCATGGTGGCCAACTGCAGTAATCTGATAAACAAAGCCAGGCAACCACCACCCGGCGTTCTACCAAAACCCAGATCTGCCGGACCACCCGGTTCTGTGCCATCAGCTGGAAATAATTTGGCAGAAAATGTACTGACAAAGCCGGTAAAAATACTTATTATTTTACACTGACTGTTACCTCATTTATAACTCATGTTTGGAACCAGATGCATTTTGTGTAAAAATAACGAATCCTATGTAGATGGACCCTGGCACTGGCCTGACCGGCTTCGGAAGTAGTGCCTCTCAGCCACAAGGACCGTCACAACAGTCCCAGCAGCAGCAGCAGCAGCAACAACAACAGGAGCAAAACCCAATCCCTGTACTAGGATCGTTTCACACTGGTTTTGGTAATTCCAGCAGTGACCCGTCCTCACTTTCTCTCGGTGGCGGTCCCTTGGGACAATCCAACTTGTCAAGTCCGGCAGGAGGTACAATCGGTCTTCCGGGCCAGGCTGTTGGTCTGTTGGACAAAAATCAAGGTGTCAACAAAATTGGGCTTGGTATGGGACCGATAGGTGGCGTTCCAGTCGGTAGCAATATAGGATCCAGTGCGTTTTCTTCTTCAATAGGTCAGAGTTTGAACATGGGGAGCAACAGCTTTGGTTTGTCGGGAGGCAATTCTAATGCTGTTGGTGGAGTCGGCGGTCCGTTCGGTTCGTCCCAGCTGGGCTTTGGAGGTGGACAGCTCTCACAAGGTTATATTTGTTCTCTGTTAAATTCACATAGAGATCCATATACATAACCACGATACACATTGTGCTTTTATTTTTCGTTCTTTCACGTCATAATGGCCTTTGCAATTATTTTTTCAAATTTGAAAGACTTTCATGAACACCTCGTATATATTGAATATACAGTAATGTTTGTAATTATCTTCTGATCCCTTAGGGTTTGTTGGCAGCAATCAGCTTTTGAACAGCCTAGGAAGCCTAAACATCGGCTCTCCAAGCGATTCCTTCGGTTCCAAATTCGATACGTTTGGCGGAGCTCAAAAAATAGACTCGCTCAACCGGAAAGTTCACGACATCTTCGGCCAGTCTAAAGGCATAGGACTCGGAAATAGCGGCGGTTAGTTTCACTCATACTAAAATTTCTAAGTAACTTTAAACCTATGTATTCAATCTGGATAAAGGATAAAGTCGTTAATCCTTCTTTAGGTATGAATTCTGGTCCAGCGCTGGGTGGTGGTCTGGGGGTCGGCATGGGCAATAGTCTGGACATGTTCGGGCAAAAGAAAACTAATACTGCCGGGTCACTGGGTCCCGCTACGCAGCAAGCATTTCAGCAAGCTGCGGCGAAGACTGCTAAGACCCCAGGTGAGAATCTGAAATTAATCAAGGCTGTAGCCTGAAATATATAAAATTTTTGCATACAAACATCTTCTTAAGTTAGTTATATATATATAGATTGAATAATGTATATTAATGACATTTCCTCTATAAAGTTATGTGATCCATTTTTGATGGAAATTATATATATAACTGTGCACAAATCTCTCTTCCACAAAGTCTTCATACTGTGATATCTTTATACTGTAATTAAACTATACTCTGATAAAAGCTGCATTTGATTTCACAGGAGATTTATCTCAAGTTTGGCCCGAAATGAATCAACAGTTCAGTAAGGAGATTGAAGACGAAGCCAATAGCTATTTTCAACGAATTTATAACCAGCCACCCGATACTACTCTGACTGTCGATGAGGTAACCCAAGACGTAGTGTAGCAGACGAGTGTGAGCATTCTTTAGGAAATAATTTTCATCCCCAGATTCTCGACCTGTTAAGAAAATTCAAAGATTCAATCAGCAAAAAAGAGAGGGAAGTTTTCAACTGCATGATCCGTAATCTGTTTGAAGAATACCGATTTTTCCCGCAGTATCCAGACAAAGAACTTTACATTACCGCTTGTTTGTTTGGCGGTATCATTGAAAAGAATCTAGTGACTTATTTAGGTAAGATATTTTTCATATTTTGATTCATCACCTGAGATTCCTTTGAGATTCTATTCAGAAACTTCTTAATAATTGAATAATATTGTTGTTGTTTTTGTTATCAAATATTCCTTATAAAAATATTATTTTTGCTCGATTAATTACCTTTCGAACATAACTTTATTTTAGCCCTGGGCATTGCGCTGCGTTACGTACTGGAAGCGCTGAGGAAGCCAGGGCCAAATAAAATGTATTTTTTTGGCATCGCCGCCCTCGACCGCTTCAAAAACAAGCTCAGAGAATATCCACAGTATTGCATGCACATCGCAGGCATTCCACATTTCAAAGAGTTCCCGGCGTTACTTGTTGAAGTGAGCACTCTTGAATGAATTTATATAATTCATGAGTTAAATGAATATCAGTTACTGATTAAAAAATTACATTGTTTAGTTTGTGGAGTATGGAAGACAGTCGAAAGAACCACCGGGCAAAATCGGCATGGCTGCGACAGTGGGTAATCTTAACTTCGGAATGCATGGGCAACTGTCTACGAACCCTGGAGGAATGAACCCCCTGCAACAGATACCTCTTTCTCATTCTGGATCCCTAACCCCTACAAAGATGTCCAGCATGCCAGTCTCACAAGTGCCTTCTCAGCCACCAAGAGCCTCTTCTGCTGGTGCAAAAACATCTCTTGGAAAGGACATGCCGGTATGTGATTGTATTCAGGGAGATTGCTGTAAATGCGTGTTGGATTTTCTTAATAACTGGAAACAGTCACAGAATGAAGGGTTATTGAAAGGTTATATTTTTACAGCAACCATCAATTGCCAAAGCCACCAACATCGATACCCTCTTAGGGGCTCAAGCACCTGAAGAAAAGATACCAGAACCTCCAGAATCAGCTCAAGACAAAATCGCTTTCATATTTAACAATTTGTCTCTATCTAACATTCAAAGCAAGGTAAGGGTTTATCGAAATTCATCTATCTATACTATAAATATACCCATTCATATGTTCTTCATGCACTTCCACACAATTTTATTATCTGCTTGATTTATTTGCTGTTCCAGGGTGGTGATATGAGGGAAACAATGAAAGAAGAGTATACTCCATGGCTTGCACAATATTTCATCATGAAGCGTGTTAGCATCGAACCAAACTTCCACCAGCTTTATGCCAACTTCCTAGAGTGCTTGCGGATGCCTAAGCTCAATAAACTGGTTCAGGAAGAAGTTTACAGAAACATCACAGTATGTGTTGAATTCCACTTAGGTCTGTGTGTTCTAGAATACGTAATCTAAATCTAAATGATCTTCTTCAGGTTCTACTGCAATCAGACAAAATCGATGCCAACTTTTCAGATCGCTCACTTCTTAAAAACCTCGGACACTTTTTGGGAATGATTACACTTGCTAGGAACACACCCATTTTGTTTGAAGTTAGTATAATATATTTATATAACATCGAATATGGATTGTTCGTGTTTGTTATGTTTTGTATTAGGAGTTTTCAATGCTGTCTGATTGTATGGTATATTATTTGATATTATTACTATTCCACAGGATACAGATCTCAAATCTTTGCTTTATGAAGCAAATATGAAAGGTGCTCAGGAGTTGCTTTACGTCGTTCCTTTTATAGCAAAGATCTTAGAATCTGTCGGGAAGAGCCGCGTTTTCAGACTTCCGAACCCATGGACAGATGCAATTATGAGCGCGCTGGTCGAATTGCACAACGAGCCGGACCTCAAGGTTTGTTTGTTCTATTACATATTTGTGGAAATATTTTTCTGATTTCTATTTTCTTCAATATCTGATATATCTAATGTCTAATCACTATTTATATATATTTTATATTTTTAGCTAAATTTAAAGTTTGAGGTAGAAGTGCTTTGCAAGAACTTGCAGCTTGACATAAATGATATTGCGCCTTCGAATTACCTTCATAATCCGATACACAAGTTCAAGATTGACTATCAGGTTTGTATCAATAAATTATTATCAGCACGATCCTTTATTTTTATTAACAACGTTTCTTTTTCAAGTTGTCTGCACCAAAGAAAGATATGGGTAGCAAGCCAGGGACTCCTTCAACTTCCGAAGCTCTACAGGACAACAAAACTCCACTTCCACCTGGTATTTCGTTACCACCAACTACGGTTGTATCGGTTAATACTTCTGTTGCTTCCTCCTCCCAGGTACTGTATTCTATTTATGATGAAGCTTATTATATAAACAAACAAATATAAACTAACAAGCAGAGACATACTGGACAAACCCAAGCATTACTGAATATAGCTGTGGTATTGTGGGTGCTGCAATGTAAACAAATGATCAAAGTTGATTTAAAATGGTAGAGGTGTTGTTGACTATTCAGCACCCGCGTAGGCCAGATGCTACATACCAAGATAAGATGATAGATATATTGATTGAATTTACCTTATTCCATCCCAAACTCTTGAAACAGATTATAACTGTTGCACAAAAAGATTGGAAATCACTAGCCAATTGGTAATTAACATCGTTTGATTTTCAAGAAATTATCTGGAATGCAAATTCAGTTGTTTGTACTATTGTGAGTTTTCTGTGGTGCAGTTGGTTATGCAAGGACATATCCATCCTGTGGTATTCATATATCTTAACTTTGACGAGTGACAACTTTCTCCTCGTTCAATTAACTCGACTGATGAGCTTTCTAGTATTCATCCAGATGATATGTTGTTTTTTAGCATTCACCACCCATGCAGTCGCTTCCCCGCTTCTCTCTCCACGACATTAATATATATTCTATATCGACCCTCCAGTCTCATCTCACCATTAAACAGGAACTGCTGAAAAACGTAAAGATTTTTTTGTAACATTATGGAATTGGATATTACGTATATATTATTTTGTACATCTTCCTACTTATAACTATTGTTTTTCTGAAACCAGATGCCCATGCTCTTAGGGCAGCCGAATCTGAAAACCTGCATCCGTTTGTCCGTCGAGCGTGCAGTGCAGGAGCTTCTGCAACCAGTGGTTGACAGAGCGATTAAAATTGCCATGACCACTTGTGAACAAATCGTAAAAAAGGATTTTGCCCTCGATCCAGAAGAGTTTCGAATGAGAGCCGCAGCTCATCACATGGTAAATTATAGACTAGCTTCGTAATATGCAGTACAACATTTATCACAATATGTTTTCTCATTTTACCTCAAGGTTCGCAATTTAACTGCTGGTATGGCTCTGATCACATGTCGTGAACCTTTGATTCAAAGCATTACCAATAATCTGAAGCAAAACTTGAATCAAGCTTTTACGAGAGTAAGCTGATGTTTTTCTAAACTTATGTATTATTAGATAAAAAACGTTTCTATTTAGATCTCTTATTATTTTTTGATATCTTATCGTCGCATTATTTTTAGACTGCCGGCATTCCGCAGCAAAAGGAATTGATCGAGCAGGCCGCAGCTATTCTGGCTCAAGACAACATGGAGCTTGCTTGCTGCTTCATTCAGAAGACGGCAATTGAGAAAGCACTGATGGAAATCGATAAGCGAATGTCTACTGTGAGTTGCTGTGAATTACAGAATTCTTTGAGACGCTCATCAGTTCTCAAGAATATATTCATTATATTGTGCTGTAAATAGTACAGGAATATTACGGCTTTCATAAAAACATATCACGACGCGGTGCATTTCCTGGTTGTCTAAACGCTTTGCAGCATAGCAGTAATTTATTGCTGCGATAAACCATTGTTATTTCATCACAGGAATTCGAACTGCGCAAACATGCCAGGCAGGAAGGTCGCAGGTATTGTGACCCAGTCGTACTAACCTACCAAGCTGAAAGAATGCCGGAACAGATTAGATTGAAGGTAGGTCATCAATTGTTGTTGAAATATCATTGTGGTGTATATTTGCTATTGCTTATTTTATTATTCTATTGATGCAGGTCGGTGGAGTCACTCCTCAACAGACCGCGGTTTATGAAGAATTCGCTCGCTGCATTCCTGGCTTTTTACCGAGCAACGATGCATCACAGCCTTCCGGCTTCCTTGCAAAACCAATGCAGGTCTTGAACTATATTCAATAGACATTTTCTAATATTAAATTTTTGGAATTTAACTGTCAACAATTCTTTTGATTTATTGTAGTCGTGGCCGGTCGATGAAATCACGCAAGTATACGACAGATGCATCAGAGATCTTGAAAACCACATTCAGGTATACAGATATTCCTTCAGGCGAGCAACAAAAAACCTACAATAGAGTAATATCTCAATGTAGTCCCTGGATATCTAATAGTACTGTGCAAGACAAATATAATTTTAGTTAAAATTGATTGATTGATGAATAATTCTTTATTTCTAAGGCAATCAACCTCCCACCTGGCAGTACACCATTGACTCAGCTTCAGAATTTGACGGAAGCTACCGCACATGCCAGAAATTCACGGGAAATCATCACGGCCCTCGCTCTCCTCCAGAAGGCTGTTGAAGGATTGTTGGAAAGACTTCCTCTGCCTCCTAACGATCAAGAGGTATGCTACAATCTCCTCTTAAATTCTATTAAGATGGTAATGTGTTTTATGGACTTCAATTATCGCATTATAATGAAGCTCCATTGGTAGAAGAAATGTATTTACTTGACTTGTGTTTTTTTTTCAATAAGGCACAAGCTGTCACAGCCCGCTATCGAGAATGCCACGTCTTAGTTCTCAAAGCCCTGCAAGATCAACGTGCTTATGGTTCACAGTGGACAAACAAACATGTCACTAGGTGTCTCGTGGAGCACAGAGATGAATACAAGTACAACGTAGAAGCTGTTGATCTACTGATACGAACACATTTGGTCAATCTTCAGCAGTATGATATTCATCTGGCACAGGTTGAAATTTCTCATTCAGTTGTCATTTCATTGTGCGATGTAACCCAGGCAAAGAGATCTTTCAACATTATATTTTCATTGCAGTCGATGGAGAATGGGTTAAATTATATGGCTGTCGCTTTTGCTATGCAGCTTGCACGCCTGTACTTGCTCGAAGAGAAACAAGGCTCTCCGGTCACTGAATCCGATTTGTATAACACAGTTGAAACCCTTGTTAGAATTAATACACACACTCAGGGTACAGCCCCCGAAGGGTACGTGCTTTTTGGCAATCATATTTTATAGAATTATTGGTCAAGTAAAACTATTGATTATTTATTTTGAAATCACCACAAAATATACCAATATGCTTTTTTAAGAGAAATGCTGTCCTCTTAAAAGTTGCTGTTGATTTATGAATGGTTCCCATTTTACATAGAAATACAGTTCTCAAAATTCACAAATATTTGATGACACAAGCATCCACTTTGTGTGTAATATCTTCCTGATTTCACTTTGAAGATTGCCTCAGCTTATCGCCATGATCAGGTCAAATTACGACACCATATTGGACAAAGTTCCAGGTGGACCAACTCACATGATGCACTCTGGCATTTCTCAGGTAGAAAAAGAAAATTCTTATGATCCCTTAACCCTAGAGACAACTTGTAGTTTTGGAATTACAGCACCTAATTGCGAAATACCTTTTTAATAATACACAGGCCCGTGAATATGACGATCCACCTGGCCTGAGCGATAAAACAGAATTTCTTCTTCGAGAATGGGTCAACATTTATCACAGCCCTAGTTCAGGGAGGGATTCGACCAGAGGTTTTTCCACTTTTGTGCAGCAAGTATGCTATATACATAATATGTGTGTTGAATAAAAAGTAACCCTCATTCTTAGAAGTTTGCTTTAGGTCCTAAATAAAAAGTAACTTTCAGTTTAAATTAGTTTTTATATACTGGATCTATGTATGCCCTTTTGCAGATGCATCAGCAAGGTATTTTGCGGACCGATGATCTTATCACACGATTTTTCCGTCTCTGCACTGAGCTCTGCGTTGATCTCACCTATAGATTGCTCCAAGTATGACTAGGAAGGTTCTTGTTGGCTGGCAAAAATAATTCCTAAATACAAACTGATATATTTGCCTTTGAAGGAGTCCAACATAAGCCCTTCTCTGCTGAACCCAACTCTCGTCCGTGCCAAATGTTTTCACACGTTGGATGCGTTCGTTCGTTTAATCACTCTGCTTGTTAAACATTCCGGCGACGCTGCTAATTCAGTGACTAAAATTAATTTGCTCAACAAGGTAATGTTTCGTGTATTTGTGATATATATATATATATACATCATGTGCTAGAACTAGTAAGATGAGGATTCAAGTGAAAGTATTAAAAATCTCATTGAATTTTGGTAAATGGATTTTGAAAGATGATATAGTTAGTACAGTTGACTTAGGTTGACAGTACAATTTTCTTGATTGATCAGTAGCCTAAGGAGGTAATTTTCTATTGCTCTCACAGGTATACATAGATATCCTGACTCTGGTCAAGCCCTATCATGTATAGATTCAATATTTCTCTATCTGTTTATTTATTTATATATGAATGACCACATAAATGATCTTGATCTGTTCCAAAGGTGCTTGGTATCGTTGTTGGCGTGTTGCAAAAAGACCATGACCAACGTCAAACAGAATTCCATCAAATGCCCTACCATCGCATATTCATTATGCTCTTTTATGAGTTGAATGCTCCCGAACACGTACTTGAATCGATCAATTTTCAAACCCTCACCGCCTTTACGTAAGTTTTAAGGATTTCCAGTATCTCGGCTGTATGATAACCAATTTCTATTTCTATTTTGCTGCAGAAACACCTATCATATTCTGAGACCAAGCAAAACTCCAGGATTTGCCTTCGCATGGCTTGAACTAATTTCATACCGCTCATTCATATCGCGCATGCTCCTTCATACTCCGCAGCAGAAGGTTTGATACGTTTAATGTTATTTCATACTTCTCAGGTTATGGTAAACCTTAACACGCTTAACCTTTTCCTTGATTAGGGATGGCCGATGTATGCTCAACTTCTGATCGACCTTTTCAAATTCCTCGGCCCCTTCCTTCGCAATGTGGAATTGGCAAAGCCAATGCAAGTTCTCTATAGGGTATGTATAAGAAATGCCGTGATATGTAACAGGGTGCAGACTGAACAACTTCTGTTAACAGATAGAGCAACCATCTCAATTGTTTCAAATTGTTTTCTGTATTATAGGGAACACTCCGCCTTCTGTTGGTGCTTCTTCATGACTTCCCAGAGTTTCTATGCGATTATCATTACGGCTTCTGTGACGTAATTCCGGCCAACTGCATTCAGCTGCGCAATCTCATCCTGAGCGCCTTCCCGAGAAACATGAGATTGCCAGATCCATTTACACCCAACCTAAAGGTAATCCAGTGAAAATTGTGATCTCTTATGTTACGATAAATAATTAATCGTAATGGCTTAATGTGTTGTTAGGTTGACATGCTGCAAGAGATCAATAGTGCTCCAAGGATTCTCACCAACTTTGTTGCTGTCATGCCGCCAAATTTCAAGAAAGATCTTGATAGCTACTTGAAGACAAGAGCTCCTGTTACTTTCCTTTCAGATTTAAGAGGAAACTTCCAGGTGAATATATACCGGAGACAGACTTTGGCATATTTTAAATATCGACATTATGACTTATACTTATACTGACTTATAAATTTTGCAGTTGTCGAATGAATCTGGAATGAAATACAACGTAACTTTGATCAATTCACTCGTGCTGTATGTCGGAACTCAGGCAATCCAATATATATACAACAAGGGCGGGACTCCATCAATGAGCACGATAACCCATTCCTCTCACATGGACATCTTTCTCAACCTTGCAGTTGATCTGGACACTGAAGGTGTGTTTCCGTAATCATCGAGCTAAAATTTTGTTGTAGGTAAAGGTCATAGTTGAGGTTTTTAAAACGAAATTTCTGTTTTCGTTATACACCGACTAGGTCGATATCTATTTCTGAACGCGATCGCAAATCAACTGAGGTATCCAAACAGTCACACGCACTATTTCAGCTGTACTTTGCTTTATCTTTTTGCTGAAGCAAACCAAGAGGCCATTCAGGAGCAAATTACCCGGTAAAAACCTATCCCCTTGTATATAACAATTCCTAGAATATCATAATCATAAAAATAGTACGTAAAAAAACAGTGGTGCTTGCAATGGCATCGGTTAATCCTATTTTTTTCAATCTATTTATATAGAGTACTGCTTGAGAGATTGATCGTAAATCGGCCACACCCTTGGGGTTTGCTTATCACGTTCATAGAACTCATAAGAAATCCTAGTTTCAAGTTTTGGAATCACGACTTTGTGCACTGTGCTCCGGAGATATCAAAGTAACTTTTAACAACTTGCTTTTATTGTATATTTTTCACATCCATATTATTTATTCGATCTGTTGTATATTAGACTGTTTGAATCGGTGGCTCGTAGCTGTATGGGTAAGCAATTCAGTCAACAAACTCAACAACAACAGCAGCCGCAACAGAGTCAGACGTCACAAGTTGGCACAGCAACTCTTCAGACAACACAAGCCCAGCAGCAGGCTGGCATAGACTCGCAGCAACAGTCACAAGTTCCTTCAACTGCTGTTCAATCTTCATAATTATTGGTGAGTGCTTTTGCTCACTCACTCGGTGGACATTGGCAATTTGTGTGAGCTCGGTGGTCACGTGCAAGTTACTAGCAGTCTAGGGTTGAATCATCGGGATCAGAACCTATTTCATAATTGTTTTATATGTTTTTGTCATTGTTTGTGTGCAAGGATTTTGATTATTTTCCTTTTGAGGAAATAATTAGTTAGGAAATAATATGTAAATAAACTATTGGATACACTGATGTGATGTGTTTTTCTTTGTGTCAGTTTTAACTTCCTTTTCCTTCCCACATAAGGTCAGTTTGTTATTTAGATTTTTCAGTTATGCTGACATTTTTTTACCACAACAGATCTGGATGGCATGGCCTTTACAATTACCATAACCTATTAGGAGTAGATCCGTCAGAGATAAGGTAAGGTATAGTATGCATTAAGTCAAAAGAGCTTGGCGGTTGAAGTGAAAATATAATGAGTTCAATTTGGTTGCTACCAGCAGAAAGGGGCAATATAAGGGAATATAATATAAGCAGCAGGACTGAGTGTACATTTTAAAGTACTCATTGTAAAACAATTAATTCCACTAACATACATTTTTCTGCTAAATACAGTACAGAGTGTGAGGTGACATACAGAGATACAGATTTTAGGTATGGAAAATAGAAAGCTCAAATCCAGGTTGAAATCTGCCGGCAAGCCTCTGCACCCTAAGATAAGAAGACAAGGCAGTTTCACTGAAGCTCTCACACCACCTGTTGTTGCAAGAGTAAGAAATCTCAATTTTTCATTAAAGAGTTTCAACAAATTTAATTTATTTATTGAAGTTAGATTTATGTGTACTTGTAATTTATTAGAAATGCAGAATTAGTCGCCTATTTTTTATCTTAGAATAGAGTTGCATTGCTTGTTTGCAGTGCTTTACTTTACTCTTCAAATGTATAAATTACAAACATGCTCATATTCAGAAACAAATTGCAGTGAAAGTGTTGACAGTAGTTCTATGCATTTTCATCTACATACCATTCTACATAATCCAGTTGATTTCCTTATCGACAAAGAAAGTGATACTCAAAGTACAGCTTGTCACTGGTTTAGGTAAAAGAGAACATGGAAGAATTGGAATCATATGCAGAAAATCTCTGGTAATTCAATTGAAGGTATTTTTAGCATTTTGATCTCTCGCTGATAGGTATTGGCTTCTTTGTTTTGAAAGGTAAAGGACATAGTGTCAGTATCAACCCAGGAGAATTATGACTTTGCAATATATCGTGGGTATGCTTACCTAAATCGCATGACATTTTGGACAGCTCGTGAGGTGAAATCCTGACTTCCGTGAATCCTGCATTCAGAATTTATATATTGATTATATTTCCCAACAGCTTGCAAAATATCTCGTTGGAGGACAAAAGGTAGACCTCATTTCAGAGCAAGACATGGCCTATACCCTATTCAACAGCGTTTTTGCTCATTCAATGGAATGGCATGAAGATGAAAAAATGTTTCAGTTAAAGATGGATGGCTTTGATGATTTTTTTCTCTTCAGAGTAAATAACCTTTCATTAAACTGAAGAGTTCTAGATATACAGAGTTTCCTGTTCAGAGATGGAATTGTTTTAGGGTTTCTTTTGGGAGGCTCGTGAAATCTGGCTGGATGAGTATCTGACAAAAATTAAATTGGTTTTTAATGATGGAAAGACTTTGAGTTGGCCATGTGAAGAGACAGAAATGTATGAATGGAATCTTGCAAAGCTACATGCCCAGGTATTATGCATATCAAGTAATATGCAATATTATATTAAATTATGTTCAATATTCTTAGATTTGCATGACGTACTACGCTCCCGGCCTTGCGCACAACTATGTTCATTTCGTATTTCCATCCAGCATGACCATAGTTTCCAAAATATATCTCGATAGAGAGGGTTTTTTATACAAGCTCTTGTCGCCACATTTCCAGTTCACGGAGAGAATCAATTATCAGGTATCCTAGTTGCAAATAATGGTGGAGAGAATCGAGACTATTCAATAAGAATTAGAAAATAATAAATGTCTCCTACAAAGGCTTTGCAGGTAGGCAACGCAACAAACAACAAACGCTCCCTACTTGATCGTCATTTCTTTTTTTGGCAACCAATTCCAATCACTATTGAGCAGTTCATTGCTGGTGTAACGAAAAAATGTCACAAACATTACCATTTGAAGTATGAAAAACACAAAGAAAAAGTTGAGGTAAAATCCAACCTCTATTTAGTCACAGATATGGCCTAGTGCTAACTTTGTTAACATTACCGTGAATTTTTGAGGTAAATCCAAATGATAAAGAACCTAAACACTGCAACTTTCCTCCAACTTACGTGACGAACAAAGATATGCAGCGAATACCGTATCTCAAGTTTCTGGCTATGTACTATGACGTTATCCGAAAGTTTGTAGCGGCCGTAGCACCAGAAATTGACAAAAAAGAGTGGACTGTGTTGTCGACTGTTATGAAAGACCATGTTCCTGGATTTGAGAAAGTTAACATGGTTGATGCCATCTCTACTTTTATACATCAGGTAAGAAATATATTTCAGAGATATATTTCTATTACAATACATTTCTGTCATTGAATTTCCAGGTTGCGGTGGTCCACTATTGTGATCATGAGACCTACCTACGCTTCTTTGCTAGGAAGTATGGATGCATGGCTATAAGGACTCCTTATGAACCATGGTCCAATATTTACCACTGGGACACTGTGGCAGCCGACAGACCTGAAATCAAACACGCTAAAGAATTCCGTGCAAACCCATTGAAGCTTCTCAAATCAAGAGATGTAATGAGGACCAGGTAAATTATTTTCCTGAGACTGCCAAGAAAAAAAAATTTCCAATTTCGAATCGGAATAGACAAATCAATATTCTTTTGCAGATGCTTTCTCAACATGTTTGTAGACTTCATTCCGGATTATAGCTTGGACCTACGCTTAATCGCTACCGACTACGATTTTAAAGCCCAATGTGGCTTTATTGAGAAGGCAGTGAAAGATTTCAAAAGTGACCTGATAGCCATGGATTTAGCGCTGGCACAAGAAACACCGACCATTCGTATTCCACCCACTATTCCCTCTCTGTTACCAGTTTATCATGACATGGGTGAAGGCCCCTTTCACAGAGGCAATAACATGCAACTCATTCCTGTCAAGGATTTTATACGTTCTGTTTGTTTCTAGGAGTAACAATGAGCATTCGCTTGTGCATTTAAAAAGAGAAGTATGGTATGTAACACTGCACATGGAATATATTTATATACACAGAAATTATTATGAGCTATTCAACAACACTACTTGACTATTTTTTCCTTCAACTAATTTGCTGACATTTCTATGCATGCATGTAGGTAGGTTCGATTTTAATGATTTTAGAATACAATGAAAAAATAAATATTTTGTGTAGCGTGAATAAAATTGTTTAACCAACGGTTTTTTTTAAAATTTGGGACAACAGTACTGACAGTCTTTTACTGTACAATGAATGATACGGTATGACCACATGATGAAATTTTAATTGTTATGCGGTTTTATTTTGCACTTGATGTTCCTAATGTATTTTGTAATATAATTAACTGACAAACAGCAATCATCGAGTCTTTTAATTTTTTAATGACAGTCAACTTAAGTATTGTAGGTTGGTGTGGTTTTTAGAAATTGATTTTTAAAATGAACTTTGACCTTTTGACGTGCATTTATTGTTATGCTCACTAACATGTGAAGCATATCCGTGCTTCATGAGGTATATATAGTATTTGAATAACAAGTAAAGTAAGATTAATATTCAATTATGAATTCCATAAGAGTGCTAAGCCGTATATTTCGCCCAACGACATCGCTTTTTTCGTGCCAGAAAACGTCGTTCTCAACGAGCAAGGTAAGCCACTTTCGATACAATTTATATATAGCTATATAGGATTCTAGACTGTTCTTTGTATCTCTAATCCCATAAATTACTAGGTGAATTCTTCAGTGTACCCTCCGGATTGGGCGGAGCCTGATCCAGACAGAGAATTTTATCGAAAAAATCCACCAGAAGACGGCGATGCGATGTCCTTCACTAATGTCAAACCTGCACCGACCCGCCACTATTACTCGATATTTCACGACCCCATGCTTGAAAGATTTGAGAAGCACGTATTAAAACAGGGGAAGGGTGAACTCGCAACAAAATTCATGAAAGAAACGTTTGCAATAATAAAAGCAATACAAGTAAGAGAATTGACTCTCAATCATAGACTTCACTCTCCCAGTAACAGACACTTGCAGTGAAACCGATCCTAATGTCTCACTTTTGTAAAATTTACAATAATTAACAGTTTGATTATTGATTAAGTGAAGTAACCATTGTATGAAATGAATGCTAACCCTTAAAAGCTAGTTATACAATATTGACAGGCAATATTGCTCTTAAGGTAAAGAAATATCATTCTTCACCAGACGAATTGAAAGAAGAGATAGAAGTCAATCCATTGGTTATTTTCCACCAGGCTATGAGAAACGGAATGCCTATTGTCAGTATACAAAGCGTTACAAAAGCAGGAGCTACATTCAAGTACCGAATTGTCTAGCATGAGTTTTCGACATTCGCGGACACGCTTTTCAATTATGATGTATTTTAATTTATTGACAGGGTGCCTGTCGCAGTTACAGAACGGAAGGGATTTTTTATGGCTACTAAATGGATTCTTAACCATTGCAGGAGCGGAAAACCCAATGTAAACTTTTTTTATGAAGAATGTTTCTGTGTTTCATATCTATTATTTTGACCCCATGTTTACTTTCAGTTGTCATGTTCATATTTAATATTTTTAGACCCCGTTGTCGGCAAGACTCGCGAGAGAGATATTAGCAGCATATAATAATGATGGTGTTATGGTGAAGAATAAGAAAGACTTGCATCGAGAAGCAGAAGTGAATCGAGCTTATGCACATTACAAATGGCAGTGAATTCATTTGAATTTAGTCTTAGTGAAGTGTTCCATTTAACCAATCGTTCTTCTTCACTTTAGTGCAGTTGTTGCGATTACTTGCCTCAAGTGTCATTGATGCTGTTATGTTTAAAAATTAAAAGAATTTTTCTCGCATAAGCACCACTGTATTTACTTAAGCTCTTTTCTGCCAACTTGCGGTTTCGGTTTTTGTAGTATTATGTGGGAGGTACCAACAGGAAATTTTAGCTATGTGCAGCAAATACATATGATAAGTGGCTTGATAGGTAAGCTTGTCATAATATAAGGTTTTAGAACACATTTTAGGTACTACAAATGAATTTAAAGTCCTGTAAAACATGCTCATAATAATAACTAATTCTGCGGTGCGGCCGGTCGCCGTCAGGCAATAAACGTGGCGAGTGGGAGTATTAATGGCGTAAATGTAACCCATCAAGAAGATGCTTCATCTATATAAATATTTAGAAGCATTTGGCAATCAGAAGACTGAAAATCACAGTAGTAAAAATGTGTGAAATGCAAGAGATCGTGTTGAGAAAAGTCGTTTTCTCTTTACCACTAGGTGTTATCATTCTTTCTGTTAATCAATATGGCTACCCAACTAAATTTTGCATTCTTTCTGAAAATTTTACTTGTTAGTTTGTTGGTTAATTGGTGCCCGTCTTCATCAATAGTTCTTGAGATTGTACGGAATTTCAACTAACAGATATATTTTGATTCGTTGCTTATATTGCTTGAGGGTAGATGAAGGTTATTGACTAAAGAATTTCGCTATGATTTTATTGCGTTGGCGTTAACGGTGAATGCAGCGACGTTTGGTTTTGTGTTGCGTCAGCTAAGTATGCAAACGTTTATTTTCTAACGACCATGATCTTGATTAGTTAGTGAAAGTTTTGAATTGAATAAACTGACTTGAAAATTAGTCATTTCATTTTATCACATTGATAGCTTTAAGTCCTGGAATGATCACCGTCGCTTTAATATTATGCTGTTTGATTTGATTGAAATCTTGAAAAGAAATATTACTATTCATTGGAAAATTGCTTTCGGCCCAACGGATGAAGGTTCATTTCTAAAAGTGTATTTTGCCAATAATTGCATTGGACTTAATCACAAGTGAAGATTTGCTTCTTATGTGATCATACAAATTATACTTTTAGTATATATCTCTACTTCACCTACATGCACATACATACGGATTGTAAATGAC
The DNA here is from genome assembly GCA_013436055.1 of Halocynthia roretzi. NCBI lineage: Eukaryota > Metazoa > Chordata > Ascidiacea > Stolidobranchia > Pyuridae > Halocynthia > Halocynthia roretzi. Next base: position 120,997 of record QRAM01000149.1, on the reverse strand, counting down.
ATGAATGGTGTAGAATCTCTTATCAGGGCCCGTTGCACTATTAATCAAAATATGACCTTGACTAGTGAGCAATCTTTGTGCTTAACTAAAATACAAGAAGACGCTAGAGCTAGGAATTGTCAAATATATGGGAAAGCGCAAAATGTGTAAAATTGTTCCAAGTAATATTTTTAATTCCCCATATGTAGTGAGTTAACACACGGTTTATTTGGATTATAGAGACCCTCGTTTCCTATCATTTCAAAAAAATACTTTTTTGAAATAAAGATATTACTATCGCTAACTTTAACTCTGTTTCAAAGAAGCCTATGTATAGGGACTGTTTGTATATCTGTGTATGGGGACGGGGACGGACTGGACCTTATGTGCCGGAGTGCAGTGTTATCCTTTCTATAACAAGGCTCTGGTATGCAGGGCCTCACGAGTTTGGTAATGCTCTTTGTGCTTAGCCTACTACCTTTTCTGTTCATTATTTTATAAACCACACCAACATGTCTGCAAGCCACATTAATAATTATTTTAGATCATATCTTTTGTAATGTCATAGATTTTGTGTTCTAATTAGGTGTGCAACCGATGGTGTCATCAGTCATCACCAGATGATAAGGCAGTCATGTGATTTCATATATGAGGATAATATATATTGCAATATCTTTTATAATTTATAGGAAAATAGCAAGTAGAAAAATATAATCCAGTTATCCCAGTTTGAAATGAAGTAGTATTTGATGATAGAAAAAATTATGTGAATTCACGATATATAATTAAAAATTTCAGACATGTACGGTTTTCATAGAATAATATATACACCTAGTGAAACAGTAAATTATTTTCAAGGAAGTCAAATGTATATCGTATGACAATTGCTACATAATGCTCAGCTGTCAGTTAAGTTATAGATGAATTTATTGTAGCATAGGATCAGAAATTCTGTGACCACAATTGATTACCAATACGTTGCCTAATTAGCCATACAGTCATAATGTCGATTTTTTTTAGAATCCAATTCCCTCCTGTTGCGGATATTGACAAACTGCATTTGTTCTTACAGCTAACGTAAATAATACATGTGAAATGATGGATTGCAGGTTTAGAGAGATCGAATTCCATTATTTTGTCAGAGAATGAGTTCAACCGCTGGTTGGCAATCAAATTATAACGGCAGTGATCAACCTGCCGGCAACAGTGTTATAAGAAAAAATTACGCTCCTGTGAATGCTGGTTGGAGCAGTAATAACCACAATTCAATAAGCACCCCATTTTCACACCCTGACGGCTGGCCTCAGTTAGGTGTACAGGGGCAGGAACAGGATACACAACAATCCTTTACTGATATGCAAGATACGAGTGGTTGGAACAGTCAAACCATTATGGAATCCGATAAGACGGATTCCAGCAACGGTTGGGGATCCCTACCCGCTTCTTCACCAAACGCAGGTTGGGGCGACAATCCGAATTGGTCGCGACCGACACATGTTGATAACGGGACCGCTGTGTGGGGTAAAGCGCAGGGTTCCGTCAGTCAATCTTCAACGGGCTGGGGCGCTCCCTCAAGTCAAGGTTCAAATTCGTCTACGACAGGGTGGAATGCCCCACAAACCGTAGCTCCTCAGACAAATGCCGCAGAGTCGCAACAAACCAGTCTACCACACACTATGAGTCCTCACAGTAAAGCTCCAGATAGCTGGGCCAAAGCTGCGGCTCAACAGCCCGCTCACAGCGAGCAGAAGACAGCCAGCATCCCGGAACCAGAAGCCGACCAATCTCAAGCGCCACAAGAGCAACAGAACACGGAACCGCAAGAAACCGTACCTATGACGGACAGAGAAGTAGCGGTGCATAAACTAGTCAACTGCCATGACGGCTGGGGAAAAAGGCCAATCCAACAAAACACATCTTGGAATGTGTCCGATTCTCCTGATATTCACAGGAAGCCTCCAGTTAATAACGGCACCGAGGCCTGGGGCAAGTTACCCCTAAGTCAAGGGAGCACCACTGGATGGAGCGACAATTCTAAACCAAGTTCGCAAGGCATTGAAGCAAATGACCAAACTACACAACAATGGGTCAAACCAGCTACCACAACACCAGCAGTGAGAGGTTGGGGCGCTCCTGGCCCTGGTTCCGGCCCTAGTCCGGGTTCCGGTCCTGGTCCCGGTCCTACTTCACAAACTCAAACAAGACTGTCTTGGAACGCAGGTCAGCCGAATCCAGGTAATCAGACAAGCTGGGGAGATCAACGTATGCCACCTCCAATGTCTAATATGAACAGTAATCGATGGGGAGCGCCACCAAACGTTGCACAAAACTCCTCTGTGCAAGGCTGGACTGCCCCCCCACAGCAGACTGGAAGTTCTGGATGGAATAATCAACAGCCAGCAGCTGATAACTCCAGTTGGAGCAGCAATATGCAAAGGAATTCACAATCCTCTTCTGGATGGGGCGCACGACAATCTTCTGGAGGTCCGGAAGCAAATTGGGTTCAACCGCAGAAAACTCTTCAGCGTCTTCCTAGTCAAGTTGATGACGGAACGTCGGCCTGGGGAGATCCAACGGCATATAAAAGTGTTAATATGTGGGACAAACAGAAGCAAGCTGGAATGGGCGATGGCATTCGCGATATCAATCAACCTAAGTCGGATCAGACTGCAACTGGCTGGGGAGGTCCGTCTGGCAACCACCAAAATAAACCTTCATCACCTACAGCATGGGGTGACACAAACCAAGGTAGGTACAAATTGGGCATTTAGAATATTTCAATTTTATCAAGCATCACCTTTGGTAGGTGGATTGTGATAGTTTTGAGTGTAGTATACTAGTAGTAATACTTCAATTGGTAATAGATGTTTAGTTACAAGTTGTGATTTAGGTGGCAGTTCCTGGGACCAGGGTTCTGGCTGGGGACAAAGTAAACCTAATAACAGTACTGGATGGGGCAATTCCACTGAACAACAAGGTCAGCAGTGGGGACAAAACGATAGCGGCAGCGGGTGGAACCATGCCGTAAGTAAACTGTTCCGTTCCTGTCTTTCTTCATACAAATCATAAAGCCGTAAATACTTTTTCAGGCTGAAATGGGAAGCGGTAAAGGCAATGTGGATTTCGGTAAGCTTTTCATTCTATCTTCTGTCAAGACAACTTGTCATTTCTGTTATTCTGCACTCAACCTACATCGTGTTCACTTTGCACGGGTTTGCTTTGCTCACCGTATCATTTTATTTTTAATAATTGTTGTTATGTGTGTCACTTTGTTGAATCAGGGTGCCTTTTTCTTGGTGTTTCTGAAAGTACAGTATAGACAGGTTATTTTAAAACATGAAGGGCTATCACAGAATGTAGAAAATTGGACGTCATTCTCTGACTTTGCCGAATATTGCGAAGTATGTTCCCAAAAAAGAGTATTTTTCATTTTTGTAGTTTCCTTCTTATTTTTTCTGTAAGCAAAGTCAGTTTGGAGCGGTTTGAACATAGATTAAAAAGATCTGGCGCCCCGTGCAAAGCTATGTTTTATGGAGCTGGTTGTAGATTGTGAGATGGTTTTATTTTATATAGGTTTTGTGGACCGAAAAGCAAGCACAGGTAGTGATAGTGTCTTTGAAGAAGGTAATGGTGATGTTAATGCAATGTCTGCAGCAATGGCCATGTCTGGTAATGGAAGGCCAGGTAATGGCTATAAAACATTTCTATCATTGCGCTAATGTTAGATGTTCATTTACATATAATGCTCAATACTCATTAACACATTGTGATATAAAATGTCAACCCATGTGTGTGGTGGTAGTTTGCCTGCGGTGTCTGGTGTGTAAATTTTCTTTGTGGAATTTACTGTGTTTCTTTATTGCAGCGAAATTATATGAAGTATTTTGCTTGTTTTTACTTCCATATGCACCATTTTTAATGTACACCATCACCCTCACACTGTTTGTTAGTGTTGTAGTGCATTTGTTTAACCAAGTATATTTTTTGTATATTTTTTATGGGTTGTTAGATTTTGATGATGTTACTGTTAGTTATCATTGTTTTTCATTTCATTCAGGCATGAACTATGGCTCTCAATTTCCCGGTGGGCAGCCTGGTAGCCAAGGCATACCCGGCATGAATGGTCCAAGACCTGTGCCGCCTCAACAACTCATGAACCAGTCGAATCTGCAAGCGCCACTGATGAGAAATCAAGGACCCCCCATGCCACCACAGTTGCAAAATCAGTTACAGCAAGTAAGTTCTTCAGTTGCATTTTGATATTTGTAATAGATCACCTTGGGATATGATTTAGAACTTTTATAGTGAATGGTAAGGTTGCAATCAAGTTTTTAAAATCTTCAAGAGAAAATAATTTTGAATATAACAATTAATGAGCAAAAGTAATTTGAGTTTTTTCAATTGATAAGGAGTTGAAATTTTGATTTGCTGACAGATTCTTTTTGGCCTGTTTCTCAGATCAGGCATGCCGTCATGAAAGGTGTTATACCTCAACAAATGCTCAACCCACAGTTGATGACGCCACGACACTTGAACTTACTGCAACAACTCGTGATGAAGACAACCGAACGTCAACAGTTGATCCAGAGAATGAATGTGATTAACAAGGTTGGTTATCAAGTTGATTTTTCTTTCAAGTCGGTCACAAACCTCGTTAACCTCAATTGTTTCATTTTGAATCATAATTAGTTGGCAAGGGTAATTGATTTTAACGGCAGACCTCTTTGATGTCAGTGCTTCATCAAGTTTTGAAAATACATATTTTTATTCTGGTTATTATCACCGTATGTCTGGTTGTCATTTCTGGCTAGTATCAAAATTGCGAACCTTTGTAATTATTCTAGTTTTTCGTATATAGACAACATGGATATGTTATTTTTGTTTGACCCATTTATCCTCAAATTTCTGACTATCAATTAGAATACATTTCCAAGAATGAATTTTCAATAATATTTTGTTGCATTTAGTTGATAATGAAATTTTTAGAATTTAATAATCTGAATTTTGACATTCAGCAACCTAACCTGCCACTCCAAATGCGTGAAAACATACTTCGTATGATTCAGCAATGCGAACAACAAATTCAGGTATGTAGTGTTTATTTTAGTGTACTGTTTCCCTTTACATAACTATATGGTTTTTACATTATGTATAATAATACTACAAGGTTTATTTGAAAAATGAGGGAAACTGGTGTTTTAAAAGGTTATGTATTTCACATAAACTATACCAGTGGTTCCCAATTTTGACTATTTCAGAATACTAAGGGATGATATGTTATTTTTTGTTATCATTAAGCATTTCCAGTCATCCATTGTTTGTATTGATTAACCCGACTTAAGTAGCATCGTTTCGCATATGAGAGAGTTTAATCAAGTTAGAGCATCCGACCATTTTCAGTGGTTCTATTAATTAAATCTTTTTTTGCCATAAAGATTTGTTATAATTGCTGCATTTCTGTTTCGTATTCACCTTGGGAGTCTTTCGAAAGCCTGAATCTATGCTTGACACTCCTTATTCTGACGGGTTGATTTGAGCTCTCATTAATCATGCATAGCTTATATTCTTCTGCCAAATATTCAGTTAAATGCAAAAGCAGGAGAGGTTTTTGCACATGTATAAATATATATTACCATGTATAATATATATAATAAGTATATAAATTACCTCCACGTTTTGTCAGTAATAAAATTAACCGAGCTTAATGGCCCTTGTAGAAGTCGCACGTTGTGTTGAAAGATGTCATAGTTTTGTTACTTACACACGTAATATCTAAAATTAAAGATATAATACTTCCAATCAATTGAAAACCTAAAAAAGAAAGTTAACAAATACGCCTAGTACCGTATCCAATTTGATTGAAATAACTTTCGATAAAATCCATGGAAAAAATATTATTAGTTTCCAGTAGTAAGTAGATGAGTTGAGTTGCAACTAATTCACAATTATATATGGTACTGTATAGTACACTCAATAACAATTTTCATTGAATTATTTCCATTGGTTCAAAGGCTCATCAACGTGCACTTACACAAAATATGCTGCAAAAAACTAACCAGATGCCTGGAAAACCAGGTGTTGGGTTGACGTCTGGTCTTGATATGAATTCCGGCCTGTCTGGAGCACTTCCACCTACCAATTCGGGAATGGCTCCGTTCAACATGGCCAGTCTTGCTCAGAACTTGCCGACCGGATCTAATCCAAACAGGTTAATATACATAATTTATTCACTTTATTTCGCATTGATCTTATAAATAATCCACATACAGTGAAAGGGAAATTAGTGATTTCCAGCTGGGAGATAATTGGCTCACAGTCCTGGATTGAAATATATGGATTTCAATATTTCTTCTCATTCATACTTAGCAAAACATTTCATAAATTTACTCCAACAGGCAATAAGGGACCTTGAGGATTTTAGGTGAGAATTTGATCTAATTGAATATTTTCATCGTATTCCATACAGGGAACACCAGTCGCGACTGAACACATATAAAAGGCCTTCCGTTAGCATTGAAAGTTCGGGAAATGGAGACCCTCAACTTAACCACCCGAGCATCAGCGACATGATCGGAGGACAAAACCTAATGCCTACCCCTGGTGGTCAAGGTTTAGATTTGCCAAATACTTCATTTACAGGAGGTGAGATGTCAATGTAGATTATGGTATTATTCAAGATTGAGGATCAGTATTCTCAAATATAATATCAATAAAATGAACACATATTTAATTAAAACTGTTCAATTACTCTGTTGCATTGCAGTGATAAAATTCATTACTAGTTTTTAAATGATGATATTTATTTTAATCCTTGTGGTTAATAAATTTGCAGAATCTATTAGATGGAATTCTAGAGAAAAAATGTCCTGTGACTTTGATAGCCTTCTAGCCAAATTTATTGTTGGAGATCTATCAATTTTTTTCCTTCTCAGGAGGACTCCTAGGACTGCAACAAGCTGTGCAAGATATCCATGGTGCAATCGATCAAGCAAATATTTTAACCAATGAAGCAAATGGTTAGTGTTATTATTAATAATTGTCTCAATATTCCAATCTTATCTTGACATGCTATTATCTAACATATGAGATAGCAGAACAACAAAGATGAGAGCCATTGTCATTTGTCTGGTATTATGACTCTGCTAGTATATAACGTTTTTCATTTTCGCACCAGGTACCTTTCAAATGCCGACTTCAGAATTTGAACAAAGCAACAACGGCATATCAAGTCGACTTCAAACCATAGATCTCCCGACGGGCGGTAATAGGGGATCCGGCAACAATCCCAGTCTCGCCATGGCGCAGGACGCGAACGGATCCAACCTGAACATTCCTGAGTTTATTCCCGGCGTCCAGTGGAAGGGTTTTCGACCAATCGATCCAGAAATTGATCCGGACATTACGCCGGGCAGTGTCGCAATAGCAAAGACCATGTCCGTCAACACTGTGAAAGATGTAGACCAGGTACAAGTCTTGAAATTAACATATGTATTCTCAATGGAAGTATCCTAAACCTTCTTGACTCTTTATTAAATTTGGTATAGATGTAATACGGAGGCTGCTATTACCAATTTCTGATGTGAAGCCTAGTTGTTATTGCCTTATCATGTCATTACTGTTGTTACCTTAATTATAATAATTATATGCTTTACAACAGGGGTCTGAACAGACAAAAACAAACTTTTGATGCCTTCTGATAAAGCTATACTAGAAGGATATAATTTTTTTGGTATATACCTACTTGTTAATTCTTGTCAGTTACTTGTTGAAGGGAAATGTTAGACTGCCTAATTCAATTCGCGTTAATTCGTCACTGAGCTGGGTCAACATATAATTGAGTATATATATATTTATCAAGCTCTTGCCAAGGTTATATGCCTTATTTTACTATCTTTGTTCTTGTAGGTGCTCAACCGAGATCGTTATGCTAATTCCCAAGCTGACAACCTTTCATCAGGCGGTGTAGATTCAAAAAACGATGTGCATGTGAGTATCCGAATTCCTATTGAATGATTTTTGTTGTTGTATGATTAGGATAGGATAAAGTAAATACTATAGAGTTGGTTATTGAACTTTTTCTGATTCTAGTTATTATATTTATATCAAAATCAAACAATGAGGCATCCTATTAAAAAATTATATGTCAAAGTGTAAACTAAACTTTGGCTTATCGTCATCCTCTCATGACTCTATTAAACTGGGAACCACCATTCAAACAACAATAAAACCTGATAGTTTCACATACATTTCCGATTCATTTGTGATCTAAAAGATTTCTGTCTTTGTGTAACCAGAGCCATTCTCTTGCCTCCTCATTTGCCAACAGTTTATCTGACAATCCTGCAGCATCCACATCAACTTGGTCGACAGGTAGATTCAAAGTTATTCCTTAAAATTGGTTGCTAGAATGGAATAGTTAGTTAATGGAAGTAAATACTCTCAGAAAACATATATTATTTTTTTAAGAGTTCCTTGTTTTCCAATGCTTTTGTTCCATGATTAAATTGTACTGGACAAGGAATGGACAGGAATATGTATTCAAATCATTTACATCAAATAATGTTTGATATCAAGTGCGATTGCCTGAGTATTAACTGGAACCATTCTTTTTGATAACAATAACTATCTGATGAAAATAAGTCAAGGATATAAATAGTCAATTCGGTGTACTGAGCCTCATTCTGTATTATAATGGGAGTGATGATTTTCAGTAACTCAGATCGTAAGTTGTTGAAAATATTTAAAAGTATTTCTTGAATATTAGCAGGAGGTTCGTCTTTGAATCACACACCAACATCCTTCGCTCACGAGCTCTGGAAAGTTCCTCTACCTGGGAAGCAATCATCTCTTGCAAGCAATCGTCCACCACCAGGTAACATATTGATAAATACATTCGAAAAGGTTAGTGAAAGGAGTGAGCGTATGACGTGTATCCTCTCTTCGTTGGGGAGAACCGTTTAATTTCAGCGCAAAGAAAGATTTTCCCTTTCTGACTCAACCTTCTAATTGCTTGCAGGAGTGTTTCCTGGACAAAATTCAATGTGGCCACCAGGCCCAGGGTCAGCCAATTCATGGTCCAACACAGCCATGCCTAGCAATGCAAGTTCCGTCAATCGTTTTTCGAATATTTCACAAAGTAATTCTTTCTTTACTGTTTAAAAATTATTTCTAGTAACATTTTTCATAATCTGTTCAATTTTCAAGGTCCCGGTTGGACTGATAACAGCAACAAGACTTGGGTTGTTTTGAACAACTTGAATCCTCAGGTATCATTGTTGAAATAAATTGTCTGCAATTTGGTTTGAACAGTTGATCTTTACCAGTATCTTTATTGTGTATGTTGCCATTTTTAGATGGATTTCAGCAGCCTTCGTAATTTATGTGCGATGAAAGGTAACATGTTGTCTTTTGAACCAAACTCTCCGATGCACGGTATGGTATTGGTCAGATATGCCACAGCAGACGATGCCTTAGCTGCCAAGAAGGCACTCAACATGTCGATGGCTGGCAACACGATGTTGGTAGCGAGTATCACTAGTGATCAAGATGTAAGAGATAAGATAATAATTAGCTTTTATCTTATCTTATCGAAAAAGTATATTACTAGTTATAATATCGCGTTATTTAATGTTCCTAACTAAAAGGTGAGCAATTTCGTTTCCGCTTCCGCCGGTAACACTTGGAACAATGGACCCGGACAGTCGAGATTCTCTTCAAGATCTTCCTTTGGCTCCTCAGGCACTATGGTCAGTCAACAGCAGCCTCCTCCGTCCGGTATGTCCTCACAGTTTCCAATGATGCACGGCTCCTCTTCCACCGGCGACATCCAGCGTCTGTGGGCGAATTCTGGCAACGCAGGCTATGGCATGCCTCCCACGACATCTTGGTCCACCGGCGGCAACGCTGGCCCCGGCATCAACAGGGGTGCTGCGAGCAACATGTGGGGTTCGGGTGGGTACGATGACCCGTCGCGTATGATGAGTCCCTTGCACAGCCTTCTCCCTGAAAATCTGCTGGGTGAGCAATCCATGTAGCAAGCAATTATCGCTGTCTTTGCTGAGAACAAAGGAATCATTGTTACACCTCTCTAATTTTACTTTCGTATTTTCTTTCGTAATATTTTTATTAGTAGACTGACTCTCCAGCGCTTTTTAAGAATAGAGACATTCTTCGTTTTACAATCTACCTTGTTTCGTCGTTCCACACATGACTATTATTACTACAACTATGCTTTAAGCAACGTCGTTATATACTACTTCATCGGTCATGTATTTTAAGCTTGTCCCTATGCTACTATGCCGCGTTTTACGTTCATATTGACGTGATCTGCTTCAAAATTGCCGTTTACCTAAGACGATCTGAAGTGATGACATACAAACTATTACATACTATTCCATTCTGAAAATGTTTTTTTAATTATCTCCCCAAACTTTGTTATGTAATTTAAGTTTCCCTTCGAGCAATACCTTAAGCTATAGAATACTCATGCTATGCTATAGTGCCGTCTTTGGTGTGATGGGATACAATAACAACTTTTCCAACTGGAAATAATGTTCCTGTTTATGTGGTTCATGCAAAATATTAATGATAGTGATTTATGCTACTTAGCATTGCAGTGCAAAACTAAACCGCCATTACCAGGAAAACAAAGAATAAATATTGCACAGTTCATACTCTGAATTTTAACAAAGTGAAAGTCTTCACCATGCCGTACTCGCATATGAATGTTTATCAACACAATTGCCCAAGAAATCAATTTGGTTTTCAGCAGACCGGGTACTCACTGTAAGAACGGTAATGCTTTTTTCGCACAACACCCCATATTATCATTCATGCAATACCATATATCTTCCTTCGATGCAGTCATTTCAATCAACCATTCGTTTTGGCTTTTAAACCAATCCCAGACAATCTCTCTCTCTCTCTGTTTGCAATTCTTGCACAATTGTCATGAACTAAATTCGCTCCGTGTTCGATAGTACGACCCCGTAGGTGCTTGAAAGTTTATTCCGAATTGGCGGGAAAACTTATTTTGCCTGGCGCCGTTACTTCTGTCTTTCCGTCTAAGTAGTTTTCTTATAGTACAGCACTCACTTTAATGTAAGGACAAATTTTTAATGTAGTCATGTAATAATGTTTTTAACTGACTGAAGCCAGACAGATGAATGCACCTTCACTGCCTTGAATATGCCATAAATTTGGGAAGGTGAAGTGCTATTTCTGATCTCCTACTGATTTACCTACTGTTCACATTGATAACAGAAAATTGTTATTTAAATAGGAGGCACCTAAAGCATGCCTTGCTTACTGGGGCAGCATTAATAAACTTAGCACACTTGTCTTAGAACTTCGTTGAGTAATTCTAAATTGCCATACCGCTAATACAGATCTTACGGTATACACTCACCTACAGAATAACTGGACATTCATGTTTATCTAACTTAGCTCAACGCCGTTTTGTATTTATAAATCATAGTGAGACAATTGCCTGTAGATCAAATCCCTTCCCACATAACTCGGTAGCAACCTCTATGCATGGTCCGGGCATATTTACCGAGGTACATTTGAAGCACTGTGATAGCAAATGGTTTTCAAATCAGTTATGGCCTTTCAACAAACCAGCAGCATTTCACAACTGATAAAAAAACCATCACGACCAAATATACCATTGCTTATACACATGGCAGTGACTTTTATTTTGCGATAATGCTTCACAAACTTGCCAAATTGCAGTATTACATGCTTCAATACAGGTCACTCTCCTTATATTTCATATCTAGTTTCAATATGCACATCTTCCAGGGCCAGTTGAATAGAAAAGCAAATTTACCATTGCGTGAATTGCTGTTGACTGTGGTTTATTATTGTGCAATCTTCAGTATATGACTTCTGCACATATCTCCATGCAAGGTCTCTCCAAATTTACCAGCTGTGAAGTTGACCCTAGATACACGCTCCCTATAATCTTAAATACATTAAAGGTATGCCACCAAATTCATCAATCGCTTTATTACATCATTGCTTAAAATTAATTTCTTCGTTTCGGTTTTGTCAACAGGCGTTTGCTAAATTTATGCCGCAGTTATATCAAACTACCGATATGTTTCATAATCATCTTGATTTTGCAGCTTGCGTATGTAGGTATTCAGGTGTCACTGTTCGTTTTATTTCTGTTCATCTCTCCTTGTCGTGAGCAGCAATGTATAGAATTGCAGAAGTTTACCGGGGTGTTACAGCAACTGCAGAAGTTCTGTTATTTGTTTTGAAATTCCAGCCACCTCAAAATCATTTTTCGAATATCATAATGAACTTGAGGGAAATTACCGGAGAGAATTTTATATAATGAGTAATCTGAAGATCACTTAAATGGCAAAGCAGTTTATCTATCTTATTAAATGATTATTTGTTGCTGTGTAATATTTTAGATAGTCCTATTTCACTGCTTGATATGGCGACCGCTCGTGCATTTTGCCAAACTGTTCCTTATTGTAACTTTAGTCTAAATCGTATACACAGTTGCTAATTTCAAATTCCCTCTTCTTCGAGTAACATATTTTGTCCGGTCATGTTGATACTCTGACCCCGCTGATCTTACCTGTTCAGGGGAACACATGATTGTTGTGGTCAAATTACTTGATACAGACTGTCTATCACAACGCAAGCAATTCAGTTCATTAAAATGATTTCCTTTATGGCAGCAAAGAGTGGTGGCATTCCTTTTCATACAAACGTGCCATTTTCCTTGCATGGGCCGCTGTGCTGCGCTATTTACTGTGATTATGCACGATTCTGATACACATCATTCTTTCACACCTTGTATTTCAAAAGATTTTTGTCATGGATGTGTTTCAGATACCCGTATTTATCATTAATATTTGGCTCATTCAGTTTCAGGTAAATTTACAGTTGTCATTTTTTTTATATTTTGAGAGAATATGATTTGTCACTGAGTGACTCCTTGTGAGGGATCTATGCCGTATCCAGTACATAATATTTGCCTACGACTCTGCGAAATGTCGCGTGGCAATTACTTGTCGTATCGTATTGGTGATTGTTTTTTTTCAAACACAAATTTGTAGCCGTTCATTTTGTCCTTTTTGCTTTTTTGTTGTTGGTTTTTTCTTTATTTTTTGAAGTCGTCGAATTAGCTTACTGACTGTGTGTTTTTGGGAAGCGCCAAATGTGTATTTTTCTGAGCGTTGTAAGTTTATAACCATTGCTTAGAGCTGTACTATCGCGAAATCCTAGTGTTCCCTACGATGTTTGGTCTGTCGATAAGAAGCGACACATTGAAGAGGCGCGTTGCGTCGCATGAAGCCAAATTGCCGCATTTTACCAGGGTGTATCGTGCATTTTATTGCTGCGCCCACTCTGCTGTTTTTGGTTAACTATCATCAAGTGCTTTTAAACGTTCTTAGAATGCCATTATTGTTATTATTATCACTACTATAATTCTATGATCTCCTTGTGATTATTTGCTCTATAAATATCAATTCGTCTATTCTTATTATTATTATCACTCTTATTATTATTATTAAAAACTGTCTGTGTTGCATTCACTAAAGGAAATGTGAACCCTTCCTTCATCATTCATAGGGCTTACTCTACTTAACAAGACAACAAGGACTCAATCAAGTCAAAGAAAATTTCCCCCAGGGATATACCCCCAAGAGAGAATTGAATGAAGAAATGAATTGTTTTCATTTACTAAGAAAAATGTAATTGCAGGAAAGATTAGAATCTTGACTGGTTCCAGGGCAAGCAAGAATTGAGAGAGTATTTTGTGACTTCTGGATGAGGTAACCATCCTTTTTCTTATCCTTTTTAATTCATATCTTGTTTTCTCAATCATAAAGATTCAACTGAAAGCTTTGCAAATACAAAGAATCTTCTTGAACAACCTAAGTAAGTGTGTTATGTGTGACAAGCTTCGAAGTTGTGTCGAATAACTGACATGATCTTTGTTTTACATGCCTCGCCTGTCATGCACACCATCCTTCACAATATGAAACTCTACGATATCACTAGAAACAAATAAGATGAAATTTTTTCTAGAAGATTTCTATAGTGAGTACTTTGCTTTCTTACTGATTGTATGTTAGTATCCTTTACTTGTTCGTATAGAAAGATTGTATTGTAAGCGTGGTAGAGTAGACCGGGATCATTCTGTAGATATAAGGGGGAAGGATTGTATCTGCACTGTCTGTTATTTCGAGTTCTAATAGGCTAAAAACGTAAAAATATTGAAGGAGGCTTATACGCAATCAAACATTCTGTGAAAATTTTCAGTAAAGTGATCTATGAAAATTTAAGGTGGGAAGTTTAGGATACAACCACAACGGCTTGATAATGTACTATGTACTTCATTGAATACTAGGGACGTTTAACCGTAAAATAAACATGGTTAATCGTCGCTGAGTATGACGGTCGGCTCTCCTAAAATTGGCATATCGAGTCAGATGTTTAACCGCATTCTACGTCAATGAATAGCGGTAATGTTAGTGTTATTTGTTTTTATACAAAATATAGAGTTGCAGTTTAGGAAACCGGTTGACGATTCGTGCAAATTCTCGTGTTGCGGCGTTACCGGCTGCTATATAACAAGCCAGTGTCTAGTTTTCTTGTACCGACATATCGAGCAGTACAGAGTGTATACAGAAAGTAGACACAAGTTTCGAAAATGTGACCGGTGAATACTTTGCCCACAACAGATTACTATCTGCCCAAGGTGCTTCTTTTATTTACATACCAGATAATTCAGTCACGGAAATTTCGCGTGATTCTTTGTTGTGTTCATGGCCGTTGGCCGATTGTGTTTTACAAGAAACTTATCAGAGTTCCGTTTCGCGTGCCCAGCAGGTTCTCACGCAACAATTGAAGGTCACAACAGCAAAATCATTATAGCGGTTTGATATTGATAAAATCCGTGATAGCGATGGAAAATCCCATTGTATTTTGCGGTGTTTTACAATAAATTGACTGGTTTGCTCTCGTACGCCAGTGGCAAAATTAGTGTTTTCCGTGCTATTAGAATATAGTCGACCCGTAAGTTTTATGAATTTATGACTTACTTTCCGGGATCATCTGCTGGCCTTTGCGTACCGTCTGCGACTTTGCAAAACTCCCAAGAAATTCAAATTTATTTTATCTTATGCCCAACACGCAATGTTGAAAGTCGCGATGCAAGAAGGGTAGACCGTAATTGGAATCCAACCTTCATTTCGTTGTTGATTATCTATTAATATTTCATCGTGGTTTCTCGAGTTTGTTAATTTGTTTCCAGTCATAACTTACGATCACATGGCTATCTGGAGTTATTATAAAGAGGGTATTGTTTTCTTTTGCTGTTGGTAAGCTTATTCCCTTCAGCTCATACCGCCGCAGGAGCGAGAGCTAGTTTGTTATGTATTTATCAAATAACAATCGGAGATTGGCAACAGTGGTAGATGTCGATTTCTTAGAGGTACTTGGGAAAACTGAGGATGAATGGGCATCGGTAAAATGTCAGTGGATCAGTTGTCTTTTCGAAATGGAAAAAAAGTTCCTCGGTAAACAGAAGATTTTTTTATTTCACATTTTTGCGTACATAAGTTGATATAGAAATATTCCAATAAATAAGGTAAAATAAATACAAGTAACCACCTTAATCATGAAACACGACACGATTTTTGGAAAGTGCGTAACTAATGGATAACAGCAAGAGAGCATTTTGTGTAATTAGTGTAGGATTTATCTGAAGATAACCTGGGCCTGAAGTAACAGGCCTATTAGCGCACTATGAAATTTCCATTATATATATTATACAAAGTTATATAATAATAGTAAGATTTGATGAAATAATTTCAGAAAAAATAAATTTCTTTCAGGCTTGGAGTCGTATATATAGTCAAAGATTTTGCAGTTTGAAATCACAGTACGCAGCCGTGCCACACGATTTTAGCAGAACCAAATTTCTTATTCAAGACAGTGTCCTATATACTGCTTGCGGTCATTATGACCTTTCCTGACACGCAATGGTATTAATAAGGGACCGCTGAGGAATTTATCGCTTTTACGTAACTAGCGGGTTTATGTAACATTTCTCGGTAACAAGGCACAATCATAAACTTGTCATTTTTCGTACGAAATCCGGATTAATTAACGTAAAGCTATTGCGAGTCTTACGATGTCAAGTTGACAGTCCCGTATACGTCACAGATTCTAATTATAATATTGCGTGCGAAGAATACCGCAGCAGATGTTTGTGTGGAGATTTTTCTTATCTGGATGCATCTCTTTTCGGATTAGGAAACCTGGGTATAATAAATGCGAAAGAATCTTTCGCAAGGGGATGTTGTCGCTTTTGTGGAAGTCCTACTGCTTTTTCGCAGTACTGCCAAAGATCTTGCGATATTTTTTCGTGGTCCTCTGGGAGTACCGGTTCTTGCTCCCTTTGAATCGAAAACAAAGATATATTTGACCCCCTATAGTTTGGTAATCGATTTTCTCATGCTAAAATGGCGCACTACAATAATATCAAGTAAAATCATTATGAATTTTAATCATACCTGCATTCAGCAAAGTATTTTCCGCTTAGTTTTTCCAAGCCCGGGCATAAGCTGCAATGTATCTGCGTTTGACTTCCCTCGTCCGCCGTTTTGAGGAACAGGTGAAACAGTGGAAACGTTATCGCTTTCAGCAACGCAGGGAAATCTCGGAAAATGCCGGTAAAAACAGTTCCTGAAAAGTATACCAAGTCTTAAAATCGTTTGAATATCTCGAAACTTTGTCGGGTTACGTTTATAACAATAATCCTTTTTATATTTACACATATACGGTTTATCTGGTTGTTTTAAACCCATATTTGGATCGCTTTAATGTTTTTTTAACTTTTGTGATTTGATTGACTCGTGGTCCTGTCCACTTTTTCTAATCAAAATATTCATCTCGCTATTTTAGTGATCGAAACTCCGGTCATCACAAGAACGTCGTGGTTTTGTTTGTTCATTGTGGTAATGACTAGATAGTAAGTTGGTTTTCTCTGGTTTGGAGATTATACACAATCAACAGGCTATTCCTAGAATACGGTGGATGGATTCGGGATGCTAATGAGAAGAAAGTCAGTGATTAATTATTAAGTATTCGTGATTACTTTTTGGAGAAATATGAACAATTTCTAATTCATCATGTAACTTGCAGAACTACGCGGCTTTTCCCGTGTAAGCATATAATGCGAAAGCTGTAAGGTATAAATATCCATTTTGTCTGCTAGGGGGCGTTATATATATCCTAAGTAGGATTTGACCTACTCCGGTACCACACTGACCGCGGAACCGGGTCATTGCTAAATTTGGTTAAGATCCATTAAGAAATAGCTACTTTTTCCAAGACAGATAAACAACTGAACAAATGCCCTTTCGTTTTTTTTTTAATTTTTCTCACTCCGATATTAATCCCTTGTTGGAGATTTAGTTTGAATTCAGCTAGTATGCAATAATTGATCCATGCTGGGTTCCCCTATATTCTGCTAAGTGTATAATAACATTCAGGATGTTGGATGGCATGTCAAATTCAAATAGACGTAGACATTACCTGGTTGTAACGCGAATACACTGATTCCGTTTTTATGTTCCCTTTTATGAAGTTCCCTCGCTGTTAGCACACTTGCCAACTTGCTTTGAGTGTACGCTCGGAACTGTGATGTAACGAATTCGTTGTCAGGTTCCTCCAAAGTGTCAAAATCGATCTTGCCCCAATGGTGCCCAATGGAGGCGACGAAAACCACCCTGGGACTGGTGCTCTTCCTGTAAAATTGAAAATCGAAAATTTTAATTCTCTTTTTGTATTCTCTTGATTCAGTAGGTTGATTCTTACACATGTAGATATACCGACTCCATTATATATATTGCATGAGAAATGATATACGGTAGCTCACGAAGTAAATCAATGTGTATTGTTGAGAGGACCTTGTAGCGGTTCAGTTTGTGGAGAGTTATTGATACTTTAAATCGTACTCTGTCGTGTAAACTGTGAACCACTACAAATACAGTCCTGCTAACAAGGGAGGAACACCTTTATACTTGTCCAGATATCAATAGGTCACGTGAAACAAACGTAATACTTCGGTTATACCACAGGTTTTATTCATCAAACACAACTGTCGATATCCCAATGATCTTACGAGCTAGCATTAAAGTCACAATCTTATTATTTGAACCCGTTATCAAATATATTTTACACTCCACATCTCAACCATTCTTATGACTTATTCTTTCCCACTCTAACCCTTCGCTAGTCAACTTCTCGTCTCACCATGTCTTGAGACCTATTCCTATCCACTCGACCGCTTCGTTAGTCAGTTTATCCCTAAATACCCTGTAAGTCTCAAACTGTATTATTTTCCAATCGTTAAACATCATGTTCAGGAAGTGATACTAGGACATCACATATGTATATCATCATCCGTTATCGTTGTATTCTCAACTACCATTAGTCACAATTATTACCGTCCTTGGTTGTCTGTACAATTCTACTCCCTATAACCTTACCTGAGCAAGTCCAATAACGACATGGTTAGTAGAAATGGTCCTAGCTGGTTTGTGGCAAATAGAATAGGATAACCATCTTTCGAGAAGCCGGTCCCTGTCCCGATTCCTAAAGTAAATTAGTCATTTAAATGTACGCCATTTTTATTTTAAATGCACCACACTCAAGCAATTAAGATTTATACTGTGGCTGATGTTTTTTTTCATTATGCGAATCAAACAATAGCGATACTCTGTTGGTTAGGCAATAACTGTATTACCTACTTGAAAAACTTTGTAATTAGCAGCTGCTCAACTGGTTATTTCACTCACTAAGGTAACAATTATGATCGAGATTGAATTTTCTTACCCGCATTGTTAATGAGAACATCCAATTTATCTTCATCGTTATATAATTCCTTGGTGAATTTTCTAACTGATCCAAGATCCGCTAGATCGAGGTACTTGAGAACGATTCCATCATTGCCGGTCTTTCTCTCAATCTCACGTTTGACCTTACGACCTTCGCAATACACAGAATTGAAGTAGTGTATGATTAGATAAAACTAATGAGATCCAAACCGTTTTTAATAACCGTTTGCAGTATCAGGTATAAATTGGTTTTCATAATTGCTTACCTTTCTGTGAATCTCTGCAAGTCATAATGATTCTTGCGCCTCTCGCTGCTAGGTCTAAGGCTGTTTCTTTTCCTAGTCCATCGCTAGCTCCTACAGAAAAAAAATATTAATACAAATTCATAAACAGTCCATAAAAAATTTAAGTTGGATGTAACGAATCGTGTATAACAGTAGAAGGCAGTAAAACAGTTCACCATTTTGTTCCCAATCCTTTCTCACTTAAATAAGAACTACGGTTCACTGTCGGATATTTGTACATTATCCTTTATTTATTATTGTCACTTATTGTTATCGAATTCCGTAATTTGTACTATTGTTATGATTTACAATTTATTGCTTATCAATTGTAATATGTGCAGTTCCGAGGGAATGTAACCCATCGACAAAATATCTTAGTTTACAGTGTGATCTTTGAAATAATATTCACCTAGTATATAAAAACCTTAGCTTGTACTTAACACACGAGCTACAACCTCCTCTAGGATGAGCTGAAGTAGCGTCTTAATATATGAATACCTTTTATTGGATGCTGCATCTGCTGGTATAAACTAGAATTTCGTAACCTATCTCCAACTCCCTATTCCGTATATTAGAATAGTGGTTTACATACTATCTTTACAGATCAGTCAGCTACATCTCAAATACCTGTTATCAACACAGTCTTTCCATTCATTTTGACATCGCATACGCATTTTAGTTTCCTTCTTCGTACAACAACGAAAAGATATAGCCATAAGGCTAGACTTCCGAGAAATAACAGGTACATGGTGTCGCCGCTATTGTTGACTGTGATCGCTGTCATTCTTCGGTCTGTTCTCGCTGTTTACTAATGGCAAAGTAGTAAAGTGGTTGTATATAGAAATATATTAGCTATAAAATAAAAGACACTGCAAATTTCAGGACTCTATAAACACTATATATATTTATTGTTATCAGCTTTTATCGGAGTGTTATGTAAGGAAATATAGAATTCAATTGAACTTGTTTTCCAAGCCATGGCCATTAGAACTCTGTATGTAATTTTACCGTGTTCAGCTATTTAAGTCATTTGCAACGAACCACCTTTTCCCACCCACGTGCATTCGAACCTCTGATTGATCGATTCGAGCAAAAAGCTTGACGCATGACGGAAACACTGCCAAAATGCTGCTACGTAGCGTCGACGTCGGAACGATGCGCATTTTTAATCTCCGGTTTCGGTATTTCCGGATCGCGGTCCCTAAATCAGTGGACCATTGATCGTCATTCATTTGCTGACGTAGTATTACGTCAATCGTTCCCACAATTAACGAGACAATGGTGAAAACAAATCATTATTTCACATAGATGACGCTTTAGAGAATGCGAATGATTCTTTAACACCGAAATACACATTCCTACCATTGACTTTAGTGCAAAAAAGTATGTATAGTTGAACGTCGTTCAACATCGCTCCAGTTAACGTCATTTGGTTTCACGCCACAGAACAAAATAATGCATTGGATGGAATGCCTCTGGTGGTAGTCATGGGGTAAAGTTTGTGCCGTCGGTCATTTTGGCAGTAGCGGTATTTGATATTGGATATTCGTCAACGTAGAGTGCTTGACTCCTAAAAGGGTTTTAGTTCCAGTTAAAGTCGCGATGTTAAATGTGGTGTCACTGTATTGCATCGTACCGGTTACTATTATCTAAAAACTTAAGGTAGTTTTATATCTGAAAAATCTGTTCTGATTAATTGCACGCGACCTTTATGTGGCGTAGAAAAATTGAGTTGTTTGATTACCATTGCGTGCAGATTAGTTACGGTCGTCAAGAATGAGATGAGTTGCTCGATAACGCATGTCTGACAATGAATCCCTGGTCCTGGTAATCACAATTTGATTGCGCGTCATGTGATTTATTTTAATTGACACTTTGTTTAACACCACCGCGGCAGAACAGATTTGAGCTAGTCTTGATACTTTGTAAGGGGTGCAAATAAACACCAAAGCCTATAATGCAAGACGGTTTGTTTGTGATTTGCCGCTGGAGTAGTTAAAATGGAAACTTTGTTAACACCAGCATGAATTTTACTAACGACCCCGAGCTAACTGGGGCGTTTGGACCGAATAAAACATCGTGCTACCCGTTAACCGATTTCGAGCAAAACTCAAAATCAGTTTAAGGTAACCGAAACGACACCCTTGTACGGATGAAATACGAAGTACGAGGCATCACTGTATACCGAACATATTTCATGTAGATGAATATCTCTTCGCTTATATGCTCAAATGCGTCGCGGAAATTACGGAATGAACGAGTAGTTTCGTTCATGATTGCTGAGCGAGAACAAATAATAGAAAATCATTATTTTCGCTGAGTATTACTGTACTACACTATGTTAAGCCGTCCAAGTCAGCTCTGTTTGGTACACCGGACCTGTAATGGTCGATAGGACTATGCTGTGTCCACCCAAGTTACTGCGCCATTGATTCTAGAGATGGCACCCCTCTACATATTCACTATTAAGAACGTTAATGTAAATGTGTTAGTTGGATGATTATGTCCCAGTGAAGAGACATAACCATATATTCCCTACTATTCGGTCGATATTTCCTCCATTTTAACCCATTCAGATTGACAACCCAAGCGTATATTTTTAAGAGTTAATTGAAATGTCAACTCAATACTTTCAAATGTCAAAATTTGTTTTAGGTCGCCTCTAATATTTACCCTAGTTCCAGACAGACCTATACCGGAATTAGATCAATGTTTCATTCTGTACAATTTTGGCATCGACCTTTGACGCTTCGTTGCATTAACGTATCTGTTTCGAGAACTGTCGTGGATTTCGGGTGAACGAATGAATATAGAACACTAGAAATTCTACAACAAACATCCTCATTCTCATAACCCAACGAATTTAGCCGAGTGTGAAAACACACCCTCCCGGAGACGTCAAAACTAATACAGGTCAAATTGGTTGAATACTGAATCGTTGGCTAAAAGGCTAGGCTGTTGTGTGTTAAATATTTTGAGGTGAAAAATGATGAAGTTACTGTATGTTACGCGAAAGTTACATTGATTAGTGTTGTGGTAAACATAGCTCTAACCTAAAAAGAAAATAAGATCATATTGATAATAAGACCTTGGAAGTGACTAACTTGTCCTAACTTTATATTTTTTTCACATAACTACAAATGAATACTGTTAACTGAATCTTAGTCGGGTTGATATAATTTTACCCGGTGTGGATGACTAAACTTCTACCTAAATACAACTTCCATTGCTGTCCTCTGTCTATTTAAAGATGTTTCATTTGTATCACGTTCTGGGCGTGTGTGTCTTGTCACGAAGCAACTCCCAATGTTTTCCAATCGCACGCTGTTTTCCGATTACTCAAGAAAGAATTTTTAGGAATCACCGAAAATTTAAATTTTAGGAATTCCGGATGGTAATACGACGCAGGACATAACAGGAAAAACAAAAACTGTTCTTGGAGGTGAGATCGAAAAACAACAAGGCCCATCAATACGATCTTTTAGAATGTTAACTTCTATGATTCATGAATTTCGTTCCGTAAGATCTTGGGTTGTCGGTACACAAACTTCCTTGTAATAAACAGGTTGTGTAAATAACAGTGTTGTGAAACTTTTTGTGATTCAACGAATATGCGGTGGAAATTTTTCGGTATGACGTCTGGAAGTTTACAATACAGTATTTTCACGGGATGAGTGTCTCGGGATGAGTGATATATTATATCATTCATTTTTTTAAGTTTTTACTTAGTCATCCAGA
Source organism: Halocynthia roretzi (assembly GCA_013436055.1). NCBI lineage: Eukaryota > Metazoa > Chordata > Ascidiacea > Stolidobranchia > Pyuridae > Halocynthia > Halocynthia roretzi. The sequence continues at coordinate 98,121 of QRAM01000149.1, read as the reverse complement.
CGATTAGGAGCTCACGGTGCTGTAACTGAAAATATCATGGAAATTGTCACACGGGAGCACGACCGAGTAAATTTTTAATCTGATCTAATCGCCCTGTGTGTACGATCATTTCATAAAACGTTAATTTGAATTACTGACGGAAATCTCCGTCGCTAGTTGTATAACATTGCATCAATCAGGAAAATAGGCCTTAAACCAATTCAGGCTAATACGACATGTCGTACTACGTGTAATCCCATCAACCGTGTCACTACTCTTAAGGCTTGCTAATCCTCATCAAAGAGGCTACATGGTAGTTGGTTACATACATGGTTTATATAGACTATGTACGTGAGACTCTATCCTTCCTGTTCATAAAATAATGAACATTCTTGTTTTAGAATGATGATTTATGAAACTTACGTAATGTAATTGAAACACCGTCTCCCAGCCTGTTTGACAAGCTTGACATTTACGTAATGCTGAAATTCTATTTACGAAACTAAGGAAGTCCGATTGGAACGATGTAAATACACTTCCGTTGCAGTACATCTCAGTTAGGTCACGAATATAATTACACTTTACAGAACATCACTATTTTTGAAAAGGGAAGTTTTCATCGGAAGAACGATTTCTTCCAAGAGTTCATATGTAGTGTATTACTACCAAAATCAACTCCGAATTCGGAAAAGCTAAACCGGTTCACGGATAAAAAGCTTACAGAGGAATGATTCAGAAAATGAGCAAACCAATCAAATGGCGTAAATGTAGAGAATCGCTCTGACCGTAGTACCGGTCAATTCATTGAGACTTGACGGAATGACATTCATTTTAGGAGTAATTATCGTAGCAGCGCCGTAGAGTTTCATTGACATCGGTTCGAGTCCCGAGTCCGTAGGTGTAAAGTTCACACTGTGAACGTACAAGCCTGCTCCAAGCCTTTCCGCTCTGTACTGCCATTGTCATTCGTCAAAAAGGGCAAAATGTAATGAGTAATGTACAACGATACGATATATATATATATATATGTATATATATTTTGAAACATTTGTTCTACTTTTATCAGATCTACACACACAAATTGAAGAAACACTTGAATACATCGTGAAGATTTCCGTCCAACTCCAAACACAGCAATATCGATCTAATTTTTCTCGGTTACTTCCAGAGTTTTGCAGCTATCTTTCCTTTTTCCATTCTCTTCCAGTTCTTGAGATTTCTCGACGTCGAACACATCGTTCTCGCAGTTTGACGTCGAGATCCAGCGAGCTCTTACTGTAAGAAATAAAGAATTTGCGCTATTTCGTTCGACTGTGTTACACGGAGGTTAATGTCATACTGCACCTGCAGGAGGGAGATCGTTAGTAGCAGGATTGGGATTCAAGGCTTTCGCTCTCGTTGCATATGGATTTCTGAAACAAAATCCAATGGCTCCAGCGACAATTAGTATCGCAGAAGACACCCAACCGAGAATGTAGCTCGCAGCTATTGGTTTAAGAAAGTCGTGGTAAAGGTATGTTGCAGTTCCCATTCCACAAACGCAGCTAAGTCCTGTTTGGTAATAAATCACAAATAAAGCACAACATATATACTATATAGTCCAACAATGCTATACGGGATCTTTATTATGTGCACAAATATACATTAGAATTCCGATGATTTTTCAGAATTAAACACCCAGAAACACCGCGAATATTTGTCATTAAAATGTTATCGTTTTGTCGAAAGTTCAATAGTTGAAGAGTAATAAATGGATCAAGATTTCCTTTAAAAAATGAAAACATGTTTTCCAGGCGGTGACACGGATTTTGACCGTACGTCGTCTGGAACCACTTTCACTTGGAGGTAAAGGTCACATTCAGGCAAATATTTGAACGCTTGCGTGTTTTGTTTTGCTACTACAGCATTGATATAGTAAAGTCGTGTTCTTTTCCGTACTAATTAATAAAAACTTGTAAAATAGTTCGATGAATGACAAAGATTCCTATCTTGATGACCTATTGTCCCTTAGAACGAAATGGTAAACAGTTTTGCAGCACGGAAAAACATTGACGGAATTTTATTCCAGCTAAAATTTCGTGGAAAATTAGTAATCAATGGTTAACAGATTTTTTACCCGATATGAGCATCATGCTGCGCATTCGCTGAAAAGTTCCGGAACGAGCGTCTTCGATAGAAGGGCGACATTGCATAGTTGCTATGCGACGAATACCCGATACTATCGCTAATCCTGCGCTGAGCATGCTAACAAGAAACATGGCAATCACTGGCGCAGTCTCTGCACATAGAGATAAATTGTTTAGAAGCAGATACATGTAAAATAACGATTATGATCTTACAAGAATGCGAACTATCTATAAAAAGTTGTGATTGGTATTGACAGCTATCTGTCTTTACTATGATGACTCACATGGCTGGGTGGCATGTTTCATAGTTGAGGTCTATTTGTATGATAAAAATATTGTAAATATTGTTTGTATAATTTTTGTTCATCTGCTTTTTTACATTGTACGATTTTCAATTATTCGTCAGTTATGTCATGTGACACGGAACTCATGGAATTTGTTTTCAGCTTAATGTAAAGTGAAAAAGGGCGATGTTGAGTTGTATATCTGATCATACGGTACCAATGATATCAAATCAATTTACCATCCGTCTATAGCATACCTTGGACGATTTCGTTTTCGCACAAGCTGTCATTTTCTGTTGGCCCGTACACACAGCGTCTGAAAAATCCTACGTGTCCCTCTAGTGGTCCTTCTTGAATGATAATAAACCATTCGGGCATTGAAATTGCAATCAAGAGAGAAGCCATTCCGGCGAGGGAAGCGACTAGTACAATAACAACTCTCCAAATCTCGCATCTCTGCTTTGCTTCCACTACGGCTTTACTGACTCTTCGTGCCCTTTCTTGAGCGATTCGAATAGTTTGTCCTAAGAATGTTCAGGGTTTTCGTTCATTTCATATGGTTGTTATATTATTTAAACTATCCCCAGAAATTAATTCGCATGGTTGACGTTTCAAGACCTGGGTCTTATAAAAAAACTGGGTTTCTCAATTCAAGCCAATTTGCTAAAGACATTGCCTCCCCCTTTGTCTCTAGTATGGTCGTAGACTGAATAATTTAGTTACTGAGAATTGTTTTACACGTACCGTTGGCTATCTGATGTGCTAATGGAGCTACAGAAACTTGCCGAATACGCCCGGCTATGGAAGAGATTTTCAAGGCTTCTATAAATGCAATATGAAGCATGAATATAAAAATTAGATTTATATCTAAATCACTTATATTTTTAATTTTCGAAGAACTAAACCACTGATAGTGGTCTCCTATTTTACCTTTCCAGTTTTGTGCCATTTTCCGAAAAATGTTTTGTATTAATTGAATTTTAAATGTAACCTGACTTAAAATACTATTTTGATTTCTCTCCCTGCGACCAGTTACATACTAACCAAACGCCTGTAGATCATCGTCTTTTAAAAGCCTTACTGGGAATTTATTTTGCTTCAAAACCTAAAAGTTGTTTTTTCCAATGAGTGCGAACGATGCATCATCCTTTCATCGTTTGTTTTAATCGACCACTTCTAACTTGAAATTGCCTTCTCATCTCATCAAATTTGCTGTTAGAAGAATAGATTCTCTTTATTAATATAAACAAGGATTTAGTGGAGTGTCCATAAAGAATGATTTACAGTAAATAGTTTGGAATAGATACAGACACCCCCGACGACGGAATGATAACAATCTTTATCTTGATGCTGTTTTAGGCTTATCATCAAGTACATTAGAACAATATAATCAAACCGCCCTGTTTGTGAAAGCAATTCCTGAGGGTTAACTTCATTTTATTAGCCGTGAACCCCGTGTCTATAAAAAGTCTTTCTCACCAAAGAAATATTTTGATACGTTACCATAGTTTTGCTTCGTAAAGAAAGAAATTTAAAATGACAAAACTCAATTGGTCACTCAACTGTCCGAAGTAGGAAACTCTTTGAACTCTGGGGGTTTTCACTGAATCCATTATCTCTATAGCTATTTCATTAACGATGCACTATTTCAGGCTTGACGTTAAGAGCGTCATTTTAATGGGCCATTTTAACATCTTAATCTTTTTATCTCAAACGAAAAGTCAATATAAACAAAGACCACGCTCATTCTGGCAGAATCTTGGCATGTACCGAACATTGGAACATTGTGTGTGCTTATATTTTTATGTTACTAAGAGAGAAAAGTTTACCAGGATTGGTATTTTAAATACTGGTCGATTTATTATTACCACTAAGTTGCACTCGTCCAACGAAATGATTTATCTCTTCAGTGGTCATAACATTTTTTGATTTCGTGAACAACCATTAGTGTATTCTTTCAACTTTTGCTTATTTGTCTCAAATAAAATTAGTAAGTGAAAACAAACTTTAAAGAAAACACAAAATTCGGTTTTAGACCATTAGAGAATTTATTTATTCATTAGTAGAATGACTAAGCTATATATTTCCGTGAATTAGCAAATTGCAGCACACTTAAGATAAGAGTTGTATCAGGCGTACATACAATTACCACTTGTGTTGATTATAAAAATGTACGATCAATGAATTGAACATTGAAGAAAATAAGTTGTGTTAATTGAAGTATTATAAAGCTGATATCAACATTTTCATGTTTTAGATCAATGAAAGCTCAAAATAGAAGGCTTAAGTTGATAACTTTGTTTTAAACAGGCGGATGTAATATTACCATATACGATTCCTTTGTACAGAGTGAATCTTTTGAGCACCGGTGATTGTTCAGTAAACGCGTTTGCTATCAGTGCGTTAGCTTCGTAGTGTTTAGAGCTGCCGTACATTATAAGTCGAATTTCACTTGTAGATGGTTAAGATATTCTTCCTATATATCATTTCTATAATATCAAAAATTAGGTTTACATATTTTACGCTATTACGGTGTTTTTGCATTTGCCCCTTTCCTCATTAGGGAATCACGTCGTTAGTAGACCCACCAACAGTGCATATGTTGTAGATACACGCATTTCACTCGTGATTTCGATAACATAACAGCTATTTAATTTTTAAAATCTTTATTTCCATTTGCAGTGAAGTAGTTGTTAACTAATGGCTTTGAAAATAGCACCACTTGCGTGAAAGAACGACATAACGGATAGTGTGCTATAGCGCCTCTTAGTGTCGGAAGTTTCATTATTATATGGCTGGTAGAGATAAGAAGAGATCATCTCCTCGAAAACGTACACGTAAATCAAGCAAAAGTCTTGAGCGTAATCAGACAACCAACTCGACAAACAAGAGCTCCAACAAAAGTTCCCCTTCGAAAACCACAGTCGACAGTCCAAAGAAGAGAGCCAAACGCGAAATACTCGATAAACCGTCTTCTAACTCTCCGGAGAAGGAGACAAAACCATCCCAAGCTTCCCTTTTAGTTGACGTTCTGAATAAGCAAGCTTCGGTCATGATTAAGGGTACAAATGTTTTTGAATACAACCCTTATCTTATATCCTTATAATTTGTAATGCCATTTCTAGCCTAAAATACTCCTTATTTACTTTGGAAAAATGAAGTAAAAAATATTTTGCATTCGTATAACTGATCCTGTTTCGCAGTCAATGGGAACTAAGTTTGGCACAACAACTCTCTCACAACTCTCTCCTAGTTTGTAAATCTTTACCCCATTTTCATAGCTGTCTTCTTTCACTTCATTTTCACTTGTATAGTTATAGAAGACTTGTTAAAATGTTTAGTTTATTTACTTGAAATATATAGATTTTGTCATTTCAGTGAAAACGAGGAACGCTTATCATGAGGAGCGAGGAGAAGCCGCTGCGATACAGAAATTGGCAACCTCTGTTGCTAAGGTGAAAATATTGAATACTTTCTGGCTATTAGATATCATATCTTTACTTGCATCTATCAATATAACTTCGAACAGATGGAAATCGACAGCTGTCATAGCGAGGGGGGCATCGAACAATACTACCACACAAAGATTCAAGATCTACAGATGGTGGTTAACGAAAAAGCTCAAAACGTAAGAAGATTGCAGGCTCAAAGAAATGAATTAAATTCGAAAGGTATCTCCTGATGATGGATTTCAGTACTTCAGTACAAGTGTATTTTTTATTGTTTTCCATGGTTGAATAAATATAAATGTTTCTGAAATCCCACTGAGAATTCTCACATATATAAATCGCACTCATTCATTTGATTACACATCTATCTAATAGATTACAGCACACATTTTGATTGCACCAATAATTAAAATCGGTATTTAATATATATTTCCACGGAATTTGGCAAAACTTCCTCAGCAAGGTGCAGTTTTTCACCACTTTTTTTCATGTCAATATTGTATTTCTTAGTTCGTCTTCTTCGCGAAGAACTGCAGCTTCTTCAAGAGCAAGGCTCGTACGTCGGGGAAGTCGTGAAGCCGATCGATAAGAAGAAAGTCCTTGTCAAAGTTCACCCAGAGGGAAAGTTCGTCGTAGACATTGATAAACATATTAAAATTGAAGATGTATGTAAATGCTTAATTTCTTAATGTAATGTAAATGTAATTGCTTTCTACAAATCTTCACTCGACTTAAACTTTATAACAAGGTCACACCCAACAGCAGAGTTGCCTTACGCAGTGACAGTTATGTTTTACATAAGATTTTGCCAAATAAAGTCGACCCTCTTGTTTCTCTTATGATGGTTGAAAAAGTGCCCGATTCAACTTATGAAATGGTTGGTGGACTCGACAAACAAGTTAGTCTGAAAAAAATTATTGTTGATAATTTCTTACGATCAAATTGTTGTAATTAGTGTTAACATACTACTGCATAGATCAAGGAAATCAAAGAAGTGATTGAGCTGCCAGTGAAACATCCAGAGCTTTTTGAAGCGCTTGGGATAGCTCAGCCCAAAGGTGTTTTGTTGTATGGGCCACCTGGGACAGGTATGTATCACCTAAATAAATATGATCCCAAACTTACATTAGCAACTAATACATAAATCATTTTCCTGCAGGAAAAACATTGCTAGCTCGTGCAGTAGCTCATCACACAGACTGTACTTTCATTAGGTATGTATTTTTCTTTACTGTATGTCATTGGCAATTCATAACTAAATGTAAATCCCTATGATAAGATAATGTTGAAAGCTCCCAGCTGGTAAATTGTATAAATATTTGGAAAATTTTCAGCACTAAGTAAAAAGTAAAAGTACATTAAAAGATACATTCGATTAACTATTGTTATGAATGAGGCAAATATGTAAATCACATGTAACTTTTGCTTGCTGGAATTTGTTTGACTTTGCAAGGAAATTTACAACTTTTTAAACCCATTAGAAATCCTACTGTATTGTGATGATAAAGCTAACATGGCAATCCTGATGTAAGATTTCAGAAAGGTTTTCTTTCTCGAATTTTCATCTTGATGACAGAATGACATATGCGCTCACTAATCTGAATACAGTAAATGTAGTCTTATAACTTAAAATTGGATCTCACTATTGCAAGATTCCCTAATTCACCCTAATTGTTGTCTGGCAGAGTATCCGGTTCTGAACTGGTTCAAAAATTCATAGGTGAGGGGTCAAGAATGGTGAGGGAATTGTTCGTGATGGCTCGGGAGCATGCCCCCTCCATAATATTTATGGACGAGATAGATTCGATAGGATCATCTAGACTCGAAGGCGGTCATGGAGGTGGCGATTCGGAGGTGCAAAGAACTATGCTAGAGCTGCTGAATCAGCTTGATGGGTTTGAAGCTCATCAGAATATAAAGGTTGGTGAGAGTTTGCATATTTCTGAATAGCTGTCATAATTGCTAAATGCCCTATTTGTATTGATTTTGTATCATTAGGTTATAATGGCTACCAACCGTATTGACATTCTGGACTCAGCGTTATTACGTCCTGGACGGATTGACAGAAAAATTGAATTCCCTCCGCCAAATGAAGAAGTATAGCATTTTTATTTACAATTTTGAAAACTAGTCTTTGTTATGGGTTTTCATACCAACTGTTATTGTACTTTGTAGATATTGTGTTTTTTTTCATAACGTTCAAGGGGTTTATGGCAGTAACATTGCAATGTTATGCAATTTTCTTTAGCTGTAAAGTAAAAAATAACAGGACATTATTTTTGTATTGTTATTACACACTTGATAGAATAAACATGATATTATGCTTTTATATGCACTAAGAATTGAAAAAATCAGTGCGACTTACTTTATTGTAGTAGTATGGATGCAAACCAGCAATAAATAACATTTTAATCTCAAACTAATTTAGCTGTATTGCGCACTAGTATTAAATACAGAGATTTATCATTACATTATCAGCTATCTCAATTTTGACGAATTATTTTACTTCAGGCTCGCGTTGACATTCTTAAAATTCACTCAAGAAAAATGAATCTGACTCGTGGAATCAACTTGAGAAAGATAGCCGAACAAATGCCTGGCGCGTCTGGTGCCGAAATGAAAGGTGTGTGTACTGAAGCGGGGATGTACGCCCTGCGAGAACGAAGAGTTCACGTCACTCAAGAAGATTTTGAAATGGCTGTTGCTAAGGTAATCGCTGATGTGGGCACCATATATATAGCAATTCAGCCAGTATGTAATATATGTAGTTCATACGTTCATGTGATCATATTTTCGTTTCCAGATTATGCTGAAGGACACTGAACGAAACATGTCGATTAAGAAACTGTGGAAGTAGATCTTTCAATGAATGCCAAAGCCAGGAATATCATTGTCCAAGATTTTCTGTTGGGTAACTTTCATATTTAATTCAAGTATTCCATTAACTGGTGGAATAGGTTACCTTAACTTGTTGATATTGATGTCAGAACTTGGTTTCCTAATAGCAATATTTTACGGTTCACACGAGGTTAAGACAGCAACATGATTCGTTGAGCTATAGTAATTGTAAAAGTGTTCTTAAAGCATATTGCTGTCATTTGCATGTCTAGATCTATTCAAAATCTAGAGAAATTTGTGGCTGTTCCCAATAAACTTGTACACTATGTTATATTCAGGAGTCTTAACTTTCTAACGGATGATACTCTCCAAATAAGCCGTTATTGTTTGGGTTATGGTTATTGGTGTGTTATCAGCAATGAAATATTGTCTGATATTCTGGCACCTACAACGCTAGAACTAATTTCTACTGCCTGGAGAACAGTGCATGCCGCCTCCTAGTTCAAATAATGATTGCAATGTGCTTCAAAGTGCTTTAATTTTAGAAAGTGCTTTACAGAAAGTGCATGTGGTTGACTAGCTCTTCGCAGAAATTGTTAAATCAAATAGTTGCATATCAAGCTAATAAAAAGACTCTAAAACTCACCATACAAAACATATAAGGAACATGAAAAAACATGGCTTCGAAACAAGGGCTGTGAAATAAGACGGACATGGGAAAGTGACAGGTACAGTGTGACAAAAAATTGTATGGCTAAAATTGACATCGATGGCTTGTGACCAAAAACATAGTTCTATTCTTAAAACATAAAATGGTATGTAAAGAATACTATAATAAATTGCTACGTAAGTATTATACAAACACACACTTGACAAACTAAACAACACTGTTTTCAAGGATGACTTTTGAAATTCAAATAAAACACAGTTAAACAATGATTTTTATCATATCTATAACTAAGCTTCTTCTACTTGGCTTTTTTCTTTTGCTGATTCTCTCCTTGTCTTGGAGTTTTCTCGACCGTTGTCTGTTGCTTACCTGCTTGACCGACTCCACCGGCAGCAGCTGCTGTCTGTGCCAGCAATTCTTTTTTTTGGACATTGCGCATGACTCGTGCCTTGAGCTCATTGGTTGTCAGAGGACGACCGAGGTCAAGAGATTCGTCATCCTCTTCCTCCCGGTCATCCTCAGTGGACGGTGGTACAATTGTGATCTGAGTTGTTGTGGCTGGCATAGCTGGGCCGCCTAGCAATGCTATGGCCGTCACAGGAGGAGTTCCGGGTCCCGGAGGTGCACCTTCTGGTTTATTTTCGAGTTCCTTGATTTGAAGGAAAGTGTGAATTTGCAACAATTCGTTGGTCTTCTGTTCAATGATGCCCAGATATTGCATCATGTTGTTTTCATTGACCGAGTCGTTATCACCAAGCATTTCCGCTATTGCAGACCTGTCACAGTTGATTTTCTCAAACACAGATTCAATGCCGGCCTTGAGCTGGTCTAGGATTTTGTCAGTTGCTTTCATTTGCCTATAAAAACCAAAGCATAATGTAGTGTTAGTGGGACGGCTAACACAGGTAAACAACTTCTTATTAACCATTGGTACTTACTTATCATACAAGTCTGCCTCCCTCTGAGTTTGTTTAAGTCTCCCTTCAAGATCATGGAGAATTTTGTCTCTTTCCTCTTGATGCTGCACTCCCTCTTCCTTGAACCTAAATAAATATAAATTATTTACTTATTCCGTTTACTCGAACATACGGTGTTTAAGAAAAAAGAATTTACTTCTTAATGTTTGCTTTCACGCCATCAATCATTTCTTGAACTTGCTCGAGCTCATTGTTCATTTCGTTCACGTAATTAAATAGGGCAAAATTCTCGTCTTCTGTCTTAATGAATCGATCTACTAGTAGGTTGATGTCCTCCTCCCCGGTTACTTCCTTGATTCGCTCGAATGCTTGTTGATAAATCTCCATTGTTTCTTCAGCGGTCTTCTCAGCCTTGTCTTCTTCTCCTAAATTATATCAAAGACATCACTTTATTCATCAAGTTTAGTGAACTAACTGACTTATCTTAGACATAGACCGAAACATCATTTGTAAAAGTAAGGAATGAACACCCTTTTTTTCCCTCCTGAATTTTCATCAACTAACCTGCTCTTCTTTTAGCTGCTTCTTCTTCTTCAAGCTCGCTACGTTCTTGAGCTTTCACGTTCATGAACATTTTTAACTTTGCATCATGATCAATAATTCTCATGAGTTCCTTATATTCCATGTTATACTGGGAGAGATCTTTCTCATTGCGTTCTTTAAGAGCCATCATTTTTATCTAGGTTAATAGTTGATTTTAGTGAAATACATTGCCAATCACTGAGTTAAGTCGGTTCTTTATGGTTTTTCAAAGACTTAAGACTCATTGAATTATTTCATGGCAATTTTGGCTCATGGATTGTGATGACATTAGAACAACTTGTATTTTCAATGACCTTTTACTTTCCTTGCGACAATGCCAGGTACAATTTGAATGAAGGCTTATGAAGGACTTGAAAGTAATTGTAGACTTGTGACTTTCAAATTGACAATTAAAAAAGACTTGAAAACTTCAGTAAATTACTTTTGACTTGGTTAGTGACTAATGAACAGCTCAATCAAAACAGCATAAATAATGTGAACCAATGCTCCATTCTATTATCAAGATCCAACCTGTGCTTCATCCCGTTGATCATACGCTTGTGTGGATTGCTCTATAATCTCTCCCATTGTTCTTTTTTGCTCGTTCAATTCCTTCGTCAGTTTTTTGTGTAAGTTGTCGAACACTGCTCTTTGGGATCTAGTTTAATATTCATTCGAGATTCAAGTCAGTGAAGCTTCCAAGATAACTTTTTACCAAGTTTTTTTATCATAGTATCACATTCATTTAAGAATTAAGCAAAAGAAGTAAAATCTATTTCAAGGAAATTTGGAAAACAGTTTGAATAGAATTGAATTTTTATAATAAGATATATGTATGGTATAATCACATTAAAAAAAATTAAAACAAAGGCTTCATTTTGAAAAAAAATTACCTCAGGTGATCAATTTCTTCTCTCAGCTTACCATTGCTTGTAAGCATTTTATTGAAATCGACCGTTGCTTTATTGAGTTGATTCTCGAGTACCCTGATTTGCTTCTGCGTTGTCACGTGTCGCAAATGACTTGTATGAACCCCTCCCATGCTCTTGTGTTGACCGTTAATATCTTTCTCTTGCGTTCGGATCTCTTTATCCAGCTCCTGAATGGCTGCGTTTTCCTCAGCTATCATCTTCTCATAAGCATCCTGCTCTGCTAGAAGGTTCTGGAGGATCTCCATGTTGTTTGTGTCTTTTTTGCTGTTTTGCATGGACTGGGCCAACATTAGATTTGTTTGAATTTCCTCCCTTTCTTCCTAAAGTGATAAGTAAGAAATCAAATAAGTGTTCATGCTAAATGGATGGATGGACTGCCAATTTTACAATAACAGTTTTCAGTGTTATTCTCCAAGTTGAAATGTTACATGATTGCCAGAATGATTATACTTAGGTCCTGAATTCTGTCTAACAATTCAAACTATCCCCAACTATATAACACTCACACAATTACACACACGAAGGTACTGTTGGCCTATAATAACCTGTAAAGCAGAAATTTGAGCTCTCTGTTTACGAATATTGTTTTGAGATTCTTCACAGTATGCTTTCCTGTCACCTTCCATGATGCGATACTGACGCTGGAGCTTCGCCAGCTCCGCTTCTGCAAGCCCATCCATCTCCTGCTCGGAGGTTTCCGAGCGGCGACTGGCCGCACGTTGCATAGTTTAGCAGTTCTTCTGCGAGGAAAAAAAACGTGAATTCTTTGTACTAAATAGTGCAATAATGCGTTTTATTTATCCTGGATACACTAGTTTTACTCTTCACTTGTTAACTTACATCGATTTCGACTTTTAGTGGTTTCTTATTGTCGCTAAGTACACTCTTCAATGCGGCGCTTATCCAACATCAGAGATGGTAGCGTACTGTTGCTATTGACTACGGCTATGGAAACGTCATAATTTCATGTCGCTGAACCGCCAGATGGCAGTAGCAAACCATGTGGTCCTACGTGCAGTCTTTTTTTCTTTAATTGAAAAATTCATCCATGCAGTCGCAGCGAACGCTCTTCGAGGAATGGGATAGCGGAACATGACGGATACTGCGCTTCCCACCAAAATTGTTGCGAGTATAGACTGCAAGCAAGGCGCTGTCAGGGCTGTGCGATTCAATGTGGACGGAAATTACTGTCTAACTTGTGGGAGTGATAAAACGATAAATCTATGGAATCCTCACACAGAAATGCTGCTCAAAAAATACACTGGTCACGGTTTGGACGTCCTTGATGTAATCGGATCTTGCGACAATGCACAAATTGCTTCAGGTGGCGCCGACAAAACGGTTATATGTTGGGACGTAGGGTCCGGACAAATAGTAAGAAGGTTTAGAGGACACGTTGGAAAGGTTAACTGTGTCGAATTTAATGAGGAATCAACTAGCATTTTATCTGGTTCTGTGGATGCAACTATCAGAGTTTGGGATTGTAGATCCAGGAAACCTAATGCTTATCAGATAATGGATGAAGCCAAAGACAGTATATCATCGTTAAAGGCGAACGATCACGAAATTTTATCGAGTTCTGTCGACGGTAAAGTTCGAAGATACGATTTGAGAAATGGAAAAATGTTTTCTGACTTCATTGGCACGGCCATTACCTGTGCGGTTTATACAAAAGATTCGCAATGTGTTTTGGTGTCTAGCCATGACCAAACAATAAGACTCATGGATGTAGAAACTGGAGAAATGCTTGGCGAATATACTGGCCATAAAAATGGCAAGTACATTATTGAGTGTGCGTTGAATTTAAAAGACGATCATGTGATTAGCGGATCGGAAGATGGTTTCATATATTTCTGGGATTTGATAGAAGCAAAGGTGAAAGAGAAAGTTAAATTGAAAGATAATAAAGTCATTCATTCCATTGCACAGCACCCAGAAACCAACTGCCTGTTGGCTGCCTTTGAAAAATCCCTCATAGTTTTAAAAAATGAAAAGGATATTGCTGATGAAACATAAAATTCTATGGTATGCACATCATCTTAGCATTAGGTTATTCATTTGTTTGTGATCCTAATGAATAATCCGAAGTGAAAATGTTCAATGTGTTGTTATGAGTATCCGAAGATTCGGGTTCCTAGCAGCAAGCAATGTCTTGTTCGATGTGTGGTGTAAAACGCAAGAGTTTTTTTAAATTATGTAAATTGTTATCGGACATAAATACCATATAGTGCTCTAAAATCTCCTTTTCAATTTCTTCCTGAATCCTATTCACTAATATATAAGAATACAGTTGCAGCATTTTTTATTCATACAAGAATAGATAAATTTTGAAATTGCAAATTCAAAAAAACTTGATTGACTATATAAAGATTGAACTTCAAGAACTTCATTGCACATATTACAGATAACACTGATATAACAAAAAATACTGTAAATCTCGAAACAATTCAGACAACATTCAGTGGTACGATACTTTTCCTCATCTGTTCGTACATATCCTGTAGTTGTTTCACTTCACTGTCAAATTCGTCGTTGATAGAAGACATGAGCTGTTGAATAGATTGATAGGATTCAATGTTCTGGCCACCAGAAACTTTTCCCTGATTTGCAACCTGATTGATATTTAATTGAGTAAAAAGATCTATCTGCTTAAAAGTAACAGTCATAAAAACCTTAAGTTGGAAAAGAAATTAAGTCAGGACCTTTTTTCCACATTTATTTTCCATTTCAAGCACCCTATCACACATGTGCAGACATACCGGACCTAAAAATGGTTTGTATTGTTAAATGATTCGAACTCAGGCGGAGAAGGCTACAAGATACATTAAAAGCACGAAATGTATAAAAGTAGTGTGGTTACAATTGGCATGGTTCAAAATGTTAGCGTTACGATTGAGAGTTCAGGTTAAAAGGTCATGTAAACGAAATTGCCTTAAAGTAGACTAACCTCTTGCCTGTAGTTGCGTTAAATACTTTCCAACAATCTCGTGCGAGCCTGGAATGATATTACCGTTCAAGTAATTAGCGCAATGTAGCATACTACCTAGTCTTTGCTCATTTTGACACATAGCTTTTTCTTGGTGCTTTATACAGGATTTGTATTGTTTAGCGAGTACTTGATTGTGATCGAAGAGATGCTTTATGACATCCATACTGCATAATCTGGTATAGATTTAGTATAAATGTTGAGGAAATGACGAAAATTACAGTAGAAAGTTATCAAAGTACAACCTAGGTACCCTAGCCGCCGGTTTATGGAAGTTAGAAAGGATCGCTCCCGGGTTACTGATCTATAACTAGTATTCCAGTTTCGAAATAGATTTTCAGAGGTTAATCAGAATCAATCGACCAAATTTTTCTGGGAATGTTGGTTTATGAATTAGTGCAATAGAAACTGAGTGGATACAGAAAAATTATCCTGATTGAAATTGTACATTCACTCTGTGTCCCTTAAAAAGCATCAATTCCAGGAACAGTCAGAATTCATGGTGATAGTTTTCCCTGTAAGTCTCGAATCCTCAGCAGCAAAAACAAGAAGGTGGCTCATCAAGGTTTCTTTTGGCCCGCTCTGAATGTAGCTGGGATCATTGAACTGCAAATCAAACAAATATTTAAGATTAGGATCACAGTAATGAATGACACTACACATAGTACTGAATATCCAGGAAACTTAACCTCGGACAAAAGTATTGGCCTACAGTATTTTATTTCAACTTGTGGAAACTCGCCGTTACAGATAACGTACCATAACCGCCTTCACAAAAGAATCCACTAAGAAGAAATCTGCTCCGCGATGACCCCGTACGCTAGTTAATTTAAGCATTGGACTATCGCAGTTATATCTCTCTGTGCATCTTGATAAAAAGTCATAATGTTGGACAACCATGTCGCCGTTGTATGTTATCTCTCCCTAAAAAACAATCGTAGTGTTACCTAAGTAGAATCCATGTTCTATTTCATAATTTTCATTACCTTCGTCCCAAAAACTCTAGTTTTGCGTGCACAAACACTTTCCGTAAAGGCAACCATAGTGAATGAAGCTGTCCTTCCACCAGAAAACTGAAAGTTGACCACCTTTCACAAATGCAATAGCACAGCACTAATTTAATTTTCTGCTTTGTTATGGATTCAATATAAGTTATTCTGTAATTTATTGCAAATAGGTAAGAAGTTCGTAAGTAGACAAACCTGATTGTCACAGACATCATTATTACATTCATAGACACATTTTCCGTATGGACCTGTCCTTAGCTTTTCAGTCAACACGCCAATATCTTCCACATCAGAGACAATCCTGGCTGGGAATTGCCACGATATCTTGGACGGATTAATGTATATTTTCACAGCAGAGTAAGGACATGATTCTTCTATCTGGCAGTCCAAACACCTTGTGCCCCCTCCTTCAGGCTGATTAAAGAGATTTCATCTTCTGTTGTCAACTTCTACACACATATATATCTGTAAGTTCGTATAACTTTAAACATATATCCATACCTTGTTTTCTCTACGAAAATGATTTAGAGATCCAAATGAGGATACAGCCTCGCACTGATTCAAATGTTTTTCTTTTGGCTCGGTGTCCAGTTCATTTTTCATCCAATAATTAATCAGATCTACATCATGGCACGATTTAGCCATCAAAGAAAAACTGCTTTGATCTGTGTTGTGCCAATTGCCACGCACATACGAATGAGCGAAATGCCAGAATCCAATCTAGGAACAAAAGCAAAATATGATATTTTTCCGAACAACTTCCAACATGTGTTGATAATGATACCGGTTCTATATGCTGAATGTTGACAAGATCTCCTATGGCACCCGAATCTATGAGTGCCTTGATTTTACGATTTGGAGGATAATATCTCAAGACATGGCAAACTGCAAGCATTACTTTATTTTCCTCACAAGCCTTCGCAATGGCAATGCAGTCTTCTTTGGTGGTCTGTTTGATAAGAAGTTATCCATTTACATTATGCAATGTCAGAACATCAAAGTAGATCATTAAATTAAAATGAATTCTTAGTTAAGATGGTATGCACCTGGGCAAACCATCGAGTGTACTGTTTTACAAATACTTTAAATTTATGCAGCCACAAAATAAGGAATGTAGGTGCAGGTAATAAAGACTATGTTGTACAGGATGCAGGACATTCAATATTGTGTGTACATATTTGACATAGAGATAACAGCAAACTGTTCAACATTATCTTCTCAGCTAATATAGTAAGGATAGTGGTTAAGGAAGAGATTGTGACTGTTTTATAAAAATATAAGAGTGAACCACTATCACCAAGAAAGAAAGAAAAATATAACTGATGGCCTCAGAAACTTCTATAGTACAAGAAATTTTCTGAGCACTCACAGCCATAGGCTTTTCCAGCAATATATGATAGTCCTTATTAGCGAATGCGATGACAGGATCTTTGTGCAGTTTATCAGGAGTGCAAATCAACACGAAATCGGCCAACTTTTGCTGATTTGCAACATCTCTCCAGTCTGAAAATTGCATTTCTTGAGGTACGCCATATTTTTGAGCAAATAATCTTCGAACATACTCTCTTGGATCAGCAATAGCAACCACCTTCAGCTGAAACAAAAATATGTACGGTATAAGAAATATAAATAGAACAAATAATAAATGCAGACATAATACCTCGTTGCTCATTGAGGTTTGAGCTAAGGTTTTCAAGAGAATTCATACCAAATGCGGAAAATCAGCTGCATATCTAGAATAGGCTTGTCCTCTTGCCCCACCACCGATAACTGCGCACTTCAGTTGTCTTGTATTGTTTGCGCGTTCTGGGAGATAGAAGTCATCAAGCTTTTTCTCTGCAACTGAATGTACTTTCAATTTACTAGAAAACATTTTTCTTTTTCCTGTGAAGTGCAGACTCAACCGAACTAACGTTTGGGAAAATCAACATATAAACTGACGTTTGAGCTAAGTACAGTGTTGTTACTGTGGTTAATATTTGAATGAAAGGGAAATCCCCCACCGAACATTTCCGATTTTCAACGTCAGCTCTCGACACGCTTGAGTTCAATCTTCTGGAATCTCCAGTTAATTGATTGTCTGTGGAAATTACAAAAATGTCCTTAGAAAATAATCCCTTTGTTCATCTGTTTCCTACGCCCGAACATGCCGCTGAATATTCCATGCAGACCGAGAAAATACGGGATATTTCACTGGAAAGTGAAATGAAGCTGCCAGAGCAAGTTGAAGAAAATGTTGTAAGTGTCATTTTGGTAATTTCTGTGTATACGTGACCGAGACGACTGATAACGAACCACTCATTTTGCCAGAATTAGAGGTTTATAGGGTTGGATGTACCTAATTTAATATAATTTACACTTGTTAGAAATTTTTCATAAATATCGACATACCATTCAGGAGAAGAAAATTCGACTAAGCCGGGAAGAACTGACTGATAATGCATCCAGTGTTGAACAAGATGATTTAGTGGGAAGAATATTCTTGATAACAGTTGGTAATGGTGAAAATATGAACGTTCTTCGGTGCCTTTCAGCACTATTAAGCTATTACCAAAAAATGTTTGCATCAGCGAAAACTTAAGCATTCCCAAGTGAATTTATAGTATATGCTATGGTGTAAAATAATGAACGACTGTCACCTAATGGCTTAGAACGCTGAAGTGTATTTTGGGAGATTATATATGCATATTATATATTGCTATAATAGATCATGCTGAAAAGGGTCGTAATCGTCCTGATGTGTTGGTGCTTATGGAGAATGATGGAGATGATCCTTTGCATGAAGCAATTGAACAGGTATACTTTGAACAAAAAAAAACAAGAATATTAGAGTCAATAGCTATATATATATTTGTTTTTAAAGAATAGCACACAGATCCTTTTTCTATTTTCAAGATATTATTTGAACGAGTGTTGCTTTCGAGTCCCAGGAAGCTGTTGGTTTATCCAAACGCTACGTCTGGTATCAATCATTTGGCTGAGCAGGAAGCTTCGGAAGAACTACCCCTGCCGTATTTGTTGCAGTCGTACAATCGATTGTTACGAGAGGTAAAACATTCGCGGAAATCCTTCAAATACGTTGAGATATTCTGACAAATAGAATGACCCCTTACTCTCAGGAGAATTCTGTCGCACCTCACCTTCTGGCGATGTTACTGAAATGTCGCCGCCTCATTATACAAAATTTGTCCACAGTGCTCATTAGTCCGGAATTGTATTCGGTCGGCCATTCTGGAAGCAGTTTATCGATTCATCAACAACTTTATGATTTACTAACTTCAACAGATTGTGCTGACAGTAAGTCCTTGCTTCTTGGTTGTTCAACTACCATTTATACCATTTAAGGCGCATCCACGTTTTGTCAGTACTAATGTTATCCGAGCTATAAGTTGCACATTATGTCGTGCTGTTTATTTTACTGAACAATTTTCAACATGTAGGATTTGCAGGGGGGCATTGAATGCCAATATAGAAAAAAATTAAAAAAAAAGTTAAAATATTTACTGATTATTTAATAATACCTCGGATACCATAATTCTAATCTTGATAGAAATATCCTTCGACAAGGACGATGCCATGCCATACAATGCAACTATTGTAGTACCATATTAGTTATTATTAGTTTCCAGTAGTAGTACATGAGTTGCATGCTGTTGTAAGCATCAATAAATAATTCCAAGCGAATGATAGGTAGATTGCTTAATTTAGTAGCAACAGTATGAAATGTCACAGTACGAATTCACCTGTATGAAATTGTCTGGTTATTGCCATGTTAGATATATCATAATTCATTATTTAGCATGTCCCTCGTAATAATTTTTTATTTTTCTCTTATCCTCATTTTATCTGAGTAAAATTTTGATTACTTTTACTTTTTTTTTATACATTCTCAGGCACTAATCCGATTCGACGTTGCTTGTATGAGGTTGCTCATCATGTTGTTGAGGATGATATAACAAACTTTGATGCTGCGTTCCGTCCAGTGATTGAAAAATTGTTCCAAGATTTGATCAGTGATGTATGTGATATCTCATACTAATTGTCAGTTGAACTTTCAAATGTTACTGTTTCTAGACCCTAGTGAAATAAAATTTGACTTTTATGCACAGAATTTTTCTGACCTGGGTTTATCGATTCATCTTTCAATACTCATTTTTCTCACTGGTCATCCAAACCTTGCTGAGATGTTGCTGAAGCATGATAAGCCAAAGTCTGTGTTGGAAATTGTGTTATGTGAGTTTGATTTTCAATAATTTCCATAATATTATAGATAAATATATACCCTGATAGTGTGCAGTGTATACTATACAGTGTATACTATACACCATACTCTTGTTACATGTGACTTCAGAAAATGCGATCTTACAGTTGTACGGTGAGCCTACAGAGTGTTGCAAAAGTCTCCCATTATTTAAAATATTTTTATTCACATAATTCATTTCCATGCTATGTGTTGACTGTGTGGAACATATCCCTCACATATAATGAGGGGCTGGTGTAATATAATTTGATAATGGCAAGGTTATCCTGTTTAATCAATTAGTAATATTTGAAATATCAGTGTAGAATTCCAATCCTAACTGTTAAATTGATGTTTATCCATGTTCGTCATTACCATATGTTATTATTTATCAGCAAAATCATGTCTGGTAACAGTTGAACAAAAAAACGTATATCAGTTCTTTGAAAACGTCCGCACGATGGGAAAGAGACAGGTTGAAGATGAAGAACAAATCATCCATGATGTGAGTTTAATTGATTTTTGTTGTGGTTCACCAGGTTGAATTTTTAGAGATTTAAATAATATGCTTGTTTTGTGTGGTTTCAGAAATTAGAAAAATTCATTTCTATGATCCACATCAGTTTTCGACAATTACTGAAGCATGAAAATACTCGCTCAGTTTTGCTCACTTGGATCGGAGATTTTCTTTTCAAACATTCATGTAAGTCATAAACTGATTTGATTCTATTCACCTTATAAATTATACTGGGTTGTAATAATATGGATATGGTCTTTAGATTTATCTCAGACGTGGACTTATGAAAGTGTGGATGTTTACGCTGGAGTTTCGTCATCCGACGCCACTTTGCTCAATCTTAGTTCAGTTCTTCTCAAACTCTGTTTGCCATTTTGTCCTCCGGTATATTCAATTTTATTTCTGTCGCAGTTTTATATATAAAAATGGGACAAGTTATACGGAATGCATCTACTAGAGGTTATTGATATTTTATCAAAATTCATCATCATCTAAATAGAAACAAAATCCAACTGACTCAAGTGACACTTCCTCAAGCAAACATAATACTCAAGATCTTCCCAAGTTTCTCAAGATAGATTCTTCATATTGTTTAGCAACTGGACTGTCAAGTGAAAAAGAGAGAACAAATAAAGGTGTTCATGGAAAAGGTAATCAAAACAGTCTCCCTTTTGACCTTCACAGCTACTTAAAACAATCGCGAGGATCTAAATTTCAATCTTAATGCAATAGATATGAACAAAGACACCGGTCTTTTGATGCATCCCAAGGAAAATAAAACAGCGCCGCTGCAGAAATTTCCAGATTCATATAACTTCATTTCGGAGTGTTTTTTCTATACACATAGAGCACTTTATCTTGGAATTCATGGGTATGTGTGGTAAAATTGGAGAAGTAGGACAAATGTTTCTAATTTTTATCAAATAATCAGTACTATCTTCCTATTAGCATTAATACCGTACCAAGTCAACCAAACAATAAGTATATAGCAGGGGTGGTTGAATATATATATTTTTTTCGTAAGGTTTTCACATGAATTTTCTTTAGATTACTTAACAAATTCTACAGACTGAACAGAGAATTGAGTCATTTTGAAGGTGTTTACAGAGATGCTATGATGTCTGGCGGAGCATCTAATGAAGTGTCAATGATAACAGAAAAATTTGAAAGAGGTACAAATTAATGAATTAGTGAATTAGTACACATTGGCATAGTGTACACTTGTTTTCAATACTGTTTTTGACTTTGTAGGAATGAGAATTTACCTCAGTACAAAAGCTGCCCTGACTGAACCTTCCTTCCTCGGAGCGTGCATGAGGCTCCATGCCACTTCGGCCAGATATCTGACTCAGGTGTGTTTGAGATATAAGATCATTGCAATGTCTTAAAATATTTAGAACATCAAATAGCCTGTTGTTAATTAAAAGAATGTGGTGATTTAAACTTATATTCTTTAGATTGCCATTACTGACAACATGGAGAGTCTTGCACCTGTGCAATTGCCTATTTCTACTGATGCAGCTACACCACTAAGCCTTTACTGCGTTCCTGGTAAATAATATATACAAATTTAGCAGTATTCAACTGCAAATAATGTAAAATATACGAAACCTATGACTATATTTTTAGGTCGTATCTTTGATTTCTCAGCAGAGAATACTAGCATTTTCAATGAGATTTTTCTTTCAGAATATGTCGTTCAGAATTTGATTAACCTGTTCATGTTCTTGTGGCGCTTTTCTCGCCCGTCTCTCTCACTGGTGGATCCTTTCACTCATGATTTTCTTCTAATGATCTCGATTTACATGGGAAATAAAAGCCGGTATGTTGCCCTCTACATTTTCAGTCATACTCTTGCATTTGATAGTTATACATGTATCGCCAATTTACTGTTATTTTACTGCCAGCATGTCCAACCCCCATCTACGTGCCTCACTTGCTGAACTTTTTCAACAAATCTTGCCATTTTCTGATCCTGAAGACGATACTACTTACAACCGGGAGAGTTCTGTCCAAGAGATTTTCAACAATTTTCCTTACCTTCCTTTCCTTGCTGTTGCAGTTTTGCAGATTTTTGTTGATATTGAATTTACTGGTATACTATTTATATTTTTCCCTTAAGCTTTATCTTCTTATGAATCTGTACTTGATAGTCTCGATTGTAACTTCCTCCTGACAGGTGGTGAACACCAGTTTGAAGAAAAGTTTAACTACAGACGTCCACTGTACAAGATTTTGCGGTTTATGTGGACCAGAAAACAATGCAGGAATAAAATCAAAGTATGACTTATAAAACTTATATCTGTCAGTAAAGTAAACAGGAATGATAGTACAATATATGAAACTAAAAAATGGATCTTTGTTTTCCAGGATTGTGTAAAAGAATCTCTGGCAAACATTGATGACACGAATCATCCACTTTTTCTTCAGTTTGTCAATCTTTTACTCAACGATTCGATTTTTCTACTGGATGAAGCCATGGTGGTGAGTGAGCTTAAAATTTCTTATGATTGTATTCTCCTAAGACCGGAGTATCCAAGAAATTACCTCTGATTTTACTATGTGAGTGAGAAGATAAAAAATTCATAGATGACAGTCGTCTTTTGAACTCTATTGTCAGACATAAGTGTGATGATGACATGAAATGAACAAAATATCGTTTTTAATCAAAACCTTTAGTCCTGTGGTCTGTATCGACAAATCTTGTGAATTGTGTATTACAGGCAAGTTGCAATAACTAGTTGTAACTTTTTCTGAATTCTGTGTGTTTATTCAGTATTTGGCACAGATCAAGACGCTTGAACAGGAAAAAGAGATGGGGGAATGGAATGAACTATCAGCTAGGGAGAGGCAAGCTAAAGAGAGTGAACTGAAACAGCTTGGCATGGTTACCAGGTAGATCTTCAGACTAGAATTAGCAACTGAATATGTGGGAAAATAGTAACATAGGTTTTATGCCATCATTCATTCAGGTATCATAACATATTGTCAAATGAAACCATGGACATGTTGACATATTTGACAGTCTCAAGTGAAGTGAAAGATTTGTTTTGCCATCCGTTACTGAGCGACCGTGTTGCCGCCATGCTGAATGACTTTTTATTGGTAAAACAAAATACTGTTTGCTATGCTTTGAGTATTTGATAATTGATTTCTATTATCAATTTTAGAAACTAGTCGGACCAAAAATGGGTGCTTTGAAAGTGAGGGATTTCTCTGCTTATAAATTCAAACCGAAAGTTCTTGTAATGGATATATGCAGGACATATGTTAATTTGTGGTAAGTGATGCGTTTGTCTCTCATTCCCTACAAGGCTGTGATTATGGCGAAGAAAGTCAATTAGCTATATGGCATGGTCATGATCTCCTTTATTTATTTTCCCTTCACAGTGAAAGAGAAGACTTTTGTCATGCAATATCGAGGGATGGTAGATCATATAGTTCGACATTATTCCCCTCTGCTTGCCGGGTTCTGAGGCGAATCGGCGAGGAGGATCTTCAGGATAAAATGATTCTTATATCTGACAAAATAAAGGTTTGATTTTGAACATTTTCAGAAACAGTGATGAGATTTTTTAGTTGATTTCAACTGAATTATATTGTAGGTAATGAGCAACCAAGAAGAAGAGGATGAAGAGTTGTTTTCAGATGCTCCAGATGAATTCTATGATGCTTTAATGTCTACTCTGATGACAGATCCAGTAATTCTTCCCTCATCCAAACAAGTTGTTGATAGAGCTACAATATCAAGGCATCTTATGAGGTATGTCTATAATGATATTATGTTAAGGATAAGTCTTAAAAAACATGGCCATAAGTTAATAGTTTTTTTACATACATTCTATGCCTATCTATACCCAAGAACTGTCAAGTCTATTTGCATAAAACTTTCAAATTTCTGAAACATTGTTTACATACAATTACGTTTAGCGATCCGACAGATCCATTCAATCGTGCATCATTGACTATGAAGGAAGTTATACCACACACCGAGCTCAATAATAAAATAAAAGAATGGATTGATAATAAGCGGGCTGAAAAATTGAAAGCAAAATCAGAAAGGCAAGCCTGAAGTAATCTTTCTTTCAATAAAAAAAAAATACACAAAATGTAACCTTGATTCATGCACGGATGGGATGGTCCTCTACTGACTTGGTGTTTGGCCATAGATGTTTTTTCAAATCTAGTCTCTCCTCTTTATGTCTTGATTTGTTTTGATTAATGCACCCCATTTCCTGAACATATTATATTTCGAACTTGTTTTTATTGTGTTGGTATCATGTGTAGTGTAGTCAGTATATATGATCAGTGTGAAATTATATTTAATTATTATAAAACAGGCATGCATACCCAGCAAATGCCGTACCAACTACATGTGCGTATATCCCTGGTCCACACCCACTCTAAACTGTCACTAAATACATCAGTATGTTACATCCTTTTTTTTCAATACCCTTTCAATATTGACCAGAAACAATGCCATGGAAAACAAGAATTTGAAATAATGAAAGTATCACGAAGTTGAAATGTTGATTAACAGAAGTCGTATTCAGTTAAAATGTCTCATAGTCCAGGAATCTGGTGCGTGGTATGATTGATCTCCGACATCTATACCACCACATGCTCAGTCTTCCTTCACATGTACATTTCACATTGTGGTGTTTAATCACGAGACTATATCCGTTGTGGATTTCTGCTTCTTACAGCAGTGGGCAAGCACATTTTGCCCTCTTTGAACTAGGATGACATCACCTGTATAGAGCTATGGGAAAGGGGACTGTTCTGTCATGATAATACCTCTGCCACATCTAGCATTTTGTTAGATCTTGAGCATTGGCAATACTGAGGCTGAAGCATAGATTCTCTTGTGGGAAGATTGATTGCAGCACTATCTTGAAGATGGCTGGAAATGCCATCAATCATCAAAATTTTGGCAATTAAAACGCACTAAATGAGTATATGCTGCTAATCAGAAATTTAGTGTATTTGCTGTTGATAGCGATTCCAAGTACTGTACTGCATTTCTTCGAATTTAAGACGCGTCTTGTATTTATTTATTTTCAACCCGTTTTCTGCGTTTATAATCGACCGATGTATTCTTGTAATTATTTGAGCAGACGCTGCAGTACATTTACGCACGGAGCCCGTGTGACACTTGTCGTTTCCTTAAATTTAATCGCCTTACGTTATCAGCTAATTATCTCATTATTCATTCTTTTGCGTTATATTATGACCTTAGGATGGTAGATTGTTCGGTTAGGGCTTATCCGTATTCAAGAGTACATTTTGAGGCTATTTTGACCCGCGAAATTGGGTGAAATTTAATTTGCCGCGCAACGACTACTTGGGATAAAGTAGTTAGTTTGTTATGGTTTCAGTCGAGAAATTGAATTTTGATATCGTGATGTTGAATGTGTAGCCTTAATTAGTACTAGGGCGATAAATTCAAGTGCGTTGTTCAAGACGTATTGGGTAGGCCACAAAAATATATATGTAACTACTGTACTTGAATAGATGTTTGTTCGGTTAGGAGAGATTAGGTTTGGGTTGGAGTTAACCCTCAGCACACCTCACGTAACGTATTCTATAATTCATCGGTGAAAGATGAAGTAGGTATTTACTATGTAGTTTTCTTGAAACCGCTGTTCTAGGAAATCATATATTGTATATTAAGTACTTGTGACATGAGTTTAACCAAAAATCATATTTATCTATGTGTATTTTATTTTTGTAAAGGCTATATGTTTTCTTTCCAGTTGAATTGCTTTAATGATGGTGACTAATCCATAAGGAATTTTGGTACTTTTTCCGAAATGGCCTGAGGGTGTGGAAATTATTTTTGTTTAGTGAATCACACTGGCAGTACTTATCCTTGCTAAGTACCTATTGAGGCTAAAAGTGAATATTGTCGGTAGTTCATAATCTCTGTTAGATGATAAAGTATTATAGTTTCTTGCCTCTTTATTCGCATGTGCTGTCTTGATTCCACATCTGTATAACTGATTGTATTTCATCTTGAATTTGTGGTTTATTATGAAAAGCCAATTAACGGCCTGAAGAAGTAACTGCAGTTAAATTGCTATTGCTCATAACTACATAGTTGGTTTAAAAAAGGATCTAAACAGTACGCAACATATTCTATTTGTCTTAAGATGTGTATAGGAAATGACATGATATGTACCTTGATTTATTCCCCAATTATAGAATTGAATGTTACACTAGTTTAAAATACTTAAACTTACACTGAAATGGAATTGAGGTGAGCAGAGAATCATAAGAATCACCAAGATGGATAAAGACCTTGACGCAGCGAGAGGTTCTTTGGCAGAGAACCCATTTGTGCTGCTTTTTCCATGTCTGGAAGTAGCAGAAAAATATGTAAGTCAACAACGAGTGGCAAACAATGACCTGGTGGAGAGAATCTTCTTAGTTACAATTGATTGTGGTGAGTGTAAAAAGTTTTCAACCTGAATATGTGACACTTAAATCACTTATAAATCATCTAGTTACTCCTGGATACTGATAATATTGTGTTTTTTTAACTCGAAAAGTTAACTCCACATAAGTTGGAGTATTCGTAAGTAAATATTTTACTGTGGAATACTATATTGCGATGTTATACCTCAGTCATTTGTCACTTCCAGAAAGCCATGGAAGCGATGGTCTAAGAAAACTTCCTCCCGTGTGTGTGTTCCTTGAAACGGTTTATGACTGTCAAATCAGTCAGGCTATTGAGCAGGTACTAAATCCTCCTCCGTGTATTGAAAAAATGTAACATCTATATTTTGAATATTTTGTTCTTACATTGGTTTCTATAATTTAGGTCTTAACTGAGAGAATCAAAATGGATGATCCTGAAAATTTTCTTGTGGATCGGTATCAAGTGCCGAGGTATTGCAATGCTGACGAAAAACAGGCTTCAGAAACCGATACATTGCAGTACTTGTTTCAAACCTATGAACGACTGCTTTGTGAGGTGTTGGCTTTCGTAAAATAACTTGAACAAAATTTACATTTGACATGACTAAAAAGAATATTATATGATATACAGTAATCATCTAATTTGTGATCAGGAGCTGAAGTCATCAGCAGAAACGTTGCAAACTTTGCAATTATGTCGTCGAGTAATATTGGAAAAATTGGCGGATTTTCTTCGCAAAACAAATTTTAAAGCGGGACCTTTGCCAACATGTAGATGTGTGCATGAAGTTGCAAACTACCTAGCAGATTTTGAGACCCCTCGATTGCAGGAGGTATTCTTACCCATGCTAGAAAACCTTGCGCAGGAAATCAAAGAGGATGTAAGTTCAGTACTTAGAGCTATGTTGTATTCAAGTGACTAATTTCCAGTCACAAGTGAAATCACTCAAATGCACTAGCTCGAGTCAAGCCGAATTGATGTAAATAATAAATTGTCATGACAATACATACATCAGACCTATATTTCTGCCAACTTCTTGTTAGCCGTAGAGCCTATTACCTTAAATTAAATAAACACAATGTTGCCCTGTGGAACTGCTTTAGCATCATATTGGTGGTAATTATGAATTTATACAATCAAATAAAACATCTAGGAAGCTCTACAGTACGCATGCCTATATTTTCCATATAACTCTGCCTAATAGACAATACCTTTTCATTAATTTCTATGAGGCCATTTTATAGAAAAACTTTTTTCAGTCCTTTTTTGATCCTGGAATCTTTGTTCATCTCAACATGCTCTCTATTTTCGCTGACCATCCTCATCTAGCGAAACTGACTTTAGAATACCAGACAAGCGATGAACCCCCGCTGCCAATACTACATATACTGCTGGGTGAGAATCTGCAATTTTCTTGTGAATCCAACTAAAAATGGTTTGAACTGTGTGAAGAATACTTGAAATAGTAGATTTATAGAGTAGAATATAATAATTGTATATGAATTAGCACAAGAGAAAAGCTATTACGTATACACTCAGAAGATGTCAATTGCTCAAAATTTTCTGTGATTACTTTGCAGAAAAGTCTTGTCTAACTGTTGATGGTCAGGATTCTCCATTTTTCAATGAAGCGCATGAAATGACTGAAATTAAGATCAAAAGTGATATTGAAGAAATTCATAATGTACAACCTGTACTAAAAGGATTTTAACTATTCTAATGGGTTTTGATATTAAAAAATTTGTGTTCTTACCTAATTAGAAGCTGAATTCATTCCACACATCGGTAGCAGGCCTCTTTCGAAAACTGCTTAAAAACGAATCAACGAAAGCTAAATTGTTGTCGTGGATTGGCGACCTTTTGTTTCATTTTCAAGGTATCAGAGTCTAGTTTTTATCATGCTCAGATCTTATATGTATTTGATAAGTTGCATTTATTGTTATATCAGAAATGAAAAAACGATGGATACATGATGTTTCCAACATATTAAATGGCATGTTTCTATCTGATGCACTGTTCTTCAACTTGAGTTCAGTTTTATTGCAACTCTGTCAGCCCTTCTGTTCCAAGGTTTGCTTATTTGTAAAGTTTTAATTATTTGTTGGCTTCAATCATAGTAAATGTTGAATTAGGGATTGTCTAAATTGTTTTTAATAAGGAATTCTTCAAGCAAATGAAAGTTCAGGGTTCTTAAGAGACTTTGCTCATTGTCAATCTAAAAGAGATATATTAACACCATTAAGTGCCTTATAGGTTATTGTAAACATTGTTGTGTACTTTGATACATTCCCATAATCTATACCTCAAGGGTATTTGTATATAAAAGACCAATTTGTATGTTCTCATTATCTCTTGAATATATTCTTAACCATTTCAGTCAAGCTTAGATTCTACAGAAGACTCCACGGCAAGGAAGTTCTTAAAAATCGATCCGAGTTATGTAATAGCAACCGCAAACACTAATGCTATGGAACGGGAAAATAAATCTGTCCACGGAAAAAGTAGTTTTATTTTACTTGACAAAAACCATTAGTTTATATCATAATTTATGCTTTCTAACTATCGATCTATCTTTAGATTTTCATGAGGACACATGCCTTCTCCCTACAGCTAGTGATCAAACCATTGCAATTTCCCCTTCATACAATATGATTACAGAAATGTTTTTCTTCGCACACAGGGCATTGCAGCTGGGGACATATGGGTAACATATAAATTTTCACATACATGATATGTGATACTCAATCAGTGCTGATGTTATCATAGTATGTTTGATAATGTTTATATAGAATGCTACTAAAGTTTAAAAGAATTGCCATTCAATTGTCGGCACTCAATAAACGAGAAACCTGGAACAATTTATCTAATGAAGGACAGAAGCGGTATGAGAAAGGTAACTATAGTATTGCTGTTGGTGAAAAAAAATTCTTTCGCACTTTATGGCCATCAAACTATCTTTGATTGTAAAAAAGTGCATCACTATTGTGCAAATTCTGTCTCTGCGATCTTTCAAGAATGTTTCAATACCCTGTATACTTGTTTAGAAGGTGAAGGCTTCATTTCAGCAAGTAGTACATAAATATTATGTGTCATATTTTCTGATGAAGGTTTTAATAACGTCTGAAATATATCATTGAAGGCTTGAAAATTTATCTCAGTACAAAGGCTACCATGACCGAACCAGCGTATATAGAAAATTGCCTAAATTTCTTTGCAACTTCAGCTCAATTCCTTATACAGGTATATAAGATTGCCTAGATTATATGTTTGTAATTCCTCAATTGTTATTCTAATATATATATATATATTCAATAGACTGCAATGACCGACGACAGAAGTCATATTGCTCGAGTTACTTTACCTATTCCGGATGAACAGCCAATACCGAATGGCTTGTCTTGTTTACCAGGTAATGTATGAATGATAATAAATGATTGTAAGGAATATTAGTAATTAAATATAGTAAAAGGTTGGTATCTCCATGCCCGATATCTCAGAATTACGGTTAGCTAGAACTGTTTTGATTGGCCCGGCGAAATCTTTATTAAAATAATTTATCTAATACCACCCTGTCTTTTACAGAATACATTTTGGACAACATGAATGACATTATCTCATTTGCATACAGCTATTGTGAAGAATCCATACAGTGTTTACACACCTTCAATCATGACTTCTTGCTTATGGCAACCATCTATATAGGAAACAAAAATCGGTTAACTTCATTAGTACTTTGTTTTAATGTTACCGTCTCTTATACACAGGAAATATGCAAGTTCACCGTGTTTAGTTCTTGGTTTATTATTCTCAAATGAATTTTCATATCGAATACAACTTTTGTTTTGGCAGAATCAGTAACCCTCATCTCCGTGCGTCCTTGGCAAAAATGTGCCAGTACTTTTTGCCACTGGCTAAAAATGACATTCAGATAAACCCGATTTTTGAGAGCACTGGTGACCTTTTCGAACAATTCCAATACGGACCGATGCTTGGGATATCCTTGTTAACAATTTTTGTTGATGTTGAATATACAGGCATGTGTGATCGCTGATGTTTATCACTGAATATTTTGAGCGAACGATTACGGATTGGTATGTTTTTGACAGGGGCCCATGCCGAAGCCGAAGAGAAGTTTAGTTATCGTGTACCGGTTTATAGAATCCTTAATTATCTATGGACCAAAGATAACTGCAGAAAGGAAATACTGGTATAGTTTACCTCTCGATTTTTTTCCTTTTTGTGAACTTGCTGGTAACAGTTTTTAATAACTTATTGCTATCATTAAGCTGTGTGCTGAAGAATCGATAAGAAATATCGAAGACCAATCAAAACCGCTGTTCCTCAATTTCATTGAATATGTTGTCAGTGATTTGAACTTTTCAATGGATGACGTTTTGGAGGTGAGAAAATTTAAGTTATAGTTGTTTCAGCGACAGGACAAACCACTTGACAACATGATAGGCAAAAGTACGCTATGATGTTATGTTATGAGTAATAATAATACCTATTGCATTCAGTGCGGACATACTTTTGTTA
Source organism: Halocynthia roretzi (assembly GCA_013436055.1). Taxonomy (NCBI): domain Eukaryota; kingdom Metazoa; phylum Chordata; class Ascidiacea; order Stolidobranchia; family Pyuridae; genus Halocynthia; species Halocynthia roretzi. The sequence continues at coordinate 66,637 of QRAM01000149.1, read as the reverse complement.
CTTAACATTTTGCGCTCACTGACTACATGTCACCTATCATCATCAAATACTCTTGTCGCGGAATTATTGTGTTACTGCCTTTTCTGTCACCAAATCGTATCAAAACTGAGTAAATTTCATAGATTTCAAGTATTGAATTGTGTTTATATTCTACAAAGGTAAGTGGATTGTATTTTGTTTTACTCAAACTTTGCATAGTTTCTGAAGAAAATCAAAGTGCTGGAAAGGGAGAAAGGTTCTGGAGAATGGGATCACCTATCCGAAACAGACAGGGAAATGAATGAGAAAAAAGTGAGACAATACCGAGGCCTTGTCAGGTGATAATATATCTTGTTGTGTAGCTTACCATCAAACCTTGACATACATAGGTAAATTATTTTTCTGAAAGTTTTGATGTAAGTTAAAATCCCGGGTTGATGCTTAAATAACCTTAAGGAACTATAAGCTTCAGTATCGGATAAGCTTCAGTATCGGGATGAAACCTTTGGTCATTGTCAGAGTAATGCAACAACCTCCAACAAATCCATGTATGCCTTAGTTTTAATCTAGTCTGTATTAAATGCTGACTCTTTACCAATAACTTCTTGCATAGCTACCGGAACGAGATGGCAAATTTTGGTATTGAGCTCATGGTACAGATTTCGAGTGAAGCAGAAGTAAAAAAATTCTTTTGGCATCCCATTATGAGAAATCGGATTGCTCAAATGTTCAACAACTTTTTACTAGTAAGATAATATTAAGATATCATCTGTTTCCAAATGCTTGGTCCTTATTTTAGTAGCAAAATTTTTTTTCTAGAAAATGGTTGGATCGGAGATGGGAGCGCTACGTGTAAGCGATATACACTCATTGAAGTTTCAACCCAAAGATCTTTTGTGCAATATAACTCGGATCTACATATCTCTTTGGTACGATGATTTTTATGTATACAACCTGATTTATGATTTATCTATTGATATATCTTCTAGATATATATTTTTTATATACTGCAGTGAGGATGATGAATTTTGTCGATCTATTGCAACTGATGAAAGATCTTACAGGGCCGACCTGTTTCAGCGTGCTTGCCAAATATTAAGGCGATTCGATGACTTTCTTAAACAAGAAATGCAATTGGTCGCCGATCGCGTTGCGGTAGGCAGCGTTACTATAAATTAATGTATTGAAATTTATCATCTGTTTTCAGTGTCTCAGTTTAGTAATGTATACCTAACAATTATATAGGGTTACCAGATGTCCAATTAACTGTTATAAGTTTATTGATTATCTTGACTTGTTTTCTATCAAAGACTATGTCTGAATTTGTACAAGAAGACGAAGAGCTCTACAAAGAGGCTCCTGAAGAATTTTTCGATGCTTTCATCTCAACTTTCATGCAAGATCCGGTGATCTTACCGTCTTCGAGACAAGTGGTCGATAGGTCCACCATTGCTCGCCACCTTATGAGGTAAAGTGTATTAGCGTTTCTAACTGTGTATTAGCACTTCTCGAGTTGCTGAAGGGGTAGTAGTTATAAGTGAAGAAAATGGATTGATGGATGCTTTTCAAAAATTTATCCAAGACTAAATATTGGCTTCATATTACAAATATATAATATAATGCAAACATTGTGTATTCCTGTAACAGTGATCAAACTGATCCTTACAACCGTTCGCCACTGACAATGAGTGAAGTGATTCCTCACACTGCACTTAGACAGAGAATTCAAGCATGGTTAGAGGAAAATCGAGAAAGAAGAAGAAATAATGTAAGATAAGTTAATGTAGTATAGTATTTTTTGTTTTACTGGGATGGAAATCAGATTTCCACCTGTCAGTGAGGGCCTACCTCCCTAAACTCAGCTCAATTTTGAATTTGATCGCAGAGGTTACTTTGATTGTGATCAAGTTGAAGTAAGATATTCAGTAAATCAAATGATAGAGAAATAGAATATATCTGTAATAAGCATTACCTGAATCTATACAATACTAACAGTACTTTATTATATTCAATCAATACAGTATCTCTTTTTTTATGATTTAGTTCATATAATCAATGCACCTTATCAAATTAAGTTGCAAATTATCTTTGGTTTTAAGATTTCTAATCTTAGAACATGCTAAGTTTTTGTTCTGTGCTTGAATACTGCCTACTTGATGTAAATACATGTAGTAAAAAATTTGTTTGATTTATTTCACAAAGAGAGTGGTATATACAAGTGGTTGCATGGCCTTGCTTCTGGCTAAAAATAAAGTTTGGATGCGGCTCGTCTCCAGTTCAAATTACGAATTCAGAGCAGCAGCTTGATTGTGCTTAGTGCAAACGGCTAGTCAGTAACAATCAACAACTCGATCTTCATGCGATCGACAATCCAAACCTTTCAGCTCGCTTGCTCTTCTTTGCTTTTGCCTGTAACAATGGCAGTACAGAGGATAGTATTGTCAAATACAACTACGAATCTTCTACAAGTTCACCTCTATAGTTATAGACGGGCTGGCAGTGGTTGATGGTATATTTCCAAATCTCTGTTGTCTTTTTCGTTTACGCTCGTCTTCATTCTAATAGAAGAAAATGAAAATGTAAAAAGTAGCTAATCCAATTAGTTTTGATTTTGTCCGCTACTACCTTGGTCGAGCCTTCTTCAACAACCATACCACCAAACCTCTCGGCTCTTTTTTTTAGCTTTACTGGATCAGACGGAGTTGAGCTGCCGATCGATGCAGTGCCAAACCTAGATGAGATATAAATGGCTTCTATCAAAAAGTTCAAGGTAAAAACCATTGTTTTTGTTCTAAGAAAAAACATTACCTAGCAGCTCTAGCAGACTTCCTTGCATCTAAATTCATGTCTTTGGCCGTCATTCCGAATTTTTTCGCTCTGACTTCCAATTTCTGTCGAAAAAACAAATGAAAGTAGTGAGAAAGCAATCTCACAGGCTTTTTAATATGGAAACATAAGCAATACCTCTCTGTCTGTTAAGGATGCTGGAGATTTCAATGCAGTCGTATGTTTTTCTCTGGAAAATAAACACACTGAATCTCGGCACTAGACAGAGAATAAAATTGCAGCACATAAGATATATAGAATTGATTACTCTGGAGATGTTGGTTCTTGAGCTTTGACTTCTATTTCTTTGTTGTCTGTTGTGAAAAAAATTGTTTGAACATCCTAATTTATTCAAGAGAGCAATATACACTTGTTTTGATCTTATGTATATGATACCTCAATACTAGTGGGTATACAAAGCTCCTTCATACAAGTTTGTTTGGGGTATGTTATTGATGTAATTAGTAAAATCTGAGTAGACTAGCAATACAAAAGAGATTTCAACCTATCTTTTCTTTATCAATCTTTATTTCCTCTGCAGAAACAGCTAATACAGAATCATCTGGAGCATCTTCCAGCTTCTTGTCATCACTAAGTAATTGATCATCATCATCTTCTTTCAATATCTCATCATCTGCAACTTCTGCTCCCTCTACAACCACAAACATCAGTGAAAATTTTTCATGGTGAACTAGTTGTTGATTTTTAATATTTTACCATGTTCTTCGAGGTATAGCTGCAGTCTGTCTATTAACTCTTGTTTATTTCCCGTCGCTTTCAAACTGCGCAACTGCAATTCCTTTTTCAGCTCGGGGATCTGTAAAATATTTAAAAAATTATACAGAATACTTTTCCAGGATATAACAAGCCAGTACTCACTCTCATTTTCCTCAAATCAATTACAACTTCTTCTTCGGATGCCATTACGTTGAAATGTACGTGCTTATAAGTATTTAAATGAGATTTCTGGCTTTATATATTTTTTTCTTTATAGCTTCTTCTACCACCTCGACTTTTTTTAATCGCTGTTTCGGCTTCTCAGTTATCTTGAGTATGAAGTCATGCGTGACGGAAAGCCATCTAGTGCCTCAAACTACTTGAATTTTTCAGTTTATTGGGAATTAAGATTCCCTGCTCAAGTTCCTACAAAATATTTTGTAGATCAAACAATACTGAATATACATGACGGAATCAATAATACTATTGTATATTTGATCATTATATCTTTATTACGAATTTTGTTCAACCCTTTGGTTTATAATATTGCATTTGTAAGGTATTCCTGGAAGTGGGAACAGCGATCAGACAATGTACCGTCATGTTGCTGTTATATGCCCTCCAACCGATTTACGTATGAACCATGTCTACCAGTAAAATTCCGCCAATAAACGTTGCAGTCAACCTTAACAAGGCGTACTGCTAAGAACTTCAATCTAGCCTGCGGCGATGAATATGTCACGTCGAGTGTTAGTTATCCAACCAACTACAATATTCCAGTCTTTTCGAGGCGCGATAGGAAGTCGATTCGTTTCGCAGTCTAGCTGCTTGAAATATTGTGTCGCGTCAGGGATTAAGAAACAATGCGTTGCAGTCTTAAAAATATGAAACTAATATTTTAGAGAAAGTCAGCATGAACCTTTTTGACTGTTTATGATTCCGTGCCTTTTCAGCCAACATTTACGACATTTCAGCAGCGTAACCTGCTTGAATTGCATCGAGATGAATTCTAGCAAGAATACATTTGATCCTAGCCCAGGAAGTCCATCAATGCCACCAGGACATCCGTCTTCCCCATATCACGAAAGCTCGCCAAAGAGACCGGGTATAACAAACATGACACGAGAAGCTCGTCTCCCAGATGAAATTAGTTCTACAGCAGTGACCCCCAATCAGGTAACTGAACAAAAATATGTTCATCAAATCTAACCACCAGCGCTCGTTTGTACAGTATCCGCATTATCCTTACTCGCACTAATGATATCGTGTAACGCAAGGAAAAAAGTTTATTCGCTTAAACGCAAAATGCTTTCGTTGCTGGGAAAAATATTCACTGCTTTCCCTATATAAATATAATTACAAAGTTAGAATGTTCCTTATGAAGCTTTATTTTCGAACCATAGTATTTGAGGATTAAAGAATATGGTCGAACGTCATGCTTGCGTATAGCTGATGACGTAAGCATTGGGGTTTGCCGGCTGTGTTGAAACAGACGCGTACGTAGGTAACAACGTGTCGTGTTAGTTACGTAGCCGTTGCTATTGTATGCAAGAGCACTCCCAAGTTGTTAGATCATTTGTTGTGTGATTCGATTAACTCTTATTTGTATTCGTTTTGTTTTAAGTTTTTGCTTATGACTGTTGTACTTAAATCCTAGATCTTATCCAGTATGCCTAAATATGTACTCGTCACCGGTGGAGCTGGATATATTGGTAGTCATACAGTTGTTGAGATGATCGCAAGCGGCTACCAGCCTGTAGTTGTTGACAATTGTGCCAATGCAACAAGGATAGGTAAAAATAAGGTAAAACTAAAGACTTTGAAACTCGTATCAGTGCAAGAGTAGCAGCTATATTCCCCTCTATGATTTTATTGTCCAATAGTTTGGTGCATCATTAAACATTTGGGATGCCACAAGAGCAGAAAAACCACTAATATGAACTCAAACAGTATCTTCCATCCCAGTATATTAGTTTTATACTTTTCCTAATTTTTGGTAAGTGAGAATATCGCTGATCCTAAACATATCCTCCAAGAAAAGTTACTTTTATCTATATTTCCTCTGCGTTCCCTGTTTGCTGGTAATGTTTTGCACCTGTCACATTGTAGTGTAGCCCGCTTTGGCCCTCTCTGTAGATGTATAGTTAATTATCAACGCTATCATGTAAATTTGCAGGTTCCAGAAAGCATTAAAAGAGTAGAGAAGATCTCCGGAAAGGACGTTATATTCTTCGACACTGACTTGCTCGACAAACCAGGCCTCACCAGAATATTTCAGCAATACCAATTCGCTGCTGTTGTACATTTTGCTGGGCTTAAATCCGTTACAGAGTCGGTGGCGAATCCTATGGACTATTACGAAGTAAATCTAGGAGGTAGATACTTACAACAAACATTTTGGGAATTTGTAGATTGTGAATCAACATTGGGTATATGGTGAAATCGATTTCCGTATTGGCAATAATTACAGGGAATAAATTATTCTTGGGGTCCTGGGAATTTCCAGCAAATGACCATTATTCTGGTCACATTGTAGGATTATCACTCCGTATAAGTGATCCCCTAAAAAATATTTACGACATTTCAGTGACGTGGAGTTCCTTCTTTTGTTGTAAAACTGCTACAATGGTAAAATGAATAATTTTAATCTAACTCCTGGCCTGGTTATATATATATCCATAGTCACAGACTGCGTGTACTATACATATTTCCTTCTGTCAATAAGTATGTTTTCTTGTCAGTTGCAAGTTGTTTGGGCATCTTTCACAGTTATCACAAACAAATTCTCCTTTTTTTAATAACAATTTAAAAGATGATGTTTTTTTTCTTTATAGCTACAATTAATTTAATTGAGTGCATGAAAGAACACAATGTATATCGAATTGTTTTCAGCAGCTCGGCAACGGTATATGGTAAGATCTATATTTTTTTCATTTTCATTTTGGTATCCTAGTTTTTATATAAATATCAATGATGAATTCACATCCTGTTACTATGTCAACAAACCTGTCGAGTGTATTTATCACCCTATCTATCTGCCCAGGGGATTATTCAAGCTTTTATTACCATTATGCAGTCAATTCTGCTTTTATTACCATTTATAGCTTTGACAGTAAATCAAAAATACAGCTTGGTACTTGTAGTTAACAAGTTATTAGGCAAGTCAATGAGTATCCAGGTACAACTCTTCATAATTCAAGTAAATTTTATTTTCGCTTGACAACGTCATCCTATTTGTATACAATTATGATCACCTAACAAGCGGAATGATTCAGCGATTGGTTGAATTTGTCGTATAAAGCATTTCAGCGTGGATTTTTGTCAATACTGCGTTGTTAATTTTTGAATTCTGTATGTGCTTCTGTTCTCTGTTATTTTCTGTTTGGACTAATATATACTTTATTTTTCATCTAGGACCTCCAGTGAAATTACCAGTAGATGAAAGTCATCCAGTTGGGGAAGGCATCACTAATCCCTATGGGAAAACTAAATTTTTTATAGAAGAAATATTTAGAGATCTCGCTAAGGCTGAGTCGGAGTGGAAAATCATCCTGTTGAGATATTTCAATCCTGTGGGTTCTCATGCTTCTGGAAGCATTGGAGAAGATCCACAAGGCCCGCCGAATAACTTGATGCCCTATGTTGCACAGGTCGATAAAGTTCATCTTTAACGTGTGGATAAATATTTCATAATTAATTTACCAACATTGACTTGCAGGTCGCTATCGGTAGAAGGCCGACTCTGTACATTTTTGGAAATGACTATGATACCCACGATGGAACAGGTGTTAGAGATTTCATTCATGTTGTAGATTTGGCGAAGGGACACATCAGCGCTTTGCAGAATATTTCAAATATACAGGGTTGCAAGGTACAATACATTCAAATTAATACTGCGCACAATTAATATTAGTCCCTGTACCTCGTCCAGCAACAATACTTGTGAAATGCCAATGCCTTATGTTTACAGGTATACAATTTGGGAACAGGAAAAGGATATTCTGTTCTAGAAGCTGTCAAAACTTTTGAACAAGTTTCTGAAAAGAAAGTACAATATGAATTTGCACCAAGAAGACCAGGTTCGTTGTAAATTCATTTGTACTTTGAAAACTTGGCTAATATGGGTAATACTTGTGATCTAAATTAACCCATTCTTCCCATGTAGTGCTATGATGTCAAAATCAACCCAATAAAATTTGTTTTATCTTTTCCCTGACATTTAAATATCAAGATTTGAACCCATTGAATATCACAGATCAGTCAGCTCACTACAATAATGAATTTATACATTGAAATCTTATAGGGGACTTGGGTGATGTCCATGCAGATCCAAGCCTTGCTAAAAAAGACCTTGGATGGGTCGCAAAACTCACGCTGGAAGATATGTGTAGAGATTTATGGAGGTGGCAATTTATGAACCCCAAGGGATATAACAAAGATGCACAGGATTAAAGTATTATATTAGATTTTACAGCATATTTTGCAGTACAGATGATTTTATAATAGCTGAATAATTTGCATGGTCTATACTCTTGTGTTTCAAAGTTTTGAACACTTTTACTTTTAGTTGCAAGTATTTTCTCATGCATACTGTTTTATTTAAAATGGGGCTACTGTAATCTTATATTTGTAGACCTCATCAAGAATCATAATAATATCTTGAATTTACTATACATGTAGCTATTCTGTAGATGTTAATTGACATTAGCTCTAGTGAATGCAGCATAATTTCTCTTGTTTGAACTCTGGTCTTTGAATCCACGATTGTGAGGTTCTGCTTTTTCAATCTTTCATGCTGTAATTCATGTGAAACTAAAGAATTCACTGAGGAATTATCACCCATCCGTGCAATAATCCAGTTTGAACAATTCTTTATTTCCTGTTTTTAGTACTAATGTTTATAATTTATTAATAAATGCGTACTGTATTTAGCATAGCACCTAATTTTCGTTTTTGAGCAAGTCGAGATCAATTTCGAATTTTCCGATTCACTTCTATCAAATACCTTCGTATTTTAGTGTGGGTGACATCTAAGTATATTAGTGACTTTTCCTACTGAATTGATGGATGATAAACGTACTTGAATAGTAGGAGCAGGAGAAAGGAAGAAAATGAACACGAATAACGTCTAAGCACAGCTGCTTACTGTCGCTCTTGAATTTTAAGCTAGGGAAAAATAATTTTTCGTAAGCTACGGTATTACTTTTTGAAATTTTTGAAAATTGAAACAAATACTACTCCACCACAGACAGGCAACTGTTATTTATTTATCTCAATGTAGTTGAGAGTTCGCCCCTCGTACTCATAGTCTCCATGGTAAAATCATAGTACTGTATCTACATAGTGGCCTTGGTGAAATATTTTACGACATTAGCCTACATGGTTCCGTGTCGTTTCTCGCATGATTGACACATGTTTCAGATCCCGCGAAAATGGCGAAACGGATTTCTTTTTCTAATATCATAGATATTTTTCTGCAGGTATGTTCTACTTAAAACTTTATTAACTCCAGTGAATACCAGCTTATGCACCGTAAAAGTTACTGTGCTTGAACAATCAACATGGCTAGCTTGCCTGAGGAGGAACAAGACAAATCCTTGATATGTCACCTCGTTGAGAGTTTAAATTCGATAATGTCGCCAGATGCTAACGTAAGAAACGAAGCAGAACAAAGATTGAAGCTGCTGGAGGTTACTGAAGATTTTGGCGTTCATTTGGCTAAAATAACAGTAGATCTAACTTGTGATTTAGCTCTTAGACAGCTATCGTCTCTGATCCTCAAACAGTATGTCGAAACTCACTGGTGTAGTATTGCAGAAAAATTTTGCCCTCCTCAAACGACTGATTTTGCGAAGTCGGCTATACGGCAGATGTTGCCGCTCGGACTTCGCGATTCTCACAGCAAAGTGAGGACGAGCGTGGCGTACGCGATATCTACGATCGCTGGATGGGACTGGCCCGAAGAATGGCCAGGATTGTTCGAATGTTTAATGCAAGCGTTGACAGATGGGGACGCAAATTGTGTACATGGGACAATGCGAGTTCTCACTGAATTTGTCCGAGACATAACAGATGTTCATATGGTCAAAGTTGCTCCGGTCTTACTTCCCCATATGTTACGTATATTTACCCAAGCAGATCATTTTAATGTACGTATTAGAAGTCGCGCTGTAACAATTTTTAGCACGTGTGCTTTGTTTGTTGATTCCATGGCAGGTGCAGCTAAAGACACGCTGAAGATGATACTTGTTCCATATTTGCCAAAGTTTTTACAAGCTTTTGGAGAAGCGTTAAAAGTCCCGGATGGAGACGTGTCGGATCCAGGCTTGAAAAAAGAAGTTTTGAAAACAATCCGCACTTTGCTTAGGAGCTTCCCGAGGGACTTGAAAGGTGCGATGACAGTGATTCTACCTGTTATTTGGACAACCTTGACGAACGGTGCTGAAATTTATGTCCGGACCGAGGTTACTTCTCTTGACGAAGATGAGGACAAGACGGTCGATTCGGATGGGGAAGTAATAGGTTTTCAGAGCTTGATATTCAGCGTTTTCGATATGATCGAAACTTTACTCGACATGAGAAAGTTTCGTTTCACTATTAAGAAATCTCTTGAAGACCTTATATATTATTTAATAATGTATATGCAGATCACGCATGACCAAGCTAGATCATGGTCTGAAGATCCTGATCAGTTTGTGGAAGATGAAGATGATGACACATTCTCTTATAGTGTACGAATTTCAGCCATGGATTTGTTTTTATCATGCTGCCGAGAATTTAAACAAGCTAGTGCGGTCGGACTTTTTAAAGCTATAGAACGACACATATTGCAAGCCAACTCTGCACGGGAAGCAAAACATCCTTATTGGTGGAAAACGTATGAATCAACAATGTTGGCTATTGGTTCTGTCCAACCATTGATTGTGGAAAGCATCCAAAATCAAGTTGCACCGTTCGACCTAAATATCTTTTTAACGTCTGTCGTGTTACCGAGCATGAAAGTCGCTGACGCTCCTTTTCTCGTGGGTCGAGCTCTGTGGCTCGCCAGTCGCTTTACCCAGCAAATCGAACCGGCCATGTTAAATCAGTTGATAGAAACTACGGTTCACGGACTGCAAGAAAATCAACCTCCAGCTGTGCGGATATCCGCGGTGAGAGCTGTATTTAACTATTGTGATCATTTGAAACAAACGAATTCAACACAACTTCTAGCTCCTTTCATAACCTCATTACTGGATGGATTGTTGCAACTCGCAACACAAGCAAGAATAGAGACGTTGGCGTTAGTTCTCGAAACCTTGAGAATCGTTCTGACGATAGATGATGCCACCACAGCTTTGTACGAAAGTCGAGTGACGCCTTTAGCTTTGGCTGTCTTTTTGAAGCACAGCAATGATCCACTCATTATTTCTTTAGCTTCTGATATTTTCGAAGTACTCGCCGCTAAAGAGAATTGTAATAAATCATTGATGGAACGTTTAATTCCTACCTTTCACAGCATATTTACAGCACCACCAGAGAAAATATCCTCAAACTTAGTTTCGACAACGTTAGAATTACTTTGCACAGTTGTTCGGAACTCCAAAGCACCTTTGCATGAGAGCTTGATCACCAAAGTGTTTCCAGCAGCAGTTAAATGTACTGTAGAGTCAGATGACAATTCGATAATACAGAACGGAGGAGATTGCGCTCGCGCATTCCTCTCGATATCATCCTCGCAGATTTCCATTTGGCAAGATGAGGAAGGTACTTCTGGATTGCATTATATTCTGCGTGTAGTTTCCCATATTTTGGATCCAAAATTATCTGAATACTCAGCAACGTTTGTCGGTCGCCTGGTGTCTGTTCTTATCAGAGAATGTGGGAAACAATTGAACGAAGTCTTGGACCAACTGCTGCGTGCTGTTCTCAGTAAACTACAGCAAGCGAAAACGCTGAGCGTCACACAGTCGTTGCTTGTGATATTTGCTAATCTTTTTAATAATGAACTGGTGCCAACATTGGTTTTTCTATGCAACGTCCCAGGCCCTTCTGGAAACACGGCTCTGGATTTCATCATGACAGAGTGGTGCGAGAAACAACATTTGTTTTATGGCAGCTACGATTCCAAGTTGTGCGTCGTCGCTCTCTCGAAGCTCTTCCAGCACGGAGTGACGACGGAGGACGAGAGACTAGCCAACATTCAAGTTAAAGGCGATCAGATATTTTCAGAAAGTTCAGTTATAAGAACTAGATCGAAGGCCAGGCAGGAACCTGAAAAATGGACAGTGGTTACTCTGCCTGTCAAAATGTTGAAAATCATGATAAGTGAACTAAGTACCACTTCGGAACCTTGTGAAGCCCACAGCATAGAAGATGATGAAGATGGTAATTATGATACCGGATTAAAAATATTTTATTGCATTTTACAGTGTCTTTTACTTCCACAGATGTTTTATTCCAACCTTGTTTCAGGCAAAAGTAGTAAAATCTTTGTTTTTGTATTAGTTCCTGATGATGATGATATGTATCTGTATGTGTTTTATTTTTTTATTGTAAATTATCATGTTTATGAGTTTTGGTATTATTCAGATGATGAATGGGTAGATGATGATGATGATGATGACAATCCTCACAATGGTGAAGTAGGAGCTGGAGATGCTTCTTCCCAAACACTTGAAGAACTCCTTGACTCAGTGCACCCAGGATTTGGTCATGAAGACTATGATGATCAGGACGACGAAGATCCTGATGCTTTAGCTGATCCTATCAATGAACTGAACCTCCGAGAATATCTTACTGGTTTCCTCACAGAATTTTGCGGGAGTCCCGTGTACAGTCAATATTTCTCAGCCCAGTTGAACCACGTTGAGAAAAAAGTTTTAGCAGGAATTGGAATATCCAATGTTTAACATTTTCCTGCAGCTTATGTTATGTTTGCTGTGACATGAAAAAGTCCTTGTGAGAATTCTGTATGTTGATGAGTTATAATATTCTGCAATAAAACGTCTTTAGGCGTGAATTTTTAAAGCGAATGCATGAGGATATGTCGGTGACGTAACAGCACATTGTTGTCATGTAAAATGGTATAGGACACCTGTTCAGTTGCGACCAAAATTTTAAAATGCCGTGCAACCTATGTGTACTAGTCCGATAGATGCAACCGGTTAGTTTTACAAGGCATGGGCATAGTTCAATAATTCTACACTATAAAGAGATAGTGGTATAAGGTAAACATTTGATTGCAATATTGTTTTGTGTTAATTCCAAGCAATGGAATCCTTCGATTAAACTACAATTGCTATTCAATTATTATAGAGGTTTTTAATTACCGGAAGTTATCTATCAAATATTATTTATTTTTATCATATCATAATAAAGAATAGTCTTCAAAATACTAATGTCATGATTTTCGTCAACTCTGTTAAAAACTGTAATAAAAATATTAATATAAGAAGGTAGTTCAATAGAACTTTCGTCTGTATGGATAAAAACTCTGAATTGTGCAAAGCAATGAACATGTGCAAAGCAATTGGGTTTCCCGCCACTATCTGTCGCCCATGAGGAATATAGAATTGCTATCAAAACGGAATTTGGCTGCACCAGTCGAATAAATATTTACGGAATTTCGATTGTATTGCAATTCACGAAACTTTGAACATCCATTTGCATAAAAATATTTCTCTCCCTTAAAAGTGACATGCAGTTGTTACAATAATCTGCCAGTTAGCTATGCTGAGTCTAATCCGATTTTATCCGATTGAAGTCGCACTCGGGCTCGGCAATGACGTCGATCGTACATGAAGGAGCAATTATAGGCTGTGTGTTTGTTTATTTGTCTGTCTGTATGTATGTGAAATTGCTCGATCGCTATTACGACAATTAGCCGCTGTAAATTTCTCTTATTAAGACTTCGATTAAAGATATAGAGTGTATGCAGAAGTAGAACTGGTGTTTTCTGCCCAAGTTCCATTGGTAAGTCTTATGTTCATTTTGATTGATCATTTCGAAAGAGCTTCAGTGTGATATGAAACTTGGTTTCCAAGTGTACACTTAACCTATTTATGGAACCAGCTTTTGCTTGCTAGCCGCCATATTGATCTTGGCATCACGAATCGAAGTTGCTAGCTGTTTACCTAATGGATTTATATATTGATAGTGTTTTACCTGGACTACGTAATCACATGTAGTCCATGTAAAATACATTTTCCTACATTACAATAAGAAATCTATTTTATGTGTAATGTATTCAGGGTGGGGTATATGATCCCAGTGTATATAAGTTCATTAAATTTAATGATTGGTAATTAGTGAAATTGAACAGCAGGAGAGGATTTTTAGTTCGCTGCTTCTACAAGGGAATCAGATACTTTAACCCTTTACCTCTCCCAAATGAAATTCTTTGTTGAAAACAGATTCAAGGAACAGCAATGTCACTGGTTTTGGTTGAAAATAATCTGACATTAAGTTTTAATGTGTTTAGGAATGTTCAGTACTTAGAATTATAATGGATGATCTTCCCATGGATGCTCGCAGACAAGAATTATTGGAAGCTAGATTCCTTGGCTCTTCAAGGGTATGAATTGATATACAATTTTTAGATTCAAGTTCTATCTAATGCAGGGATCGACAAACGATTCAGATCATTGACGCCTTCATGGAATCCTTGATCCATCATCAAACCCAATCATGTGAAATTAATGACTAAATGTTAGCAATAATAAATTTCTTTGCCTTTTTAATTCATTAAGATGTATTCAAAGAAAATACTTGAAAACAAAAAATAAGCCTAAAACACCATGCTTGCAACGATAACACAAAGCAGCAGACAGACAATTCTAATCAATTCGATCCATCTCTTCGCCCACCCTTGATCTCATGTATTTGTGAATATACATTGATACATTAACTGATTGCTTTATAACTGACTATGCAGCAGGGACATACGGGATCTGAGTCGAACATGAGCGCTGGATCAATAGGAGGCAGCAGTGATCGTGAACATGACAGCGCTTCGGGATATATCAGCACACCGGAACGAGTTGCAGAGAAAACTGAAGGAAGGAAGGGAAGAAAGAGAAAAGGTAGTAGTGGTACGTTCGAAGTTTCTATAAATTTGTACATGAACCTATAGTTTTGCAATTCCAAAATCAATTTGTGCCAGAGATAATGTACATCTAAAAGCGTAGAAATTATTGGTCTTGCTCACGTATGTTTATTTTTTTATCATGATATTTCTTGCTGAGAGTTATGTATGATAAATTTTATATGATTATGAGCTAACTAACTAATGAACTAACTTTTTTTGTTATGTTCTTATATTAAACACTTTTTTATGGCTTATTGGTATTTTAAGTCGACCGCACATACAGTTGTATTGAAATTGTCATCCTGATCATTAACCTTCATTTTAATTGCCACACAAAAAGTTACAAAAGTCAAAACGATTTCAGTAGGCTGCAGGCTTGTGGCTCACGAGCCACGGTTCGACCACCCCTTTCTTAGATACCTCAATACTTGAACCTCTCAAAATTGCCTCTAAGTTCCTATAATCATGAATTTCATCTCATCTAGCTGACGGGCAGGAGCAAAGTGGAAAGCGAGGAGGCTCAACTGCATCATGCAAAAAAATTAACGACTATTTTGAACCTGCTACCGGTGGAACGACGACAAGTCCGTGTCGAGCTAATCCTAATGAACGAGCTGCCATGGTGTCTCCATCTTATGTAAATTCTAACGCGGTGAGTACAAATGTTCTAGTTACCAAGGTTTTTCGGTTGCTGGATAAAAAAATTCGAATTAAAGAAAAGTTTGGAAAGTGCCAAACAAAACAAAAATAGTGAGACAACAAATTCGAATTAAAGGATTTGTAATGCTGATGGTGATATCGAATGTATCATCCTTTTATTAAGGACACATCAAAGAACAGCGAAATGGAAAGAAATATACTAAACATAATGGAATGAAACAAATGTATTTTGAGTGCATATATTTTGGCAGGCAATGTATTTTTTTTGGCCGATCAATGCTAAAATAGACAAATTTAAAGAATATGGAGGCGAAAGTGCCAAACTGACTATCCACTGCTTACAGTCTTATATTCTCGAAGAGTATCTTCGTTTCATTACATCCCATTGTCCCATCCCATGTACATAGCTCATTTCCTACACTTATAAATCATTTTTGTGTCAATTAATTGTGATGTATTTTTTTCATTCAGATTCGTTCTCCTTCCACTACTTCACTTCATGGAAATAACTCAAACCACATTGATTATTCTGGTCTTGTGCATCTTCAGCAAAGAAGTAATATACCCAAAGAAAATAAGTAAGAAAATTCACACTTGCTTACTGATAATACTCTATGTTGAGTCTTAGTTATCACATATTCTTGATTGATTTTGACTGTGAAAGGTTACCTACAAATTTTTCATTTAGAATTGCTCAGACGGATTTAACGCTTCTTGATCTTGCCCAGCTAGAAGACATAAGCAGTAGTCAAGAGTCAAAAAACAACAGAAAAGTTGAAGATATGATTCATGTATTAATACTAATTTTAGTAGTTCTTCAACCTCTGCAATTCAGATCTGTTATGCAAGTTTCTTCTTATTTCAGAAAAACACAGATCTGGAATTTCAACTGCAAGAGGTGAAAGTACTACTGCAGCGTCACTCAGACCGTCTTAAAAAATGTTTAGAGTTCAACAGACAGCTTCTCATACAAAAGACCAGAGCAGAGAAGATGGAGGCTCGAAAGAAGGCCATGGAAGGTCGTCTACGTTTGGGACAGTTCACCAGACAGGGGACCGGATATCAAGAAACATGGGTCAACGGATGGTCTTTTACGGATTTGGAAAGGTCAGTGATGACTACTTCAATATTTTTATCTCATTGGATGGCCTTGGTTTAAATAATCCTTCACCTTCATTATGAGCATGAAGTTTACTTAATTAGAAGTGATATTGATTCTCTATGTTTTGTGGTTTGACGATAGGAAACGAGGAAAGATTAACAAAGAAAAAGAAGATATAGAGAAAGAGCGAAAAATTTTAAATAAAAGAAAACCTTCTAATCCTGCAAGAAGTAAACAGCCATCCCCGGGAGATGGTGAAGGGACATTCGCCAAACCAAAGGTAATTTGTATGATGAAAATGATAATAACGGTCACTCGAAGGTTGCTGTAAAAATAGATAGAATTCAGGTAGTTACTAAATATTTCCTCAGGACACTCGGGACCAACTGACTCCTCAAGAATTCCACGAACGCGATGAAGTTTTACGACTTCGAATGAATTCCATGCGACGTGACGAAGCCGATTTGCAATTTGAACTCGAGCGCCTGGAGAGAGAACGAAGCCTCCATATACGAGAATTGAAACGAATTGCCAATGAAGATAATTCACGGTACGATATATAGCCTTTTTAAATTTGTGCATCGTGGTAACTCCATCACTCGGTCCATTCATGCTTTTTGTTCTGCTTGAGATATCTGTGACTAGTATGCTCGTATGCTATGGTGTTCTTTTACATAGTCAGTCAGCAGAATAGACCTAGAAAGCATAGCAAGCCGTAGGCATATTACCATTTTTTCAAAAAGCATAATTTCTAAAATCTGGCATTGTAGGGTGATTAGATCATATGAAACATAGTGGTTTGTGAATGAAGGTTTGTTTATATGATGAATTGGACTAATAGAATATTTTTGATCTACAGGTTCAACAATCATTCAGTGTTGCACGAACGGTACTTGTTACTTAATTTGCTTGGAAAAGGAGGATTCAGTGAAGTTTACCAGGTAACTATTTTTATTATGAAGTAACTTCACTTCAGGTGGTTCATATTTTCAATAAACTGGTACCCACATGATTCTTAATACTCAATAGGTAGGTGGACACTGCATGTGTTGTCACATTAATGATTATTTCTCCTATCTGTCCTTTACTGCCAACACCACTTAGCAAGTTGGTGCATGGTCATCTTATAGTAATACAGTTTACACGTCATGATTTGAGTAAGATATTTAATTGTGGCTTCAGAGTGACAATTTATTTCTTAAATTACTAATACATAAAAATAATATTTTGGATTTTCAGCAGTTTCCTAGTTACCTCACCATTCTTTTTATTGGGTGCCGGGTAATGGAAATGCTAGAAATTGTTTTCACAATGAAATTGTGATTCACTCTGATAATAGCAATCTTGAAATTAGCTCTGTCACTGTTTTAAGGGTTTCGACTTAGAAGAACAGCGGTATGTTGCAGTGAAAATTCATCACTTGAATCGTGATTGGCACGAACAGAAAAAAGTTGACTATGCGAGACATGCCAACAGAGAAGCAGAAATTCATCGCCGCGTTAATCATCCACGTATCGTGCGACTCTATGATCGCTTTGAAGTTGACATCAATACGTAAGATGTTTGATAGATATTTTCAATGTCCATATGAATTCAGTTACAAGTAGTGTGGTATTTTTTGTATGTCTTATTTGCTGTATACTGATATATGCTATGATAAGGTTAGGTTATTTTACAGTGAGTTCATGAACTTGATCTGCTGAATATAAACTGTGTGTTTAAAATGCAACATTTCTATCAGAGTGATGCCAGATTGCTTGAAGTAATCGAAGGCCCATTACAACACTGCTTTTCATTAACTAAGCTTGATCATGTCATGAAATTCCTCCTAGATTTTGTACTGTGATGGAGTTTTGCGAAGGGAACGATTTGGATTTTTACCTGAAGCAACATAAGTTTATGTCTGAAAAGGAAGCTCGTACTATCGTAATGCAAGTAGTGTCTGCTTTAAAATATCTCAATGGTTTGGAGAGACCAGTCATTCACTATGATCTCAAACCAGGTTGGTGATGTATCAAGTATTTGGTAATTTTCATGGATATGTTTCTGAGATGACTCACACACCATCTTGAAGTTACTTTGTTGATTGTTCGTATAAATACAGTTGTGTGAATGAAACGTGATCTTGAAATTCAACCCTTGATTCGAAAAGTAACAATATCACCATATCACATAAATATTTTGTTCGCAAGTCCTATCATTTATCTGCTCCTTTATTATCCTACGTGACCTTTATTTCAATAATTCCAGGAAATATCTTGATGTGTGATGGTTCTGTATGCGGTAATATTAAAATAACGGATTTTGGTCTTTCAAAACAATTTGACGAAGGTTTAAGCCCGAGGGAGGGTATGGATCTAACTTCGCAAGGTGCTGGAACATACTGGTGAGTTTTATTTTGTTGAGACAGTTTCATAGTTAAGCAGTTGCTTGCTTTCTGTAGTACTAATTTTTTTGCAGGTATCTTCCACCTGAATGTTTTGTACGAGGACCCGGTGGTGAACCCCCAAAAATTGATAATAAAGTTGATGTTTGGTCCGTCGGGGTCATATTTTATCAGTGCTTGTATGGTAAAAAGGTAATCAAGTATCCTATTCTAAAAATTCAGCAACATTTCAGTATTAAACCTGTCTACTATCTAGCTATAACGAACATTCCTCTTCAGCCTTTCGGCCATAACTTGACGCAAGAAGCGATTCTGAAGCAAAACACTATTTTGCGAGCTACTGAAGTCTCTTTTCCAACTAAGCCAGCTGTGAGCAATGAGGCAAAGGTGACTATACATATACTTCAGTCTCTTGATATGATTCTTGCATGTAACTCAATTATTTTCTATTTTCTAGTCATTTATCCGACGATGTTTAATGTACCACAAAGATGACAGGGCTGATGTGTTCATCCTGTCCAGTCATCAGTATCTGAATCCCCCTCCCAATCGTAGACAGGTGGCAGCAGCCAATGCTGCTGCTAATTCAGCTGCACTAAACGGATCATGACATGTCTGGGCCTTTCATTCTACTGGTGTTTACTTACATGGGTTTCTATCCAGGGTGTGGACTAAGCCTTCGGTATAGGTTACCTTGGAAATGACTCTTGTCCCAGAGTTGTACAGCCACTCCAATGAATTATGTACTTCCTGGATATGGTTCATATGGTTTCTCTATTCAGCTTTCTGGGGGCTGTTTCGATGGAGTTTTTACCCTTCGTGCTCACGGTCGTCTTTCTAACTTTCTACTTGTTGTTAGCATCTTCAAAGAAAACCTTCCTGATGGGAAATTCCCTTTTTAAGGTTCTGATCTCTGAAATGTACCAGAGGTTTTTCTTAGATCTTGACTAGATACGATATATCTGTGCTTATTTTGA
This sequence comes from Halocynthia roretzi, assembly GCA_013436055.1. Taxonomy (NCBI): domain Eukaryota; kingdom Metazoa; phylum Chordata; class Ascidiacea; order Stolidobranchia; family Pyuridae; genus Halocynthia; species Halocynthia roretzi. The sequence goes on along the minus strand of QRAM01000149.1, from coordinate 46,922 downwards.
AGCCATCAGTATCTCTATGTTGCATCATTGCAATGTCAAAGTGAACTCGTCAAGGCATTTTTGTATGCTGCCGAGAAGCCAGATAAGTTATGGTGCTTTCTCAAACTGTTTAGGTAATTTTGTATGCAATGTCTTGTAGGTGGAAGTCGTGTATGACTTTTTTTGTCATCCAACCATGCGTCTTACCTATTTTTCCTGCATCTTCGTAATGACGTTTATGATTTATGAAAATCTTTTTTAATACACAACGAAAAGTGTTACTGTAGCGTTCAATTCTACTCCCCCGACAGTCGAGGTTTTTCATTCCCTCAGCTGGGTATTGTTGGCAGTGGTTAAACAGATTGTCGAACGTGTATTTATGGACCAAATGGATTTGGCCTGTTTCTGTGCTGCAGTATGTTTACCAGTTCCTAAACGCACTACGAAACTTTGTCAGTCATAGCTTCCGGCACTTGTATATCATCTCTCGTCTCCAAACTTTGATGTGTACGTTTACTTTATTGCACAGTTCAAAATTAGAATAGCAAAGCGGAAATATTGTGCTATAGACTTACAAATACAATCGGGCCATCACGTAGGCCGTAGTTTTTATGTTATTTTACAGAACAATATCACGTTCATCAGTAAACCATAATAATACTATGTACACTCGAATTGGTAAAGTGCTTTAAGTTGACTTTGGTTAGCAGGCACATTTTTCCATCTCCATCCACCGTGATGGATCGAGGATCAATTATCCCTCAATGGCGGCTGCTATGTTCTCTTCGTAACACGCAATCAAAATTAATATTGTCCAACCCAAGAGCATGCCGAAATTTTGGAGAAAAAATAGCAGAACTGGTCTATCTGTAGATTCTTCCATCATTTCATGCATCTGAAAGTAGGCCACTGGTTAAGTTTTAATTTTGCAATTTCTAATCAAGTCTAGTTTGGATTTGTCTGTCTGTCTGTCGGTGGGTAATGTCGCATTTTAAGTAAAACGATGGAATTCGCTTATACTTACGATATCAACTAGCGCAATATATAGAAACATCCCTGCGATAATTGCCAGCATCCATTTTCTTATTTCCGGGTTCTGAGCGACGCCCAAACCTAGATAAAGTCCAGCGAATGAAAAACATGCAGCAGCGAAATTTGCAAGTAGCGCTTGGTATTTTGTTAATCCGTTGTTCAAATATATCGCGAAATCACCTGTAAATTATAAATGAGATAATGTTCCGTCAGTTAATAATCTCACACACTTAACTGAACGTAATTTGAATGATCAAGCTCACCGAATTCGTGGGGAAGCTCGTGACAAAATATTGCGATCGATGTGCCGACACCGGCGACCCAGGAGGAGCTGAACGCGACACCTAACGCCACACCGTCGCCAAAGTTATGCAAAATATCTCCGATAAAGACCATGATGCCGATAGTCGTCAATGCTGAAATTAATGGAGGATTCTTATCAAAATTTGCCCTAGATCGTTTGATTAAATATGATTTATTATTCTAGATTTTCTCACGTCCACAGACTTTTACATTTTCTTCATCGTGGTGATGATTGTGGTGTTCTTGTTCAATTTGCAACTGAAATGCATATTTTATGTTAATCATATGGTAGTTTTATCAATATCAATATCAATGCGATAAATAGTAACTTTTTATACTTTATGATTCGGATTTGTAGAGTTGCTGTTATTGGTGTTTCGTTCAACGTCGGTATGTCCTGTCGTAGACCGACTTGACTCGTCATGATTATTAACATGTCCATTAGTATTCACAGTGTTGTTGTTCCCATGGTCATGGGCGTGCAGAGAAAACTTCGTCTATAGGTTCAAAATAACAAAACAAACCTGCTATCTTTCGTGTACTCATCAATTATGAGGGTTTGAACGGGGTTCAAAACCCATATGTTATGATACGATCACTTACTTTTTTAATCTTATTCCATAAGCGTATCGAATTTTCAAACAGATAGAAAACGTAAATTCCCGCAATCACAGTCACAAGACGCCAGACGTAAAGCTTACCACCAATATCTGTAGAATCATCACCACTTTCTGACGTTTCTTCGTGTCCATGAAGTCCTACTACCTGTTAACACATTGCATTCTCTGGTTTCAATAGTATACATACGTGATATACGAAGTAGTTTTTTCAGTAGCGAGTAAGAGAGGAGACAATTGTCCCGATCATGTAGTATCGGATTACTACACTACACATTAAAAGCCTTACCTCTGGAATAATGTGCAATATGGCGTCTCCTGACATAGTTCCAACTCCGAGAGCAATAAAAAACTGCATTGTCAGTTTATACAGGGATGACCCTAGCGCTGGAAACACGAGTAGACCGACGAAGGCTAGCATGCTAATTGCCGAAACTGCCGCTGTACCGTAACCATATTCTAAAAATCAACCGCAGAAATATATACCGTACAGTGTCGTAAATGCATCGTGTACCGAAATAACTTGTCAATTAGGAGGCATACATTGAATTATGCAAATATCCCGGAATAGCCGAAAATTTCACTCGAAGTGTTGGATTCTAACTAATTTTTTAGACTGCCGGTTTTAGACTGCCTTTTGAACCACATCATAATTTCTAGAAAGCTGTGACTCTGTGTTTACTTTTTAATGTTGTATAAGATGAATCTACTTCTTTAATTTCCGCTGTAAGTGGCTCCGGCTCCAATTGGCATGCGCGACTCGTGATCTGTTGTATCAGCGATGGACAGAGGTCTGTAAATTGGGTCTTCGTTATAACAGACTTCTTGTGAATTCCGTACACTGTTAAAAGTTGACTGGCCGAGTAGCACTAGAAATATAATTCTGAGTTTGATTACAGGGAATCATTTGAAAAGGCCAAGTTAGATAATTTCGAATATCGACCAAGGTAATTGCAACTCCTGGGTGCTTCACCAAACGTCACGATGTAGAGTTAAGATAAAATCGTACTAAAAAAAACATGTTTCATGTATTATTTCAGTTTGCCCATAGGCAATTACTGATGGAGTGATCAGATAATATTTAATAGGCATAGACTGCAACAGTACTTATGTTTCCCAATTTGCTCACTTCATTACTATATCGTCATTCTGAATATGGAGAAAAGGGTTGGGCGATAAAGAATACTGAATGAAGAATGCATGTATTACTTTCCACCGTGGAAAGTTTTTGAACATTTTAAACCAGGGCTTGATTCCGTTTGTTTTTACAAAAAGAACTTGTGGCCCGGTTTCGATTAAATGACGTCACTGGTATAGATTTCATTTCTGTCTTATTACTACAGCTCACATCACGTACTGTACATAAAAGTTATGTTATGATTAATGAATACTAACCATCTGAAATAACTAACCAATCTGAAGAGTGTTTAAACTAGCTAAACATTTTAAATCAAACCAACTAAAACAATCCATCAGGTATGGCACTTCTGAACCGTTGCCAAACCGGAATTTTACTATAATTTGTTCCGGTTCCGAACGCTTGGTATTTTGCGGTCTAGTTTCGCTTCGAGTGTCTGTTTGTAAACAGGATTTTTGTAACTCGAAATTATATTATACATAAATCAAAATGCGGTGACAATATATTATTTCATCGAATCAAATACACGGAAATCGGAAGTTATCTTTTTTATATTGCATACATCTAGAAAATTTACCTGCTTTGTCAGTAAGTTCGTTGATATCGTATCATTGTTGGTATCTCGTTTATGTCTGTCATTTTCATGGTCATCTTTACCCTCCAGCCTTCCACCAATATTAAGTTTTTGCAAAAGTGACGAAAATCCTGGTAATATAGTAAAGATACCCTGAAGTCACTATTGCTTTAAAATCCATCGGTCAAATTTAGAAATTATAATTTCCAAGTAAGTGCTAACCCTGCATTGACATAGTATCGTCTGAAGACTGAGCTTCTCGCATTAGAACATCCAGGAATATATCTTTCGTTGGAAGATAGCAATCGCAATTTATTAATGAATTAACGACTTTAGTGGCAAGGGCTCCACCGGGAACAGTAGTGTCGTCGACTTCGATGCAGTTGTTTGATGCGTTTGGGAATACAGTGAGAACGTTTATACACTGGAAAATAAATAACCAGTGTCAGTCAGTCGGATTTAAGTATAAGTTAACCAGCTTAAAGACTCACAAGCCGCAGGTACCTAAAAAACTTTCATAATTTCTTTAGGAGGCCTTTTAAATTTATGGTACTGTCTATATTGTAGTCTCATTTTAAGCGACTCGAGTAGACAATTTTTATATACAGTTTTGAAATACCTATATTTGTAATTTATTTAGGTACTATTTCAAATTTTCCATACTCTCAGATTTAGACTGATGTAATTTTGGTATAATTGTTCAACAATCGATATCCAATCTTGAATACAGCTTATGGTCTCACCAAGTCCAAATCCTAAGTAATTCTAAGTAAGAACTTTACATCTGGGTAGACGTTTTTAGGTAATAATAAATGTTTTTATTTCCGCATTGCCCCGAGATTGGCAGGCTCTTAAAATCTGTATGACAGAATGTTTACATGTATTCTCTGAAGAACGTAACGCATGAATATTTAAACATTTTTTCACTTACGTCAGAAAACTCTTTTACAGATGACAGATTTACTGTAGAAGTAAGAATAATATAAAAATACTCACTCTCAAAAATCCAGGACAGTTTATCTTCTGTATCTCGGTCACCATTCTCACGAAGTGACTATTACAAATTGTTTCACCAGATGACAGAAACTTTATGGCATCTTCGATCGTAACACCTTCGTGAAACCAATTGAAGATTTGTAAGTCTAACTTTTTTGCTGTTATAACAGTATTGCAAACACGGGCGTCAAAATGAATAATTGACAAATTTTATTGACTTCTTTTTTGTCTTATGCGCGAAAATGCTTTGATTGGAAACTAGTTCTTCAGTAAATACAACAATATAAAATATTCATGTAACCGCGGAATTCGTTCGTGATTATAAATTCCCACCACGAGTTAAAATATTCGCGATTGTGAGCATTATTTTATTTATGAGAATTTGATTGCATGAAATTGCTATAAAGTATAATGCATGTTGAATAATTAAGATACATCACAATTATATGGTGGATTATACAATATAGTACACCACCAATTATCCAGCAACGCTTGGTCGAGAGCTTCATTATGAATGCTCGTTTACACTATTCTTTGCCTCAAAGACATAGGATGGTGAAATTAGTCTTTCATAACCATATTGTTGAATAATTATTAAGTCCAGGCAAAGTGATATTTCAGGTAGACTTACGTTGCCGGAAAGGCGATGATGGTGTGTACCAGTACTATATTGAAACCCCGACATACACCGACTGCAATATTGAGTAAATTTAAGGCTCTTCGTACTTTCTTCGCAGAAATTAATTACAGCAGCCTTTCCCAAGTACTTTTGAAGTGCTTTTTCATAAAAAAACGTAGACATTCATATTCCTGGAAACCAGACGACTAAGTCGCAAGCACTCGCAAGGAGGAAATATCATTACAATATCTTGGTGCTAAATATCGTAGTTTTGAAGATTACTACGTGACGTTTACATGTCATATCAGTGAGATCTAGACGCGTTTTACATTATTCATGGAATTGAAATTCTATTCCTTATGTTAAAGAACAGTGATAAATTGCTGAATCGTTAAGAGTAATCTTAATCGTTAATCAAGGCCCTACCTTGTGTACACGTGTTCTCCTTACTAATGATATTGTACATGATCTTCGTAGATAATTTTGCGAATTGTTCTTCCGTTATTGTTTTTTTTTCTTCTGTGTTCCTGGTTTGAATGATTTCATCGATGTCCAAACACTAGTAATGAATTTGTAGATAAAAGAAATTATATCAACATCACAACAGAATTTGAAAAAGTTCTAAGTTTATTAATTATTATTTTCCCTTGACTTACATCAAAACATTTGTTTCCTGATCTATCTGCGCATTTCACTTTATCTGAAAGCATGTCGATTATATTTAATGCAACATTCTTATCCATGCCTCCGTCGCTAGATCCAAATCTCTGAGATAAAGCAGAAAAGGCATTTTCTTGATCTTCGTCCGATTTGCCAGATCCGTTTAAATGTTGTGTAGTGGCATTATCAGTCAACCTTTCAGTAGTCTCGCTAAATGTCTCATCTTTTTTGTTTGAAGAGCTGACAAGTTCAGTTTTCATCAACAATGATAGAAAAGTATACAGTATCATATGGTAAACTCGAAGGTACATTATTACTTCTTTGAGGTGTATCTAAAATTAAAAGAAAATGAACGTGGTCAAGGTGGCCCAACTTTACCAGCATCGGGGCCGAACAAAATTCCTTACCCAAGCATATAATTAGAGGCTACATAATATTTGAGCCAAATTCAGCGTATTTTAGGATATTTGATTTCAAACAAACCACAGTTAAGTAATTTTCAAGTAGATTACGAACGACCGTATCCGAAAAATAAGTTGGAACTCTACAAAAGTTTTCATACTTACAGAAACTATGTAACGGCTTAACAGACTTCCTCTGCGGAGCCTGTTATAAATCCCGCATATTTTCATCAATATTCGTTTGGTATATTGATTTGATTATTGAGTCAAGATCTTGATTAACTACTGCATCGTATGAGTGATAAAATATTCATTAATCATCCCGCGTTGATCATTATTCACGCCGTACTTATGTACTGACTATTGTATATTATCATGGGTTCACTGGATCCACATGTACTTGGTTGAAATAAGTATATGAAATTAAGTACTTAGGCAGAAATTTCCCATCACCCGTACACACTCAACGGTGTAGCCGGATTAAAAGCATAAAGTACTGTTCTCCAGGATTACCTAATAAAATGTTAATACTGTACTGTACATAATAATAGACAGGCGTGAAGATAAAATCCTCAATATGGGCCTCAATTATTAATACCTCCAGCGGTCGGCAGTGTTATGTCATTACATTTACACGTATATCGCAATTTTGTTTCTAAAAACTCTTAATGCAATTTCGTAAATACTTGTCAAAGCGTAATCGCCTTACAATTGTCAGTACAGTACTTCATTTCTTCTCTTCACCATTTTTCTAGCATTTCATCAAAACTTCATCACATGACTTTGTTATATTTTTAAATCTTATAGTATATACGTTTAACAATGTCTGGATTGAGGAATTTTCTGATCGTCTTTATTTAGCTCACCCATAGCATATCTTTGGTTTGTTTCATAGGCAATCGTAGCTGTACCTAGCTCATGGTGACGTGAAAATAAGCGATAAGCTATAACAATCTGTTTGATTTATGTATGTACATATATGATGTATATATAGTACTTTACTTAGTCTCAATTACTGTTAAATCGACAAAATAGACCCAAGGGGATTAGAGATAAAGATCATTCTAAAAAGTATATAGATATACACTCCTACTATTTCCTCTTCCTACTATCTATCCGACATTTATGTTTGTTTCTTCCACAGCTATACATGAATATCTAACTTCACCTTTTTGATTTTACAAACCCACGCATGTACCACTCCTTGTCACCATACTCAGACTATTTTTGAAAACTATTTGGCAACTCAGTAATATGCCTAATGTAATTACATATTCTATGTTTACCAGATGCAACGATTGTGCCACGCAGTATTTTAATGCAATACTTTCTATTACAATAGCAAACTATTTCTTTTCCTATTGAAGTATTTATGAATAATATATTTGACTTGACTTTGCGCAAAGTTCAGGTCTGATCCTTTTAATTAAAGAAAAGCTTCAATGGGAATTGGACAAGATCGATACTCACTATAATATCATGACTTGTCTAAGGTTAAATGACTGCCCGATGGTTATTCTAACTTACACAGCACCACAGGCCATCTTAATACATTCTAAATTATTTATCATAGAAGTAAGCGATTTGATATCATTCCCGCTGATATTTCGTAAAACATTTTCTGAATGGTCAAATATATATTGTACTGTGCCCAGTCATAGCTGTGAGCCATCAAGAAAGACTGAATCATATAGCCCTGTGCTGTACGTAACATACAGTTCATCTCTA
>QRAM01000149.1:8596-38017 GCA_013436055.1 Halocynthia roretzi | reverse complement strand
CCCCCCCCACCGACAACAACAAGAATTTGCCGACGGTTTAATTATTGCTACCATATTTTGTTTAACCTTCAACTTTTCCAGTCGTAGGCAAATTTCAATTGCTTATCTACTTTTCGTGAAGTTCAAAGGTGCATGAGAGCTCTGTCATCCGGTGCACCAGTGTATAAATACTTTCGACATTGATAGATAAACTTGTCGAAAGCTCATCAGTCTGTTAAGGTTTCAGTATAGTTATTGAACTATCTATTTGAATCGATAATATAGATAAAACTTCATGTGTAATGTACTATTCTTATCCGGATGATTGAAATTTATTACCATGGGCGTACAGCACACCATTATAAAATGAGAGCTTACATAATGAACAAGATATAATCTATTCCGAACCGCTATATCTGTCAACCGACGTCCAAGGTTATCGTTTTAAATGTGCCGTCCTGTCAGAATATAAATCATGCCAATCATGTTGCTAATTACAAAGAAATAGCGGAAAACAAAAACTACATTAAACAACACTACCTCGAGGCAATAGCTACCAATTTTTCATTAAGACAGTATTAAACTAACAAACTACAGAAATGCTGTTCTGGCTGTGCTGCTGTTTTCGGCCGAGGTGACAGGCCATCATACCATTTCCTGACTTACTGAATCATGAGCATAATTCTCCTGATGTTATATTAGCTCATCTACACTATTACCTCTTCAATTTCTGTCCTAAACTGTCAAAATATGAGTAATAATTAGTACACTAATATGAGATAGCTAGTGAGTTAGGCCGGTCATGCGCAGTGACATGAAAACAGGTCAAAAATTCGTTACTTTACTCAAATTACTTACAAATTTCAAATGGACAAAATATTTTTAAAATTTTGCCATATAATTTATCAAGATGATATAAAAAAACACATCTGAATTTCAATTGAATTCTAGATGCTTCCCTGGCCTGGTCGACATTATACTCTGTCTTCCGAATTAATTCCACTGCACTGCAAACCCATTCTATATACTAGTCAGTTCCCAGTACATGTTTTGTTTGTTTAACATAAAAAACACATCTGAATTTTAATTGAATTTCAATTGAATTCTCAGTGCTTCCCTGGCCTGGTCGACATTATACTCTGTCTTCCGAATTACTCCCACTGCACTGCAAACCCATTCTATATACTATTCAGTTCCCATGTTTTGTTCGTTTCAACTATTGCCTCAAGCAAATGGTAATTTATTGGCAAAACATGAAGCTATTACAGTTTGATTCCGCGATTATATGATCATGATAACATGCACAAGCTATTGTGTCGGTTTTTAATTCCTTTAAGTATATAATGAACCTAATTAGTCCAATGAATACTTTGTAATAGAGAGATAAATGCAGAGATTATTGATGTTTGAAATTGAAAATGAAAAGGACGTACAGTAGACGATATTATTCATTTAATCGCCCGTAATTACGAACCTATGCGACTAATTAATTAAAGTGGGATTTCTGGTTTATTTTTAGAAATACTGTACATTCCGTTAGATGTCAATTTGTAATAAATAAAAAATTACGATCCTAAAGATAGCATTAGAGTACTCCCAATATGACAGCGCTAAATTGGGATCATTTCATACTCGGGACGCACTTTCTATAGCCACAAGTTCCAGACACAATAATAACAATTTTAACAATTTTAATGTTGTCCTTAGCTGAGTTTATTGCAGAACCTTGGCGCCTCCGGCGGACTACATCTATCAATCAATCCCTCATTGCGGTGTTAAGTCTCTAACTATATTCACATCTTCACGAAATTTTTTTTCTCTATCACTGGTGTAATACTTGGCTTGTATGTATATTTTCATATAATCCATGTAGTTTGGTATATTACACCTAGACTAATGGAATTATTGAAAGTCTATAATCCCCTTTGTACGTTATAATCGACTCGACATGTTTTCGTCAGTCACATGAAGTGAAACATCTTTTTAATGCGAGCATGTCAGCAAATATTTGTATTGATGCCCTGTCACTTGTCGACGCAATCAATTATTTATTTCAGTTGCCTCCCGAACCTCTTACCATTAAAAATTCATGATCTTACAGCGGCAAATGTATATGGTGATGACGGATTGATGAAAAAAACAATACCACGTAAGTGCGAACGGCGCGCCCACTGCTCACTGCTGAAAAATACGTTTCTTGAACGCTAATTATGAGCGCGGATGCATTTAATTAAACTCTGAATATGTATTGATTTGAGCACTCCAAGTGTTAGATTGAGTTAAAATGTAATATAAGCAGATGTAATCAATTTATTTTGGTCAAAGAGTGAACCTTTCTATAAATATAGATAGATTTTTAATGTAATTCCTATCCCATGTGTGCTCTGAGGTCGGGAGAGAAAAGAGCTTATCTAAAGATGATAGCAAAATTGAGTGTAGAGCAATTTTACTCACGGATGTAGAAGATGTTTTTTTTCGCTTCAATAAACGAGACGAAATATATCAGACGTTACTATACGGTAAAACAGATGGAAAACTTGTACTAGTGTTGCAGTTCTATTTATTTCTTATGCTCTCAGCTATCGTTATAGTGTATTCTCACAGTAATGAAGCAATAATACCGGTAATGAAATTGTCTTGGAAAATGACAAGGTTATTGTTTATTGAGATAAATTATAAATCTATATTTAGTTATATGAGCTGTACTCGTTTATTGGAAATTCTTCGAATTATATATCAGAATGTTATCAGTTCATATTCGTAGTAGAAAGTTTTTTGTTGGCACTTAGAATTGAATGAAATCATATAGAGATAAAGTGTAATGAATATACAATCGGTTTTCGGAAGTTTGGAGAATTCGTGGATATAGGACGATTTCCGGCATATTATGGTTCGTTTTGAAAATTAAAAATTATGATATTATATATTTTTCCGTTTGCAGCTAAAGTAATATGTCAAGTAATAAACCATTAAAAATACCGGTGACAGAGATTTGGAAGCGTCGTTTGTTTCTGTTTAGCGTTTTCAACGTAATTCTGACACTTGTCGGACTGGTGATGGTTTCTGTCGAGTGCACGAAATTACAAATCAATGTTTTCAAATTGGAAATTTATATTGGTGAGAGAAAGTGACGGATGCTTGTTTAATTTAATTAAACTGTTGGAGCAAACAAAACAGACTGCAGTATTATTTATTTGATTAACTAATTAATTAAATTTTCAAATATTTCCTGACAGGTTGTTCGCAAGCTTTACTTGGATTGGTCAGTGTGTATACTATATTCGGATATACCGTTTATCGACATAGCCAGTATCCAACAGGACCCGTATTGATAAGCAGTCATGCACTGTTCTTTCTGATAGGTTAGTCTGCAAACTCGAGCAGAAGATAATATATATATATATATACTCAAGCTGATATAATATATGATTTCTATTAGGTCTTGCTCTCATCGCCGTTGCTTACATTGTACCAGCAGATGACATGTTCCATTTTCTCAAATCTGAACTGGTTAACGGTAACTTGGGTGAGACTGGCGTTGAAGGATCGTCTGCAAGCGAAGGTATACCATAAACTGGCACCATAATGCATATACTCCATGCTGCTATTCATTACTTATCTTCTGTTGTCAGGACCGATACCAGGCAATTTAGACCAAAGTCGCAATCTTGTAAAAATCATACAAATGAGACTGACTATACTAGGAGGTGGTATCAGTGGAATAGGCATGTTAGGAGGACTAATTCCGCTTATCATTATATACAGGTAAAAATATGTAGTATTGTACTTGTAAGCATAGGAAGAAACGAATATAGATATAGTGAGGCCACATGGAAATATGCAAAAACCGGTAATTAGTGCTTAGAGCATTTTTTGATACATCTGCTAGATGGCGCTAGAATCCCATAGTTAAAAGAGATCATCCCATCAGTAACTATGGATAATACCATCACGCAAACTACCAAAGAACATCTAGGGAGGTTTTTAAATAAACATTTCGATGAATTATATCGTTATCGCTTTGTTATGTAGCGAAATTCTTGCAACATCCATTCCGGTTACCAAACAATAAAGGACTCATGCATTTTTGAAACCTCGTAAATAATGCGCAGTTGTAGTATTGTTGTATGTGCATAATCTCACGCGTGATGTTTTATTGATGTTGTTCAAAACCGCCTAGATCTCAGAATATAAAGAAATGGATTTTACTGACCATAAATCCGAGAAATAACATGGATCTTTCTTATCGATGCGTCGCTACGCGTTTAATTTTTTATATATACTGCGTATTTGTAAGTTTCTATGTTTTCTACAGAGTCTACATATCTACAGAGACTAGAAAACAGCAAGAACGGGAAAGACGAAAAAGTACGAAAATCAAAAAAAAGAAACTCTACCCTAATGAGACCCTAAAAAAAATTCATAAGTATGAAAATTCTTGCGCAATGAAAATAGTGGAGACAAGCATATTTAATTTTCTTAATTCAATTAAAATTTGCTAGGCGGGATTCGGTGTACGACTATGCCGGGTGGGGTAACAGGACAAGTGATATATACAGCAAGCCGCATGCTGAGGGTACGTACTCTGGATCCACTATAATGTGACCGACGCATTATAATAGTTGTAACAGATGAATCAATTTTAAATGTATCGTTGCTATAGAAAGAGATTCCGTAACACCGTCTATACTCTCTGCCGGAATGATGGCAGGGATAATTGGCGATTCAAGTCCGGAGCAAGACGGTGGTAAACTGCAGTCTATGTATCAAAAGACAATGAAGAGCACGGAAAGAATGACGAGCAACGAATCTAGATCGTCCTCGCATAAAAAAGGATCGAGTGAGAAGATATTCACTGGAAAACGGTGTGTACCATACTTTCTCTATCGCACGTCAGTTATGCAAGGTGCAAATATTGCAAAAGTTTTCTGTTTGAAGTATTTTCACGTCAGTTAAATACATTCATGTTAACTAATGATATTGTCTAAAGGTTAGCTACGCAATATGGAAAATTCAGTAGTGTCTCTCTGCTCGAGACGGGGCAAAGTCATTACGACTCGTTCCACGATCATGAATACAGGAGGAATATTGGTGAGATGTCTAAGATGAAATAGAGGAGATTCATATGGATAAATTGGTGAATTTATGTATCTTCAGAATCGACACCGGGTTCTATTGAGCGTCGAAATACATCTCCAGTAGTTTTCAACCAGCTTTCCTATTCTCCACAAGCGAAACACAGAGAACCGACTTATAAAAGAAAGCTAAGTACGAGCCTTGTACCTGTGAGCCTCAACCTGTGATGCTAAAAATGTGGGAATAACGGGAAAGCAAAAATTAGCTTATCCTATTCTTAACCATATTTCCCACCCTCGAAGATTAGTTTCCCTTGTACTTTATGTTAGTGACTTTACCGTTCTTCCGCACTAAGTTTAGCCCGTAGTGACTACCTTTGCCCTTTTCAGTGACGATTCGACAAGAATCGAAATCAGTTGGCGAGATAACTTGCGTGGATGAATTCGTAAAAACCGACGAATCAGCGGAAGCGCATAAGATGAGGAGGTTAGGGCGCGCCAATACTGATTTGTGTTTGCAGAAATTGGCGGAGAGTGGAGATCCGCCGAATTCAACAGATGAGACTGCAACCGACGAAACTAATTTTTAAAGGCACCTTAAGTTCTAAAATATTTTTTTGCAATAAAATTCTTGGATAGAAATTGGATTCTGTTTAGTCAGTAAGTTAGCTAGCTAGCTATAGTGGGTTCGAATTAGTACAGGGTATATTAGTCTGAAATAGTAAAGTACTGTGCTTTTTTAGCTAGCTGAATACTTTTACTGTTTCATTTTCGTTGGTTTGAAAGATTGCTGTAGTTAGCATAGGTATTTGTCTGTCTGGCTCTTGATATATTTAATGGAGGGGTATGCTGATACTAGTCTGTTTTCCTATTAGATATTCCACAACACAGTGAAGAATAGCATTGCGTTTTATTAGGATCTTTTATATATTATCTACTAGATGCAGAACATCTCATGCAAACATCATGATAACTAAATAAGGCAACGTTCTAGAAAATTCTTTTGGCAACATAGAGTGGAGCGATTACTTTGAAACCTTTCCTAAATAGCTAAGAAACAAAATGACTTACAAACAGATTCAGAATAAATAAGGATACGAATATTGCAGCGTTTCCAGTAACCATAGAACGCATTTCCACACTGGCAATGTAGTTAGTGATAACCACCGTGTATTTCTGTGGAGAAAAATATTTGCAACGGGATTCTTCAATCAATTGGTGGGAACCTCAATATAAAATGAAGAAACAAGGCTAAGAATATACGAGTTTCATCTTGTATGTTAATGGAATTCATGTTTAAACGATTGCAAAGAGTTAGTTGTATTCCAGCAGTTACATGCTCTACGAATTAATACTAAATACAGTTCGGTTATAATGCTACATTGTAACTAATTAACCTAATATATTCTAGTAAATTCATTTGTGCAATTCCATAACAACTAATCAAACAAAAAAATTTGGAGAAAAGAACACAGATATTCAACTTAGGAAAAACACTATAATCCTATAAAGGTCCATGGTATACTTCATACCATGGTAGGGCTACAATGTACACAATAACTAAGCTAGGTCAATATTGCAAGTCAATAGTGACACATAAAAGTAACAAAAACATTGGGTAAAATTTAGTGTTTCCCATATGTCTGAACACTTTTAAAATATATCCTTTAGTGTGAGATATAGTAGTAGATATTGATATAGTAAATTTTTGTCTGTAAAATCAGACATTATAACCCCAATAGGATCGTATGGTATTGAACACTGTGTACATAGTATAAACACACATATAAAAACACTTTATAAAGTAACTCGGAATCACATAGAATTATTTTGACCACGTTTTGCATGAGATGAGTTCATTTAGATGAAATCTTTGCTAATTAAAACAGCCTTGAGATGAGCGGAAGGTTGTCAAGAAGTAATAGCACAGTGATAAGTAATTAAACAAAAGCACAGTATTGTCATCAGTACATTTAGAAATTATATTGTCCAGGAAAATGCATTGATGGTTGATAAAGTATTTGATTCCGTTTTACTTTCCCATATTGCCTGCAGTAACTCTAACTTGATGGGAGGCCACTGACGTAAGTGATTTAGAGCTTGAAGTTTCCCATTTTTTAGGAGAAGCAGATTGAACACGTCTGAAAAAACAGATATTTCTATAGCAAGCATTTCATTTTCAGAATTTATTTTTAGCATCCTTGGTTCCTAAGATCAGTAATTGCTTTTGAGCCTTTGAAGCGTTATAATTTTTTAGTAACTTTTAATAAATGAATGATGTACTTTTATATAAATCTAATACATTTACCCAGACGAAGGTATTACAGCCAAAGTATTTTCGATCGAATTGGTTGTGTACGGTGAGAATGTTGAGTTCGAAGGTTTTATAACAGAAGGGAGAAGTTTTACATCGGTTCTGAAAGAGATTTAATATTCGTATTATTATATTCAATACTATTTGTAATCTCATTTTACTACTATATATGAACCTGGGTGACGACGTGAAAGGTTTGAAATGTTGGGGTGGTGACCAAACATGCTCCGATGGTATCGAGACCCCGCTCGAAAGTAAGTCAGTCCGATGTAAACCACGTCGGCAGTAGGACTCGAGCAAAGCTAATCCTGCAGGAGACAGTGAAATCCAATTAGTTGATTGTGAAAATTTACAAATAATAAGCTCCCACCGGGGATGTCAGATTCCTGAAGTGAAATTCTGCAAATCTTTTTTTCAAACTGAGGTACAGTGTAGTATAAATCTGCAGGTACTGTGGTTGATATTACAAATAGTAATACTACAAAGTTATTAGTAATCCAAAGAAGAAAACTTAACCTCTTTGCCTTTGTTGGTTGTATTTCAGATCCCACATATGTAAAAGTACATTATAGTATCTTGGCTGTTCAAAAAACGGGAAATATTTTCTGAAAAAAAATAGAATGCCTGGATAATGTATGTACTTCAGCTATTCCTACTCAAGACTGGATACATATCCTTACCTTGTCTCACTGCCTCCCGGGAAGATTCTTTCAAAACGTCCTTGCCGGTTGTATTCCTGTTCTGTTTCCACCAGCATTTCTATGTCATTTACTGTTAGAACATCCATCATCATGGAGAGCAATTCACTCTACAGAGTCAAGGTAAAAATCTCATTTCCAAATTAGCAAAATATTTATCTTCTCTACTAGCAGACAAGTCGCAAATAATCTACTGGTATTGCCGACAGATATCAGTTATCAATTTGAAGCTAGATTTTAATGTAATAATAAAATAACACATTCCAAGCATGATAAACAACAATTGTACACTAGATCAGTAGTTGGAATGAGAATATTAATAAAAAAGGCGGAAACATATGCGATTACATACTGTAGATTCCAATAATCGATACCAACCTCTTCGAGATGCTTGAAATGTTGCGCAAAATACGTATGCTTTGCTCGGCTATCCGGAGTGATCTCGTGACTTTGTTTACGCTTGTCTTGACTGAAGTTGGCAGCTGCACTCGTAACAGTGCTATAAACATTACATATGTCTGTAAATAACTAATAGAATTGTACCAAACCACATCATAAGATGACTGCCCTTACTTGTTGCTGTTTGGATTCGGAGCATTTGCGGTTATTAGTTTTTTGTCCGGAATCGGAAATCCTGCTATGTTAAACATATCTTTCACCATTTGGCCTTTGATTTCCACATCAAGAGGAGAGTTGGAATGTAAACTATAAAAGATCATATTCATTAATCCTCTAGATGTCCAAAATTACAAGGCTAGAATCAAACTACGGTATATATATTTAAAAAATCGATTGGCAAAAATCTAACCTTGGCGAAATATTGACTTCAAGAATCCATGGTCGCAATCGATCGTCCAACATAATATCAAATCCGAATAGTTCATGGCAGCAAGATCGTCTGCGACAGTTTGCCTTGATCAAACTGTTTGTGAACTGTTCGACGCTACAATGAAAAAGAAATTACAATTTCCTTGGGCTATAATATCTCTAGTTTCTTAATAGGATTATACCGTTAAGATAATAATCAAAGTAAATGTAATTTTGAAAACATAGACAACACAAACCTAATGATTGTTTTTATTACAATGTCTTTCATCTGCTCCCAAATTTTATCTGTGTTTGTACCATTCTGTTGCAAGTAACGCCAGAAAGCTTTCAGGCTCCTTTGGGAAAACATGAGAATAGCTGATACTCTATTCACTAGAATCGGTATTATAAAAATTTTAATTTTCTGTTACTATTTATTAGTATTGCACCATTAAAATATGTTACTACAATAATAAGACACAGTAAGTAATTTGATTGCACCATTTATGTCCCTGACAAACATTGATATCGTCGTTTTGCTGGAATTCGTCTGACTTTTTATTTATACTATAGTTTGTCAGATGCATAAATCTGTTGCTCAAATGCTTCATCGATGAGGAATATCTAAATGAAAACAAAATAACATAATTTTCAGAATAATTTTAGAAATTGATATACAAGAATACCTTCCACTACATCCTTAATTGGTTACACTTGGAAGAATATTACTCCTGTTACGGTATTAAAGAATTCAAAGAATATGTTTAGATATTTTAGTCCTGATTTGTGTAGAATAAATAATAAAATTATGACGCAAGGTCAGAGAAAAATAACTTTCGCTGAACAAACTTCACCCAAGCCCAATTTGACGTAATGCAAGGTATTACTGTATATGGTAGTCTTGTCTTTATCAAAGACATCAAACTTAATAACCACCTACTTGCATGTTGCGATTCGCACAAGGCCGTCGTCAAAGAGGTAGATTCGTAGAGGGTCAAACGAAGTAACGTAAACATAGAGTCGAAGATCAAATTTACATCCGTTTAGTAACAAAGGTCTTGAGAGATATCTGCAAAGTATTAAAATACCCCAAGTTAATAAATTACTTTTGCCTTACTCTGCCAACTATCCACTTGAAAGCACTCATAATTTTCTTCCTATATGCTGTGTGTGTGTGTTCTTACTTTTGTATCAGTACGGGCTTTCTTGTTGGAATTTGATTCCACTTGTGGATAATTCTGATACCGATTCCTCTTGCTGATGCGGGCTGAGAGTAAAAAAACTCGTCACATTGTGCATACACTTTCCAAAATACGATTACTCCAATCTTACTGGCTTCAAAATATATTTTTGCTTTGGTCCAGCCTCTTCCCAAGCAGTCTTCAGCAATTTCCTGTCCCATGGAAGGATGTACGATTGCGGAACAAATCCAAATTCTTTTTTTCCGAATCGAGCCTTCAGTGGTAAACACAGAATCAATAAATTTATTCTCAGATTTAAAATCATCTATTCGTACCAACCTGCATACGAGATAAATTCCTCCAAAGCCTATCTTTGCGACCTACTTGAAATGAGCCAGGAAAATGATTGATCTGGTGTGATAAAATTCCAGTTTGATAGCTGGCATTATATATATTTCAATTCACAGTAAAAAATTACTTTCTGGTATTCTCTGAGTGATCTGAAGCCGCTCGCTTTCATGTGCTTTCCAAAATATCCAAGCCAGTCGTGGTTCTCTGTAAATTACAATACATATAAATTGTATGGATGTCTTAACAAAGACGAGAAAGAAGAAGAATACTGAGAAAAAATTATCCAAAGTTTCACATACTTTTAGAGGGTTTAAAACCAGATCGTGCAACAGTGCTTCTGACAACTATGGGAGTGATTGGACTCATCTTCCATCGCAGAAGTTTTCGGATATCATGTGGTAGAGGAGGATCAACTATTCATGAAGAAGACTTCATTGTTATTATCTGTTCTTGATGAAAAAAGGCTAGGCAATGGTTTACCTTTCTCATGTTTAGTCGTGAAGTTGATCACTGACGGACAGTTGCTAAATATGCTTGTTATCATAGGTGGTTGAGTGGCGACTTTTTCCTGGGACGATCTTTTTTCAGATCCTGCGTTGGAAACCGTAGTGGAATGAGATGCAGATGTTGCAATCGAAAATTCAGATTCTAAAAAAAAACAAGGGGAATTTTGTTTATGGTTGATCGATTTTCAATTCAGTGATTGGTTAAAGATTCATACCAGCTGCCTCCGAAGCAACATCATCATCGTCATCCAGGCAGTTAATGGCAGTGTCATCTATGCAATCTATGTCATTGTCATCTGGATAAAATTCATTAGCACATTTTTCATCGTCGCTATCCTGACAACAGCTAGCACCCTGGACAAGAAATTACAGTCAGTCAGTTACTATCATTCCTTGGGATCGGAATATGCTGCTCATGTTCCCAAAACAGTAGTTTCATTAGTAATTTGATCTGGAAGTGTGATACCATAGAAAGTTCAGGAAATTTTGTAGAAATCTGGTTACAGTCCTAGATCAAGAATAGTCATGGAATGTCTTGGAAGACTTAACCATCTGATTATATGCAAACTGAATAACTGGCCTGATTTGGCAGAATTGATATGCAATGCAGTCTCCTTATTTCATTGTTTAACATAAAAATCACCATTTCATCGACAAATTCATCATTTATCTCTTCGTCAACTTCCATATCATCCTGGTATGAAATTCCATCTCTATCCTCCTCTTCATCATCCTCATATTCTGCAGTCGTCGTCGTACCGAAAGAGGATGTAGATTCATTTGCAAGTACACTGTCATACCAACAAACAGCATGGAATAATTTACGTTGCACAATATTAATGCTATGAGCGTGAAATGACATACGGATTAACAGTGCTTATTCCAATGGAGCTTGCATATTCACTGGATTCTTTTGTCACTTCTGGACATTGCTCTGAACCATCACCGCAAGATCTAAAAACACTAAATAGTTAAAATGAATTTCCATGATTGGGGTTTCTTTAAAATCTGCAAAAAGTAATTACGTAACATACCCACCTTGGCAAACTATTTTTACCATGTTGTATGCCTTGAATAGTTGTCTTTTCCTTGATTTGTTCTCCATGCATATTTTTCTTTTTGTCGCTAATGGAGTGGTTTCTACTCGAGGGTCTTGATACAGTGTGAAGAGATTTTTTTCTGTTTGAGATATGAGGCTTTTCCTGTTCACCATTCATCATAGAATTAGCAGTGCTAGGATTCCTTCTCGCAGACATCCCTCGAGGGTGGCTCTTTTCTGACACGATCATGTCACGGAACGTTTTTGAAATTTCTGAAACATTGTATTGGTTTTTCATAGTGCCTGAACTGAGATTCCCAGGGACACTTATATATTCATCCGGTTGCATTTCATCTATATCAATTAGAGATTTAGCATAAGTGAAATTTGGCTTAGGCTGGGAATATCCTTTCTTCGATGAACCCACCCGGTTAGACCTTCTAGAAACGACATTACGTGCTCTGCCACCGTTCTCTGAGGCTGTACCATATTTAGCTGAAGCTAGCCTCTTTCCATTGGTAGAGGACAGTGAATTAGTGCTGTTCTGTACAGTGAAAGAACCATCTAAGATAGTTCTGGAATTTTGATTCGGTATACTGCTTATGTGTCTTCCCTGGCTTTGGGGCCGATTGGACAAAATACTACTAGATGTACTGTTTCCGTTTGAGCTGTATTTCAAGCCATGCCTATGCAGACTTCTCATGTTCTTACTCTTTTGATAATATATATCACTTGTGGAATTTTTGGACAGAACAGAATTTGATGCCACTAACAGTCTTGCCCGTGGTGTGGAATTGGTTATTGCTATGGCTCTCAGTGTATTATCAATGTCTGGACTGACTTTAGATGCCGATATTGACATTTTACCAGGTCCTAGTCCATTCGTATTGTTGGGTGAAAGCACGTTAACAGAATTTCTCTGATTTCTGTCAAGGTTTCTAGATTTATCTTCCTGGAGTCGAATGGAGTCTGTGCCATTTGACTTAACACCTGAATCAATATCTCCATATGAATAGTCATTCCCCGCATTTGTTACTCTATAATGTCGACCATTGTTTCCTTCCGAAACCCTCCTTAAATAAGAATTGAATGTGTTAGTTGAAATGTTAGTTCCGTTCTGTCCTGGCCAATTGATGTTAGCGCTGCCAGGTCTTGGATCAGAAGGGGCCAGAGTATTTGACCATGTTTGATATGTCATTGACTTGCTTACAGAAGACGTGTAGTGAGCACTCGGCGTGAACATTACAGAGTTATTTGAAGCATGGCCTCGTGCTGCAGCGGTCATTGTGGACTTTTTTGAATTTTGAGAATATTCTTGGTTAGCAGCATCTTTAACGCTGTTCGATATAGTCCCTAATTTGCAATCGTCATGATGCGTTGGAGGAAAGTGCAAGCTTCCTGACATCCCAAACCGAGGAGTGGGCAGTCCGGAATCGACTCCGGGATTTAATTTATTATTGATAAGACCTGCGCTCAATTCTTGAATTTCTAGTCGTCTCTGAGTACTATTTTTCAACTCGAAGTCCCGATTCAAATCGAATCTATTCCGAGGTGTGCAGGGTGGCAGATAATCCTGGGCTACTTCTATCAGTCCGGCAGGTATTTTGAAATCATTCTGGCTTAGATATCTTGGGGTATATGCCTGCGCCGCACTCGGATACACAGCTCTAGAGGTGTTTGCGACTAGATTCGCAGATGGATTTAAATTTTCTTCTTGATATTTTGTGGAGCGTGGAGAAGAAATACCTAATGTGAAAGAAGTGTATGCTCCAGAAAGAGTATGATTGTCCGCGACGCTCGTGTGATATTTTAAAACAGCTTTCTCTGCGTCATTTCTTGATAAAGCTTGCTTACGATGTTGAAGGTTCGACAANATGTTGCAGTTTATTTTCTAATGCCAACCTCCCAGTTACTGCATTTTTTTCCGATATGAGTATTTTTCTCGAAGGTTCGGTCGCTTTTATCATTCCTTGACTTGAGAGTTACTGAACGGATTCTGCTCTGCACTTTGACATTGAACACACATTCTTTCACACTCATAAACCGTTATAAGAGAAAAAATATGCTAAAAATACTAAATATTCTTTACAACCTGTGTTACAAAGATCATTGGAATGATTTCATGGTACAGCCAGATTCTGTATTGTAATTTACCAGTTATAGCATTTATGTGTCTACCTATAGCTGGAGTCTAAACGTGTCTTTACTTAGCACTGTTTTTATGACGCGGTGTTATTTTCCTCTGTACCTATACTCTAATGACCACCAAATTCACCTTCAGATCTCAGTCAGTGGTGGAATTAATTTTGAATTGAATGTCACATTGTTTAAGCAGTGCGTTCCCCCTCAGTCAGCTGATAATTGAAAGACATTTCGATTTAAATGGTAACAAAGAGTGTTGAATAACAAATAAAAAAAATCATTCCGACAATAGAAATCAGATATCACACAAAGTTCGTTTGTCCGCCTCAATCTCTATTGAGGTAAATTGAAAAGATAATTTACCGGGTCGTTGCACATCACTCGAGTTTAGCATTAGTTCGCCATTTTTTTCGGCTTTTTTGTATCTAAGCAACTATTGTCTAGTCATTTCCTACGGTTTGACCTGCTCTCTCACTCTGTTACCAGGTTATCCATGCTATGTAACAGCACAACATATTTACAGGAATCCTGGATATTTTTGTGATTTTTCATTGGAATTTTTTTATGAAATAAATTAGAACTTTTATTTGAACAGGCCAATTCAATAATCGAGTCATGCTCGAATTACGTTGCTATTGCCAATGATACAATTCAGGTTAAAGTTCAATCGACATTTATTTCTCTGCGAGCGAAGTAATGGTGCCTACAGCCAACTTTGTCCTGGGTCCTTGAGAAATAATAATGTTGTTTATTTCTGGGCATATATTAAATGCGAATAAGCGAGAAAATAGGGGAACTTATCAAAATACGTCGAGAATGACGGGAAAGTGGAAAATCGCGAATCTTAACTGTACCCCAATCTTTTTACCCTGTTGATCAATTCACACGCTTTCTCATATTTCCTTTATTAAGCAACTTTCTCGCATTTACCGTCTTTCCGCTTCTCGGTTTATCCCTTGATTTCTAAAGATGAACTATTGTACCCCTGATATAGGCATGGACAATACTCCGTTAGTCTCCGAACAAATTTCTGCTGTTGTCTTTACTTGTGGCAGTAATGCGTCATATGTATACTGATCGTGGTCCTTCAACCTGACTTCAGTGTAAATAGTTATTTCATTATTATTTTGTACTTTGTTTTTGATTAAGGTATAGAAGTTGAGTATAATTTCATGCCGTCCTGAATCTCACCCCCAAGTATGGGCTTAAACATAATCCGTGAGTTGGGCTTTGATGATTCGGCAGCGGTCCAACTATTTCTTAACAATATACAATAACAACATCCTTTATTATCTATTAATCGATAACGTGTAACTGATTGGTTTACTAGGTGCCCTTTTGTATTATCAAAGGCATGTAAGGTAATTCTAACAGTTCATTTTGATTCATCTCGTTTAGTAAAAAGTTGCAAATGGGATGGATGTATAAACCAAGGGGATTAATTGACGCTAGTTATGAAAACTTATAAAATGTATTGGATGCACGTGCACCCAAGTATTGCAGGATGTGTTGATGTTCCTTAATAATACATTCTCACTTTATTTGTACGGACTATTTTGGATTGATATTCTCTATTTTAGGACACACACCTGCCAGGTTCACAGCGATAAGATTAAAGTTCTATTTTATGCAGAAGAGTAAACAGTATTTGCTGAAGCTATTATATAAAAGTAGCTCACTTCCTCAACATTGGTTGAAGTATTTTGCTGCATTGCTGTTGTATATATACGGAGAATAAGCTAATGCTGGTTTGTGTGGGACTCAGAATTAACCAAATTGTGTTATTGCTGTTGTATATATACCGAGAATAAGCCAATGCTGGTTTGCGTTGGACACAGGATTAACCAAATTGTGTTTAATTGTCTTTGATGTTTTTCTATGCAATAAAATTAATCTTCAGCTACTATATTGGGAAAAGTGAAATAATCGGCTACCAGTGATGCTGAGCTTGCTTATAATACTGGCCCTGTTGCCATATATGAATGAGGCATTGCCAAAAGAACCTCGCTTAGGTGCTGAAATATGAATTTAATTTCCGCACAGATATTGTATATATAGTTTTTCGTTTTTCATCACATGTACTTATCATATTTATTCTTTACATTTTTAGTAACACTGACCGACCCTACCGGCATCATCACAAGCCCGGGATATCCCGATGGGTACAGCAGCGGCGAAAGTTGGAGGCTGAGAGTAGAAGGAGCAGAATCTTACAGCATAACTTTCAACGTTATGGACTTGGACGAAAGTGGTTGTTATGATTATATCACTTTGTATGATGATACCAATTACATCATGCCAGGAGGTAAAAGATAAAAAATATATATACAGTCAACAAGTACATATAAAATGTGAGAATAAAATAATTTTAATTTTGCGTCACAAGAAATTATTTGCAACAAACCATCTGCGCCGATTGTCATGAGTACGAGTAAGGCAACAATTGCTTTCTCCGTCTCAAGCACCGTCAATCCAAGTACGAGAGGAGTAGGGTTTTCACTGACATACCAGGCCACGGGACCAGGTGAAGCTACTTGTTTTAGTAATTTATATGTAATCAATAATTTTTACATAATTATATTGCAGACATCTCACAAACCATAACAACAACTACTTCATGGCTTTCGACATCCACCGCGGCTATAGAAACAGACAGCATACCAATAATGACGTCCACTCCAAAGACCACAATCAGAACAACAGTTCCACCTGGCGGATCTTTTCCTCGTAACGTTATTTTGTTGTTTTTTCTGTTTCCATTGCCTCTGATATGTATTTGTTACAAGTCCTGACCTTTTCTTTTAATCAGCCGGAACACAGGATGATAGTCAGTGTGGTCGACCTGCGATACCACCGACCATAACTGGTTTCGACTACCAAGATCAGAGCAATGCACTCTCAAGATCCCTACCCCTGACCTCGCCTCGCGTGGTTGGAGGAGAAGAAGCACGTCCACATAGTTGGCCATGGCAGGTTAAAATATATGAATACCTCGCAAAAAGTTCCTTATTAAGTTTACTAATAATCTGTTACTAGTTTTGCATATTCTCTTTATTGAGTCGCCAAGGAGACTTCATCAGCGAGTTATACTATACTGCTTAATAATCAAGAACCCTTTTACTGAACTCGTTCTAGGTATCGTTGCAAGGCTCCTATGGATCGGCTTACTGCGGTGGGACTCTAGTTCAACCCCAATGGGTTGTAACTGCCGCTCATTGTGCTGCACTAGTGTTGTGAGTAAAATACTGTATACGTATCTTCTCATTCTTCTCTTCATACGATGTTCTTTAACAGCATCGGTACGTATGGTAGCGATCAGGCAATGCTTGGTGTTCACGACAAAAGAGGAAACGAGGTCTCTGTGCAATTAATTGATATTGAGGCGAAATACGTCCACCCAGAATATGATAATCCCGATAGAAGTCATGACGTTGGTAAAAACGAGAATTTTAGCAAATTTGTAGCAAACTACTGTAGTATTGATATATGCATAATGATGATTCCTACATCTTCTTTCATTCCCTTCTAGCTTTGATAAAACTGACGACTCCAGCAATATTGAATGACTTCGTGTCTCTTGCTTGCGAAGCACATTCCGACTGGACATTCCCTGCTGGAATGAATTGTGTCGTGACTGGCTGGGGAGTTACTACAGAAGGTTAGCTATATCCAGGATTAGCTATATCCAGGATTAATAGTTATGGTGACTTCTCTAAATCACTGTGTATATTAATATATATGTGATTTGTATACTATTATGATTCTTAATTCAGTACACCACGTCTAATTTACTGCAACTGAGTGATTTGAATATGAGGAATATCCAAATATCGGCGTTAAAGTGAACTATTTAAACCTGGAAAATCCTTCCAATATTCGAGGTCGACTTAAGAAAGGGTTTTCCAAACTTTTTGCAAAGAGGGCCATATTTGATAAAGTGGAGATGCCCGCGGGCCAATAGTTAATTCTGATGTTTTTCAACCACAAATATACACTGCTATAGAACAATAAATAAATAAAAATCCATTGTCCAAATAATCTTCAGTTTTCAAATGGTAATGTTATTCTGTATGCTATACAGACTGACCGTGCTGTATCTTGTGTACTACAATAACGGAAAGGACACGACATGATAGGTACTGCAGACAATGGCTACAACTCGCTTCATTGTCCAAAACATCAATATCTGGAGATATTTTCTTATTTATTTATTTTATTTTTAGAATTTGACGCGGGCCAATAAAAAATGGTTCCCGGACCGCAGTTGGCCCGCGGGCTGGACTTTGAACACCCCTGACTTAACAGGATAAAATACGATCCTTTCCCACATAGTGACAAACGAGTGGAGCAGCACTCCTAAGAATCATTACGCTAATTTTTGTGTTGCTAGCAGACTTCCAACTGCTACTGTATATTGAAATCTTGCCAACAAAATTTCCACAAATTTCCGGCCAATTTTATACATTTAGCTCTAAAAAAAGAGAAAATATCCAATATTTATTTGCTACTCGTCCATTCCATATTTTCACATTGTTAAACTGCATATAATGTAATTGTATCCAATGTTTAGGAGGAAATATCGGGAGCACTATATTGAATCAAGCTCCGCTGCCATTACTGAGTGATCAAGACTGTCACAATTTATATCAAGATGCCAACTTGGACACTACCCAGGACATGCAGTGCGCTGGTGGACAAGGGAAGGGCGCGTGTAATGTAAGTAGCTCGAAATATGTCTCTATACCAATATTGATGTTAAATAGCCGAATGTTATTGATTTGTAATTGTATCATAGGGTGACAGTGGAGGTCCTCTAAACTGTTACATCAACGACCGATGGTACCATATGGGAATCGTTAGCTTTGGCGAAAAGAATTGCGATACCGACATCGCTTCGGTTTATGCTCGTGTTGCTGAATTACGTGATTTTATCGATACGACTATTTCTACGTATTCGTAATTGAGGCGACGTCTGGTTGGTTGTACGGTTACGCAACCGTAGGTGCAATAATTTTAAACACGTAATTCAAAATAATTGACGTTTACACACCGAAAAATAACCATTCGGTGATTCATCTCAGAACGATTCTCAATAATAAAATTACTGATTAAAAAATAACGATATAACTGGGGCGAGTCTACGCCAGACACCACGGATGAAATATTACATATAGAGATTAGAGAGAAACCGGTAAAAAAATGTATAGCAGGGCAAAAATACGTACTCAGATATTATACGACAGTGGAAAATTTTCAAACATCACTCTTTTTACTCTTCTCCAAATTCTCGTTAGATTAATTTAATGAAATATCCCGATTTATTTACAATACAATAACTCTTATCTCCTATATCACGCTGTGGGCTCATGGTCGTCTAAGTTTCTTCACAGGCTTTCTTTGCACCGACGATAAATTTTAACATAACGACGCCCCGGGCGAAAAGGCGTACGCCTTATGCAGTAAAACCAGTTTTAAATTGAAATAGAGCCCACCAAATTATCTCTTATTGAGACAGAGTGTAGCTTTGAACTCTGTTATATTTGTGTTTTCGATTTTAAACAATTTTTATGGAGATCGTTAAACCTGTAATGACAATTGGTATTTCGCCCATTAGTGAATTAACTATATTTCTTGGTTCGTTAACAAAAATCCTCTGCTTTCAGCCTAACAGAATAAACGTTTCGATTACATTTTTAATTTGAAAAATACATCCATGGTATCGATGATATCGATGGTATCTTATTGGCATGTATCGAAATGAATATAATCACACATTCAAGTATTATAATATTACTCATAGCCCTTGGAAAATATAAGTCTGTCGAGGCCTCCTATACGAAACACAATTACAAAGGAATGTGTTGGACGTTATTTACATCATTAGAGTTTCTCAGAGTGTAAATCATTCACCCGTCGTATAATTAAGACTGATATAGAGTTTTGCTTACCGAGAACGACATTCAGCAGCATTCGCAAGAGCCCTTTGGCGATTTTACTAAGTATACTAACGTCATGCAGTGAGCCAGCACTGTCATACATTCGTTCGCCCGCCATTCTTTTCGCCACTGCGCGTTAGACCAGATAGTAGAAGTTGGCTAGTTGTCGAAAAATTCGTCGAATTGTATGGTTACGTCAGAAAAGGGCAAAGGTGGTTTCGTATCCAAGATTTATTCCTGATATACAATTATAAGGTCGAGATTCCAATGTATATAATCAACTGTCTAACGGTGGAGAAAGAGCTTGGTATTAGCTGTAAGGAAGGGGAGTGAGAATAATGTTGTAAACCGTTGCAGCACTTCTAATCCATAAAAAAATGTGCGTAATGAACGTGATTGTTCACCGTTTGTATTTTAGAAAGATCTTACTGTTTGGAAGTAACTTTAAACAACTTTAAAATATTTGGAAGTGAATTTCAAAAATTAGTTAGTGACTCAGTTCCACTCGCGCAGGCCGATTCAGAACATCGGGAAAATTGTATTGAGGGATAACGATATCATTCGATTGTATTCATAATCAGATTCAAAATGTTACCTGTAAAGTGTTTTGACATAGCAGTTATTGAGTTTTTAGTAATGCCTCGTCCTGTTTTTGAAATTTATATCGCCGCCATTAGCAGTTCTTACCGAAGGATAGGATATGGTGAAATATATAAACACCATAAGCACGGGACTTGCAATAACTAATTACCTACTTCTTAAGTATGCCAGTTAAGCAATGGAGGGGCCAAGATGGCACTCTGCTAGTGCGTCAGTTTACATCAATCCTGCTCTACATCAGGCGTGTGATTTGAGTTACTTATCTGACTGATTTAGTATTAATTCTTTTTCTTATGCAAATTTCAACAGGTTTTTGTTAGTCAATACCTTGGTCGCCCAAGGCCTGTTTTTGACGTGGTCTCCATTGGTCAATAATGAAGTTTGGCCTGGTAGTATTTGGACGTAGAAGTAAACGAAAGTTTCAATAACACGAATGCTCGGAATCAAAACATCCTATACGAAAAACAAATTAGATAAAGGTAACATATTTTCAAGTGTTTCAACGTTTCATCACGCGAGCCACAATTTTGAAAATTTGAATCAACTTGTCATGAACCTGAACCGAATCACTTGGAAAATATCCATCTGTATTTTATACCCTAAAACCTGATTTTAGTTCATCTTATAACAATTGTTATATATATACATATATTCTCTGTTATCACCAGGTAAGAAGAAGTGCGCCCTTTGTGCGCGAGAAGCGCGTCAAGGAGAACCTTCATCAGATTTTCGCTCAAGGTTGGTCGCGTGAATGAAATTAAATGACGCGTGATTATAAAAATGATAATTACTTCAATTCATACCCAGCCCTGTCTCAGGGCGAGGTTATATAACGCCCATTTTTTTTACTGCTTATCAATAGATTAACGAAGCGATTGAGTAAATAATTTTAAACACTTCATAACATATCTTATTAATTATGAATGAATGATTCAAAACCCCGCGTCTAAACAAATCCGTAAATCATAAAACAGTAAACGGGCAAATGCAATTAGGCTCCATAGTTTTTCTGATCATTGTTTTATCGTGTTTTTTTACTATTTACTCATTGCCAATGTCTCTAATCTGCTGGTTTGGAATACATAAAACTTTAAAACATTCTAAGGTCTGTTCTACCTCGCCTAATAATAAACAATGATGAATTATGAATTGTGTTGTGACCGGAGGCGAAAATGTTTTACTTTAGAAAAATAAAGCATCCGTCGTCTGCCTTTTGCAACCTTCAAATCATGAATACCATTACTTAAATAAAACACTGAAAAAAATTAACATGTAATGTAACAACAGTTCAGTCATACATTAATGCAAATGCTGAATTTCATTCTATAAAATCTTAATATCATTTCACCAATGTAAGAGAAGCAATATAACATTACAGTCGGTGGGTATATAATTTGTGCTTTAGAATCGGTTATTGTATTGTAGGTAACAACGAAACCTTGGCTTATTATCATTATACGGATCATGGATATCAGGCTGTTTGACATTAAATTATATTTGATGTTGACAACGCATGGGTTAGAAAACTACGGATTGCCATTTAGGATGTACATTGCAAATAAAAGGAACGTTGTTCAATATTTCATGACCTGACGTTTCCAATTAATTTTTTCGGGTCAAATTTATTCAAATATTTTTCTATTCTCAAACAATTTATTGAAAAACCCAATGCGTGCCTTCACCTAAATACTAAAAGTAAACAAATTACCAAAAAGCATTTTTATTCTACATAGTCATAAGCATCCGTTCTCGCTATAACTTACTATTTCCAGTAGCTTGGTCTTTCAATACGTCTATAACCTTATGTGACATATCATTCTTTATTGTGGTTTGTTATTGAGATTGTGTGGAAGTTGTGATTGTCTGGTAAAATCCTTCACGAATTATAATGCACCCAGAGCCTTAGTTCCTAGAGGCCTTGGATTTGATCGATAGATTTTTTATCTTTATCTCTTCATTATACACTGTATTCCTTAATCTGGCACTTGTAGCGCCCGAGCAATATTTACTGCTGCTATCAGTGCTAGTTAAGAATGCTCGGTTATATTCAATTAAAAATCTTTATATATAGGTAGATGCTGATTATTAAGCCTGAACTTAAATATACACGTTTTCATTCCAGAATGATATCAAATCGAAGATATATTTTGTTGTTCCTCGCCCTTTCCTCCTTTTTACATGTTGAAGGTAAGTACAAAAGATCACTCACTATACGTATAGAGAACAGCTATTTCTACATGTAGGAAATAGCGGTAGCGCGGACGGAACGCGTGAATTGCGTTTCAAGGCTATTCAGAACGGAAATCACCAATTACTCTTTGTAATTGACCGCAATTAGTGATGAACGCAGACGAGACACTTATTAGTGTTACAGTTGTGTTGGTTAGTAAAAGTGGATTGGAACGTGCTGTAATGCAATAGATGAGTATTTTGTCACTTTATAATAGTATATTACTTCAGTAAAATGCTGTAATTGCTGGGTATTTTTACTGTACACATAGCATTTACCAGTGTTGTAATAGCTCGACACATTGAATCGATTCGGATCGCGAATTTTTGTGACTTGACTTGAAACTTTTGGAACATCTTTCGGTTTCTATACATGTATTTACCATATTATACAGCGTATGCAGTAAATAAGAAAACGGCTTTCATTTTTTGGAAAATCTTTTTAGTGCTTCTGTGAATCTTCCCTACTGCCACGTGCTCACGCAACGCAGTTTGGGGAGTTTAAAGAATCAGCAGTATTCGTAATAAAATTTTTATGTTCTCTGGTGATTTTGAACTTTTCGGAATGTTGTTGTATAGAATATATTATTATCCTATCATCTCGTCTTTATATTTAATTTAGGTTTAAAGTAAAATTTCTTCTTCTGACGCTGTTACCTCCGTTGCCTCGGAGGCATTGGTTTATGAAGTTATTAGTATACCATAAAGTACAACGCGTGACCTGAACATAACGAACGCCATTACAGAAGCTACATGTTTCTAAACAATAAAATTCTAAATTGATTCTCAACAAACAACTTTGAATTAGAAACGATGTAAAATGTTTTCTGTTTTATTTCATCTCTATTACTTACTTTTCATCATTTTAACTTGGTAAAACATGTCGGGCATTCATAACATTGGTTATGATTATATGACGGAAACATTATCAAAGATACTAATATAAGGGAAGATGTGAAGGACCTTAAAATATCTGAAATGATGGATTTCTTAGAGATTAAGATTGTGTGATAGTTAAATTTGTCAATAATGAAACGGAGGCCGCTCTTTGAACGGCTTTAAAGGCGCCTTTAAAGGACCTCTACTGACCTTTAGCACAGACCAACTTCATATCCTGTTTCATTTAGCTAGGGTATGTGAACTAGATATAATATATAATGCAATATATGATTATTATTTTAGCTCAAGATCCATGTGCTGAAGTGACTTGCAGTAACAAAGGAAGTTGCATTGAAAATTCCGCATACAGTAGAGGTTACTGGTGCGAATGTGACGAAGGATGGGCGGGACAAGATTGCAAGCATCGTAAGTCAGCTATTCGAATATGGCACTGTACAGTGGTTCCCTGTTCCCTGTTTAAAGTCGTCGGTTCATGCCAAATGGCCCTTCCAACCCCGCCTGATCAGGCTTGCATTTCCGTGCATTAAATAAGGAAGGAGTGAAACTATTATTTTAAATATCCGGTTCCAATCACAGGCACAGAATTGTATAGTACGTAATGTATAAGACGATAGAGAAATTTATTTATTCATCCAGGGGCCCATCTGACGAGCGCTCTTCAACCTCGCTGGATATCAATTAAATCCGCTCATCTGTTCATAGCAGCTATTTATAGAAAATATACGAGATGATATATCTATGAACTGTTTGAGTACCTTCGCGGCCTTTTAGCATGAAACAGTTTGTACAATTAAACCGCGTGGTGTCCCACATAAGAGTAAATTAGTCTGTCTCAATAAAGCAGTGATCCAGCTAATCCGAATCCACTGTACTATTTCCAGTCACAAGTTATAGAATTGCTGCTACTTAACTGTAAAAATCCCTTGTTGTTTTGTTTGTTATTTACCTTTTAGGTAAGAAGAAAAGTAGTAGATAGTAACTAAACATTCATATTCAACTTTTCTATAACTTGTAATATTTTGCTTTAGCCGAACCAACTGTCCGATGTGGCGACTCTGAAATAGACGTCGTGATAGACAAAGGATTAGTTCAGGAACTTGAAATAGATGATGATGCAAAATACGTATATTTCGGCCGCTCGTCAGCGTCAAGCTCGTGCAAGGCTAAAGAAGAAGACAATCTGTACAAGTTGTCTATCAAGGCTCCCTTTTCAAACTGTGGCACACAAGTGATTGTAAGTTCAGTAATTCCTCGATTTCAGTAAATAAATTTGAAGTTTGCAGAAGCTCAATATAAAGAATATATTCTGAATGTGAATTCAGCTGATTTATTACTTTGCTGCAGCTAATTGTGTGGAATCAATTCACTAAAGCATCTAAAAATGAGTGTTACAGTATATATTTTTTAACTAGAAGATATACAGATACTAATTTAATAGTGTGGTCCCTGAAAATATTAATTTCTGTTAAATTGTCACAAAATGGAATACAATATATATTGTTAGCTTTCGTATGTGTTATTGTGTTTTTTAATTTTTAGCAAAGGGGGCCCGGTGATGATTACACATTCAGTAATACAGTGGTTTGGAACAGAGAAGTCCACAATCCACAGAACCTAATCGACCGTGAGCTAGTACTACTCGATTTCAAATGTATCTATGAAGACACGTATACCGTGTCTGGACCTGCCTTACTTCCCACACTCAAGTACGTAATATTTCTTGATTCATATTTATTTACAAAATGGTAATTTGGCATAGACTACTAAATAATTTTCCAGAAATTGTGTTTGAAACTCATTTTCTCAACCATGTAATGTAAAAACCTGAATGGTTACTTGTTAAGAGATGTCTCGCCTACCTGCCTATTTTCAGATCATTCCAGAAGACTTGCGTAATGTTAACAGAATTACAACATACGTTGATTGAGACCCATGCGCTTTGTTATTATTACAATAATGATATAGCATATAATTTAGCTCTGGTAAATAACCACGTTCTCGTTATTACTTACACAGAAAGTATCACTTATACTGAAACTCTGTAGATAAAGTGCTCTTAAATATGGTGTTTAGTCTTGCATTGTAACGCAATAAAGAACAATTGATAGCAACTGTTAGCAGTTAGAACAGGTAATTTATCCGTAAGCATTTAATTATCAGTAATTTTATGAAAAATGGTATCACGGTATGTATCGTTTATGTAAATTAACTATATTGTAGGTCAACAACTTGTGTTGAAATATCCCTACAATACGTATTATGAATTATATATAGTGACTTTTTAAAACTAAACTTTCTTTATGCTTGATTCATATGTATATTGGCATGTGACTGTAAAATATCATTCTAATCAGATTCATTAAGCCTTATAGTTTATAGTGTAATAGTGTTCTGGGATGGAAAACTAAATGAAGCTGTTGTAATTTGATAATTCCCATTTGAACAACACGCCAGCTGATGCCGTATCAGTTTCGTTCAAATTCCTAAAATTTGTCTGTGATGAATGAACTTGCGAATATTTCGATGAAAGCGAATACCGTGAGTTGGAAATTAACTTAAAAACTTCATGACTTAAGCTAGTGTTGTTTGTATATATAGAGATTATTTTGCCGCCGGCATAATATGTCGACGATTGCGAAACTTGTGCCATATAATCATTTCGAATAAAATGTCATCTTGTTTATCACATCACAAAAACAAAAGGTTGTTCAAAACCACCGTGCTGGATATCGTAAAAAATTTCTTCAATTTGAGCCACAAAATGCATTTGAAAAGGCCAAAATTGTGTAGGTCTTTGCGCGGTACTGACTATTACCTGTAATAAGTTGGCATGATAATAAGGAGTTAATAAGATAAGATAATAAGTTGAATTTCCTTCCTCGTTTGATGGCAGTATAATATGCCAATAATACTGAGAGAGCACAACTTGTTTTAATTTATTCGATCTTTTGCTGTCTTGTAAGTCGTACTTCTCACTATTGTTTAATTCTCTGTTTTTATTTCAGTGTTCTCCAATTTGCTTCGGAAAAAGGAAAATTTGAAGTGCGGATGCGTTTGTACAATGATAACAGTTACTCACGTGAACATGAATTTGAAGAGTCGCCGTCAGTAACGATTGGATCCTATGTTTATGTTCAGGTAGATAATCTTAATATTGCTACCAAAAAAACAGTACTTATGAACATACATACAGTGCAAACGATGTGTTTTTTCCCTGTAGGTCGAATTAGCTCACGTAAAAGATTCAAATCTCGTTGTCACGATGGATAGATGTTTTGCTTCACAATCGCGTGACCCCGCCGATCCTATTTCAACAAAGCATATGCTTATTACAGACAGGTTTGTAATTAGAAATTATATCTTCATAAATATGTTCCGCAATATAATCACGGTTGCCATGGTTTGAACCAGTTCGAAGCTCAGTCAAATTCAGTTCAAATTTGAGGCTGCTCTTGTCCCCTAGGAGTGGGGTGAGTGTGGGATGGTTAATCATGAGGTCAATGTAAAAGTCCGAATTTCCACCGTAAGTGAAGAATACCGCAGTGAATATCGTATGAATTTAAAATTTTAAGTAATCCAAATTAGGTCAGAATTTCCTGAAATCCGGTAAATCGGGGTCCGGGGTTTTAATTGAGCATACATTGCTGTGAAAAAAAGCTTCGAAAACTGCACCTTTTTACTTGCTAGATGTGCTGATACAAAAGACAGTACAGTTCAGATCCGTTTTAATGGGGAAGCGAGTGATGGAAGGTTTAAATTTCAAATGTTCAAGTGGAGATGGAGTGCAGATGATGTATATTTACATTGTGAAGTTGATATCTGCAATAAAACACTGGAAAAGTGTACTGGAGATGGAGTAAGTATTATTGTATAGTATTAACAATAACAAGCGGCCATACCTGGTTATATATCCGTACTAAGGAGTATTGATAGATTATAATTGTTGTATTGCTGTAAATACCAGCTTGTCCTTGATCTGTTTTCGTTGATTTTATAGAAAAACAAAAGATCTAGTTTTTCCTACAAAATTACTCGTATTGAAACTCCATTGCCTCTCACTTGGCTATAAATAATATGAATACATTTCATCAAAGCTATTTTGATTTTCATTTGATCCTATACGGTAGTTAAATATGACCTAGTTTATGCTCTTGAGGTATATACCCAGGGCTGTTTAACCTTAGATGGTACATTTCATGGGTCGGCCTGTACATTAGATTGACTTATACTGGTATATATTTTTATTCAAATTCAAATATTAATATCTGAAATAGAAATTAATATATCATACTTCCAATATCTTGATTTAAATGCATGCACGCTCAGTTACTTTCTTGACTTTATCCATTTTATATTAATCTATGCTTACTTCTTGATTCAGGCTAATTGTAAGGGTTCTGGTGGGTTTCGTCGAAAGAGAGATTTGCTCCATGAAGGAACGTACAATCCCGATTTTGTACCTCACCCAAACAAGTACGTTAGCATCGGACCTATTCTTGTTAAAGTGGAAGAATCTTTAATGGAATTAAACGCATCGACGAGTGAAGATCAATGTAAGTTGAGCTTGAGTGTTTGTGTGTGATTTTTTGCTCACCGGTTTTTAAGTTTTGCCTCCACGTGTTATTGCAGATGACACAAAAATGATGATACTAGGAATATTATTGACATTCATATTAGCTGCATTGGGAATAATCATAGCTGTAATAGTGCGAAGAAGGAATGCGCGATTGAAAGAGAGGCGAAAGAGTACGGAAAATGAAATCCCCCAACAGCGATTAACTTCATTACGTTTTACGACAGAAGCTTTCTAGTTTGATATATTTTCGAACAAGGCTCATGCTGTTTATGGGCTCTGGACTTTACAATAGAGAGAATTAGAAATACCATAATTTCAGAAACACTGGTTAAAAGACAAACTACTTTTCTTATTTGCATGTTGCTGTTGTCACATTGCAATTCACTTGTGCCGAGCTCGGAACTCACTCTGTCACTCGTATTTCAATAAACTATTTGCCTTAACACATGACAAAACATTTCTGGTTTTGGTCAGACTTCATGTGATAGTGATTGAAACAGTTTCATGATCACTCTTTATGTTATATGTTTTAAATTTTACTTAAACTAATTACTATCATATTTGCTTTTTTAAAGATTATTTTCTAAGTGTGCTTCAATGTTTTTATTCTATACAATTAATGTTGTAAAATATATATGTAGATTAATGTTGGCAAAAAAAATTAATTTTTAATCAAGCGATAGGGGCTCAAAGAGCTTGATAAGATTTGTATCCTTTCGATTAATTCGGGATATGTGTCAGAATATAGTTTCTATACTAAACTATTCCTATCTAGCTTGAAGCATAAGAGCATATTCGGGTATGCAAAGAAAGTCTATTTAATTGGAATATCTGTGACACTCTAAATATCTAATATACAATCGGTAAATAATAATGCATCTAAGAACAAATACTGCATTCAAACTGATTCTTTTAAG
The DNA here is from genome assembly GCA_013436055.1 of Halocynthia roretzi. Classification (NCBI taxonomy): domain Eukaryota; kingdom Metazoa; phylum Chordata; class Ascidiacea; order Stolidobranchia; family Pyuridae; genus Halocynthia; species Halocynthia roretzi. Next base: position 8,767 of record QRAM01000149.1, on the reverse strand, counting down.
CGTTGAGAAGAAATGAATCAATTGCAGTGATGTCAGAATGTAAGTATCATTTCTTTAAGTGCATTGATGTTGAAATTCAGTATAATACTCTACATTGCCATAGAAACATTATAAACTAAGAAGAATTATAACTAAGGATAGGGGGAAGAGAGCGAAACAATAACAACTTGT
>QRAM01000148.1:169506-209166 GCA_013436055.1 Halocynthia roretzi | reverse complement strand
TGGGGGGGGGGCATCCCTTATCGCTGCTGTAGTCTATAGATATGAATTAAACATAAAAACAGAGCAAAATCCAGTCATATCAACGTCAACAACCACCAGACCAACGACCATATACAGTATCATAAATCAAAGTACGATTAGTCATTCTGAAATATCAAGTGATTCTGATTACTCGGGCGTATCGTATTACAGTCGGTAAACCATACATTTGCACGCATTATCGTTATCATTGGTTGATTTATTTGATTGTATAACGTTAAACATTAATCAAATTTATTCACGTATGGGCAGCTAGCGAACAACAGATTTTAAATAGCAACGGGTAGCAATGGATGAGCAAGCAATTTTTTTGGCAAGGATCTTCTTCTTCGTTCTGTCTTTGACAACAGGTCAATGCAATCTCTCAACGGATGGTTGTGGAACAACTAAAACATGTTTCTTTGATCCTGCTGATTGCAGAGATCTGACCTCCCCCGATTGTCGATTTATTTCTTGGAGAAAGGTTAGGTGTTTACCATTTTGGTACACTAAACTAATCTCATGAGGTATTTTTCTATGAAATCAGTAAAATGTAAGAGAATATTTATTGCAGATTAAGGCAATATAGAAGTTTTTGTTGTTGTTGAAAGAATGATATATGTTTCGAAGAATAGCATTGTTCCATCTTCAAAACTTTGTTCATCCCCAACTTGAAGATTATTCTGAATTTTAGGATGATAGTAGCGACAAATTTGACTTCGAGATGAGCGGTGGCACAGGTGGTGGCGGTCAATACATTGCATTCGCTCTAGGCACAGTGAACAAAATGCAGGATGCCGATCTTTATTACTGTGATGGCGATGCAATTCATTCAGCAGTCATAACCACTGTGCACAATCCGCCAACATACCTATCACTTGAGGTACTGTTGAATATGCAAATTATTGTTTTCTATGTTTTTCATCATTTTTTCAGTACCGAATATTTCAGAAAAAAATTAGTGCATTGTCTTCATTTGATTGATCTTGGACTACCAGACCACTTTGCTATAAACTAATAATGTCATTTTTCAGCCTGGAATAATCGCCATCACAACCGCCACTAACAACGGAGTCGCGCAGTGCGTAATGGGGCGGCCACCATCCATAACTAAATCCATTAGCAATAATGTACCTACCGATTTCGATATTACAATGAATAGCTATTATTTGCTCGTTGCGACTGGAAACACTACAGGTTCGGCATACTTATCTCAATGTCTTCAAATTATCGATAAATCATTTGTTTTTCATCGCAGCGAATGGAATAACATACCACGGCCCGACCACCAGAACTATTAGCGACACCAAAATAGATTTTTCTGCTGCTTCAATGGTTCACCAGTCCAATCTAAAATTGGCACTTTATGTCGGGTAAGTCGTAATAAAGTTAAAGGAACTTGAGAAAAATAATAAACATTATATTTCGTGCTATTGTGTCTACAGGCTTGAATCCGTTGCAATCTTCCTGATAAGAAGTCTTATTTAGGTTTTCGACTCAGTCGAGATGTAAAATATAGTTGGTTTGATGATTGTTCTTTTTAATTTGTGTTAAGCAATTGTGTAGACATCTGTCAACATCGCAGTAATTTTATAAATTTTTAATTATGCTATTAGCATGAAATGCTTCCAAATAAAACGAGTGTGTTATTTTTCGAAGAAAATAGATACATTACCATAGGGCCTATGGTACAAGCACTGATGAAATAATCTTCGTGCATTCTAGGGAAGGTTGTTTGGTACATTTGGTAATTCAATAGTAAGTTGTTAAGATACTCTGGTTGATTTTCCATGATTCGGATGTTAAACTATGTGAGCTCAGGCCTGTTTAAAATATTATGCAAAAAAACTACATATACTAAACCAAGTTTTCCCCAAAGCCAAGTCTTTTAGTCTTCATTCTTTATTCTCTCAAGAGTTATATATCACGATTATTATCTTGTACGTCAGATAGCGCTAGAGCGTTTCTAATTAGGATTTAATACCCCCAGGAATCCAGGTTCTCTTCGTTCATGCATTATTTTGGATTGCATCTGAATGCACTTTCCAAATCTGGTAAAAATACATTGAAATGGCGTCGTCGATTTAAGACTATCAAACGAACTTTCGCACTTATTATACATATTACAAATAAATATGCTATTTTCACGATAATCTGATAATTACAGTAATGACTTTATTTTAATTAATTTAAATCATTTCGATTCTTGAGTCACAGCACTCAAAGGACTTCACTTGTGACTCGACCATTACAAAACCGATATCGGTATATTATTCACAATTCATAGAAATGTGATAACATCAATTTCGATTTCGTATTTTCCTTTCCGAATGCGAAATGTCTGTCTTTTATTCGGGTTCACGACTAATGAATTTACGCAAGTGTGTCAGTGTTTACCGAGAGGTAATATGGTACACGGGTCAAAGACTCGACTCAACATACCTAGCTACTCGACATATCTATATACCTATGCGTCGCGTTCACTTTTACGTACTAAGCCTATTCATCAAAACCTGTTTTTACTACAGACCCTCAGTCAAGAAGTCCTTTGTAATAATAGAGTAGAGAGTAAAGCGTACATAGTACCTTATCTGATACTGATAATGACTAAGCGTTGACATAAACCTCAGAGGCGTTAAGCCTGAATAAATTCAGAAGTTTTAACTCATATTGGTTGGAATCATTCAAGGAAAGCTGGCCTGAATAGCTGGGTTATTTTGAGCGAATTCGATTTAACTCGTTGCATTGTAAACCATAGTACAATATAATTCTTAGTCAATTGAAAAATTCAATGGATAAGTCAGTGCAAGGCTTAAAAATGTCAGGTGGTTTGACTGCGACACACTGTAATTAACGTGGGTGCATTTCCGTTTGTCAGCAAGTTGAATAGCGCACATAATCTTCGCCACGATATTGTTAATATACGTTAGCATTCTGAACAGCAATTACAGCGAAGAAAGCGTAATTTTACACAGTTTACTGAATAGTGAACCAAGTGACAACCACAATACTCCGATGTTTAGTACATTCAATCTATTCCATATCTTAGAAAAGGAAAGAAATTTTGTCAAATGGAAGTTTCGTAATGTAAGATTTTCCGTTATACACTAATTCTGGTGAAGGCTTACGAAAGACTTGAGCGAGCAATGCCGGGTAAAAGTTACTTAGCTATTCCCGTTATTTTTGACTTGATGCTTACTCTAATTCCATTGAGGGCTTATCCGAGATATAGATATGAAACGTTTTATAACTGTAAATTACGTTCACAGATCCCAAGACTTCCACCAACTTTTTTCCATTTTCTGAATTAAGGATTTTCACAATTTCCAGTGCACAATAGTCTTAATAACAGGGTTTGAAACATTTCTGTATCAAGAAATCAGTAGACCAGTTGATATAATGGAAAACTATAGTGTATTCTTGGGATTCACTTTGCTTTTCATTTCAATGCTATGCGTCGAAGCTCAAGTATCCATATCTGATGAGGGATGTGAAAAGACAAAGAATTGTTTCAAAAATCCAACAGATTGCTCGTTAACTTCTGCCGATTGTCGTTTCATATCTTGGGAAAGGGTGAGTGACTTAATACCGTAACAACCTCTTAACTTAGTTAGGTTATTCCGGGTACATGTACCGAAGTGAGTTCTCTCCGAAAACTCGGATACTTTTAATTAGGTTAAGGTGGCTTAGGTTTGGTTCAATTATGCTAGACAAATCCATCTTCACCTACCCCAACCCTAACTCTCGCCCATCTCCCCCATCTCCCCTTAGACACCAGAGTCAGGCCAAAACATACCAGTATCTATCTGGGAATGAAGATATATCAGCACACAAAAATTCGATAACTTAAACTCTTAAAGGATACTACTATATATATATATATATACTATAAAGCGCTACCTATTATATGGCACAGCAGGTAAAGTCCAAAGGAAATTTGAGTTCAACAGGCCTAGGTATGAGGCTTATTTTTTTAAGGCACTCATGGAAATGAGACTAAAATTGCGTCATGTAAGCAAGCGCAAGTACATAAAGATCATACACGTGCGATTGAATTCACGTCAGAGAAGTGAATAATCGTTCGTTTCGCAAATTCAACAGGCGAAATAGAAATCAGTAACAATTTCGATATCATATACGAATGGAATGCTTTATCAGATAGTTCAATGTTTGTATAAACTTGCCCGTCAAGTACACCAGTTCCATCGCACGATTGTAGTTGATAAAACAGACGATTTAGAAGGTAGTGAATCTTGTTCCAAATTATTTTGATTTACTGAACACAATTCCCAATTCCGTTTTGCGGATAAATTCGATATCCGTTTTTTCGTTATCGCCACGTCTCGCCATTTTTTGACTCAAATTATTTACTCTACAGTCAATCTCATGTCTCTACCAATCTACGTATGTACTATATTCAGGTAGTAGTTATCGTCATACACAGTTGTGTCACCATGTTTTCTTACATTTATCATTCATGCCCGAGCGAGCATTACAACAATATAGGCTATAGCCATAAAAACTTATCATTATAGCCTTATAGGTCATCATTAAAAGTGTCGTTATAACGAGCACATAACAAAAACAACCTAGACTACCTAGAATGTGGTAAAATCATGTGCGTTGTTTCTCAGTCCGTATAGGACAAGCTTATTGAATATATTTTGGAGATCTAGCACCTTCCTAAGTAGAATGATAATAGTCCCATCAAACCCTAATCCTATTACAGTATTTCACCGTGCTGCTAATCATTACAGTCTAACGCGAACAATACAATCAAATTCGAAATGAGTGGAAGCGCAGGCGGAGGCGCCAACTATTTGGCGTTTGCTCTCGGTACCAAAAACGGGATGGAAGATGCAGAAATGTACTATTGTGACGGTAATCAGATAGTTGCGGGAGAAATTATCGCTTTGCGCTCAGAGCCAAATCTTCTTGCTAACACGGTAAGAAACGAAACAATTCTGATCATGTGAGGTTTTCACATATTTGATGAACACGTTATTGAATTGCTCTCCTATGTTATATTAATTTTTGTCAAGCTCTATCGGCTACAAGGAAGCACGTAAAAGTGTCAGAATTTGTCAGAATTTCTGACCTAAAATAGTATTTGTAATCATACAATTCAAGTCAATTGTATATTGGATATACTGGATGCATATTTGGTCAAAAATCAATACATCAATGTCATGTCATTAACTAGTAGAGATACTTGAAATACTACCTATCCTATTTACATCCCTCAATTCAGTGGGTAATAAGCAGTGTTAATATATATATTTGTGAAAAGTGTTCTGCTATTGAATCAGATTTTAAGAAAAGAGGAAAATAGTTAGTTCATACTATGCTTCGATAAGTTAAATAACTCAGTGGGGTTGCTCATGTGAAAACCTCCATCATAAATACAGCACTTTTCTTTTGAGCTCATCAATATTTTTGCCTCAGAACGACATTACTGAAATCATGGCCCAAACCATGGATGGAGTTGCTCGCTGTTCTTTAACAAGGCCGAACATTGTGACCCGTAATATTGGTGGAGGTCCTAAAACTTTTGACATACTACAAGAAGCGTTTTATCTTCTCGTCGCAGCTGGCCAAACAAAAAGTAAGCGATAAAATTACACTACAGGAAATAAGGTGGCAGAAAAGGCAAAAACCCCGTTTTCAGCTTTTTTGTAAAAGTTGCTGTAAAATTTCAGTTAATTTAAACTTTGAGGACACAGTATATTTTTCTATCGGTACCAAGCACTGAACGAAAAGATGACACTATAAGGAATAGGCGAATGGACATGGCCAGATTAAGTTAGTGATGGCATCGTTATGTTATACTGATGATACCGGATGACCGTAGTCCGAAAGGTAGAATAGGCATGTACCAACGGATTTTGATATTACAATGAATAGCTATTATTTGCTCGTTGCGACTGGAAACACTACAGGTTTGGCATACTTATCTCAATGTCTTCAAATTATCGATAAATCATTTGTTTTTCATCGCAGCGAATGGAATAAGATACCACGGTACGACCACCAGAACTATTAGCGACACCAAAATAAATTTTTCTGCTGCTTCAATGGTTCACCAGTCCAATCTAAAATTGGCACTTTATGTCGGGTAAGTCGTAATAAAGTTAAAGGAACTTGAGAAAAAATGATAAACATTATATTTCGTGCTATTGTGTCTACAGGCTTGAATCCGTTGCAATCTTCCTGATAAGAAGTCTTGTTTAGGTTTTCGACTCAGTCGAGATGTAAAATATAGTTGGTTTGTAGCATTTGTGAAAAATTTGTTCTAAGCAATTACGTAGACATATGTCAACACCGCAGTAATCTTATAAATCTTTAATTATGCTATCAGCATGAAATGCTTCCAAATAAAACGAGTGTGTTTTCGAACAAAAAAAATCGAACCATAGGGCTTATGGCACAAGCAGTGAGGAAATAATCTTGGTGCATTCCAGGGAAGGTTGTTTGGTACATCCGGTAATTCAATAGTAAGTTGTTAAGATACTCTGGATGATTTTTCATGATTCGGATGTTAAACTATGTGAGCTCAGGCTTGTTTAAAATAATATGAAAAAAAATACATATACCAAACCAAGTTGTCCCCAAAGCCAAGTCTTATAGTCTTCATTCTTTATTCTCTTAAGAGTTATATATCAAGATTATTATCTTGGACGCCAGATAGCGCTAGAGCCTTTCTAATTAGGATTTAATACCCTCAAGAATCCAGGTTCTCTCCGTTCACGCATTATTTTGGATTGCATCTGAATGCACTTTCCAAATCTGGTAAAAATACGTTGAAAAATGACGTCATCGATTTAAGACTATCAAACAAACTTTCGCACTTATTATACAGATTAGGAATAATTATGCTAATTTCACGATATGTGACAATTACAGTAATGACTTTATTTTAATTAATTTAAGTCATTTCGATTCTTGACTCACAGCAGTCAAAGGACTTCACTTGTGACTCGACGATTACAAGACCGATATCGGTATATCGTTCACAATTCATAGAAATGTGATAACATCAATTTCGATTTCGTATTTTCCTTTCCGAATGCGAAATGTCTGTATCTATTATTCGGGTTCACGACTGATGAATTTACGCAAGTGTGTCAGTGTTTACCGAGAGGTAATATGGTACACGGGTCAAAGACTCGACTCAACATACCTAGCTACTCAACATATCTATATACCTATGCGTCGCGTTGACTTTTACGTACTAAGCCTATTCATCAAAACCTTTTTTAGTACAGACCCTCAGTCAAGAAGTGCAGCACATTGTAATTATAGAGTAGAGAGTAAAGCGTAAATAGTACCTTATCTGATACTGATCATGACTAAGCGTCTCATAAACCACAGAGGCGTTAAGCCTCTAAGTCAGAAGCTTTAACTCGTATTGTTTGGAATCATTCAAGGGGAGCTGGCTTGAATAGCTGGGTCATTAAAAATGTCAGGTAGTTTGACTGCGACACACCGTATTTAACGTGGGTGCATTTCCGTTTGTCAGCAAGTTGAATAGCGCACATAATCTTCGCCAAGATATTGTTAATATACGTTAGCATTTTGAGCAGCAATCACAGCGAAGAAAGCGTAATTTTACACAGTTCACTGAATAGTGAACCAAGTGACAACCACAATACTCCGATGTTTAGTACGTTCAATCTATTCCATATCTTAAAAAAGGAAAGAAATTTTGTCAAATGGAAGTTTCGTTATGTAAGATTTTCCGTTATACACTAATTCTGGTGAAGGCTTACGAAAGTCTAATGCGAGCAATGCCGGGTAAAAGTTACTTAGCTATTCCCGTCATTTTTGACCTGATGCTTACTCTAAGCCCATTGAAGTCCTTTCCAGACAGATATGTAACGTTTTATAACTGTATGTTACGTTCACAGATCCTAAGACTTTCACCAACTTTTTCCCATTTTCTGAATTAAGGATTTTCACAATTTCCAGGGCACAATAGTCTTAATAACGTGGTTTGACACATTTCTGTATCAAGAAATTAGTAGACCAGTTGATATAATGGAAAACTATCGTGTTTTCTTGGGATTCATTTTGCTTCTCATTTCAATGCTATGCGTCGAAGCTCAAGTATCCATATCTGATGAGGGATGTGAAAAGACAAAGAATTGTTTCAAAAATCCAACAGATTGCTCGTTAACTTCTGCCGATTGTCGTTTCATATCTTGGGAAAGGGTGAGTGACTTAATACCGTAACAACCTCTTAACTTAGTTAGGTTATTCCGGGTACATGTACCGAAGTGAGTTCTCTCCGAAAACTCGGATACTTTTAATTAGGTTAAGGTGGCTTAGGTTTGGTTCAATAATGCAAGCCAAATCCATCTTCACCTAACCACCTACGCTCATGGAAATGAGACTAAAATTCGTCGAATAATCGTTCGAATTTTCAAATTTATCATTCATGCTCGAGCGAGCATTACAACAATATAGGCTATAGCCATAAAAACTTATCATTATAGCCCTTATAGGCCATCATTAAAAGTGTCGTTATAATGAGCACATAACAAAAACAACCTAGACTACCTAGAATTTGGATTGAATACATTTTGGAGATCTAGCACCTTCTTAGGTAGAATGATAATAGTCCCATCAAACCCTAATCCTATTACAGTATTTCACCGTGCTGCTAATCATTACAGTCTAACGCGAACAATACAATCAAATTCGAAATGAGTGGAAGCGCAGGCGGAGGCGCCAACTATTTGGCGTTTGCTCTCGGTACCAAAAACGGGATGGAAGATGCAGAAATGTACTATTGTGACGGTAATCAGATAGTTGCGGGAGAAATTATCGCTTTACGCTCAGAGCCAAATCTTCTTGCTAACACGGTAAGAAACGAAACAATTTTGATCTTTTGAGGTTTTCACATATTTGACACGTTATTGAATTGCTCTCTTATGTTATATTATTTTTTTTGTCAAGCTCTATCGACTAAACGGGAGCACGTAAGAGTGTCAGAATTGGTCAATATGTTTGTAGTGCAAGTCGCTAAATTTTTTGTAGAATTTCTAACCTAAAATAGTAGGTATAATTATACAATTTGAGTCAATTATATTGGTTAAATATTTGGTCAATGATCAATACCTCAATGTCAAAAAGAATCCTTTAACTAATCCACATGCTTATTCGACAATTATTCATGAAAAAAGTGGAGATACTTTAAACACTACCTATCCTATTTACATCACTCAATTCAATGGGAAATAAGCAGTGTAAATATCTTTGTGAAAAGTGTTCTACTACTGAATTAGTTCTTTAGTTGATTTAATGGAAAGAGGAAAAAAAATTAATTCATGCTATGCATCGATAAGTTAAATAACTCAGCGGAGTTGCTCATGGGTGTTCATGTGAAATCCTCTATGATAAATAAAGCACTTTTTTTTGGAGTTCATCAATATTTTTGCCCCAGAACGACATCACTGGAATCATGACCCAAACCATGGATGGAGTTGCTCGCTGTTCTTTAACAAGGCCGGACATTGTGACCCGGAATATTGGCGGAGGTCCTAAACCTTTTGACATACTACAAGAAACGTTTTATCTTCTTGTCGCAGCTGGCCAAACAAAAAGTAAGCGATAAAGTTACAATACATGAAATAAGGTGGCAGAAAAGGCAAAAACCCCGTTTTCAGCTTCTTAGTAAAAGTTGTTGTAAAATTTCAGTTAATTTAAACTTTGAGTTTACGGCAGCACATGAGTATATTTTTCTATCGATACCAAGCACTGAACAAAAAGATGACACTATAAGGATTAGGCGAATGGGCAGGGCCATATTAAGTTAGTGATGACATCGTTGTTATACTTATGATGCTGGATGACCTTAGTCCGGAAAGGTAGCATAGGTAACTAGTCCCACTTTAATAGGTACAACCCGAGTGTGTATAAATCGGCATCTCGCCACCTGAAAACAGTATTTACGTGTGAGTAATGCCTAATTCTTTGTAAGTATTCGCATTTGAATTTTTACTTTCAATGACTGGTTCGTTTTTTGTTGTTATAACTTCGAGATTCGACTCGGCTCTGATAAAACGCTCAGCATTTGTGAGATACTGTTGAGATGACTTGCTAATCGAATTCCGTGCCTTGACAAAAGCACTGGTAACCCCGTTTTTCTTTTCAATTTAGGTGACGGTATAACTCAGCATACATGGAGAGAATTAACAACAACGAAGTTCAATTTTTCCCTCGTACCTTCAAGTAACATCTCGCCACCTGCCTCAACTACTAGCGATCCTTCAACTACTAGCGATCCATCAACTACTAGCGATCCATTAACTACTAACAATCCAACAACTACTTCGTTTGGTGTTCGTCCCATCCCTACGTACATGTCTCAATACTGGTTAGTAGCTTGGCTTTTGAACTGCGAACAATGATACCTCTTGAGGGTTTCATAAAAAAAAAAATATGATAATAACAACCAAATGTTTTTTTTGCATAAAGGCTGATGATCATCTATGGAATTATGAAATTTCTAAATATCCTGTAATGATGTGGATGAAGTTACAAAGCTATATTCTTGCATAGGAACACCTGATAAAATATACAACAAGCAAGCAATATGCAAGCAAGCAACAGTCAGATTACATATATGTAATTAAATTGTTAGGAATTTAGTGTAATTTGTACTAGGAACAAACTTTGTATTCAATAGGGATAAGGGGAACTGTACTGTATTAGATCAGTCAATTGCTAATTAAGAAAATATACAGATAAATTATTTCTGCCAGTATGCAGATAAATTAATTTATTCATCACAGCTTCTAGCACTTTATTGATGACAAAAGGAATGTGTACCAAAATTGTAAGATTCAAGAATTCGATAACACACATTTTACTAACGATTGAGCTATAGGAGTTTTGTTATTTTTTCCCGTTATATGTTGATATGATATGCTTTGCTTCCTGCTTTAACTACAACCAAATTTCGTTATCAAAGTCAGTGCCAGATTTGTCAAATGTAAATAAACGTTAGAAGTCTATTCAGTGCGTTCTATGGAAATGGATTATCGTGCAAAGAAATAGCGAGGCTTCGATTGAAGTATCCTTTTTGATGGGTCCTAAGGTCCAGCCAACCGAAAACTGTGTATCGCTCGAATGAATAACAATCACATATTTTATAAATACTGTAATCAATGATACAACAAATTTGATATACTCCGTGCCTATTACTATTTCGTTTAACACGCGAACTTTTACGCAAAATTTAAACCATCAACCTTTATTTTTCGTCAGATTGTTATTCCCAAAGAAATTAAATCATATAAAAACTACTCTACTCTAGAATGACTGCAATCGATTGGTGTGTTTAATGTCAATTGTATTCGCTACCGAAACCATTACCCGAAAAATCAACAATATAGCTGCTATGAATTTCCATATTCTCCCATTAGCTGATCACGTTTGCAATGTACAATTATATTCCGCACCAAAAGCGAAACCATTACCCGAAACAACAACAATATAGCTGCTATGAATTTCCATATTCTCACATTCCCTGATCACGTTCGCAATGTAAAATGGTATTCCGGGTCAAAAATACAGTACTAGAAAAGTTATCGATATCAAATTCACTTTTACTGTTTCCAGTCAAATAATTCCCTGCGTGGGGCGTCCTGCAGTACTCTAAGTACACTTATTTTAAGTTGTTTGCTTTGTATTGGAATGAACAAAATCACAGTGACTCAGCTCCTTAGCAATCTTCAGTGATAGAGACTTAAATTTGGCATAACTCCGGTGTACATAGTTTGGTCACATAGTTTGCAAATTACTATACTACGTCTGCTTGGCATCTTACAAATTAGCTTACAAATGGCCCTATACAGTAGAACCTCGCAGTACGAGTTCAATTCGTTCCAAGACCGAGCTCATATTATAAATTACTCGTATGGCAAAGCGATTTTTCCCATTGATATCAATGGAACACTAATTATTCCGTTCCAGACTCCGAACACCACGCAAAATGCCCTTTCCGAGGGATTTTTTAAGGAGGAACGTGCAGTTAAAATTAAGATAACAATAAATATGTGGACATGTAATAAAAACATAAGAGATTATACAGGGAATGATCGTGCAGATCGTCGACTTCGTTCAGTCGTATTGCTGTGCCAAGTCCACTACAAACCCTCATCTCTCATGATTTTCTATTATTTATTTCTTCAATGCTATTGTAATAAGCTTTTTCTTCTTACCACTACTATCTTTCGCACTTATTCTCCTCGGAACCATGGTTAACACAAAGAATTAACACAAAATAAATTCAAAATATGCACGAAACACAGAAAATTTACTAGGACAAAACGCTCGGGACGTAACTGCTAAGGAATAAACCCGTGAATTAAGCTAGTGCAGACTGCGTTTGGTGAGAGAAGCGCGGTAAATTGAGCACGTGCTCTTTCTTACAAATCGATGAGTCAGCTAGAAAAACGCTATCTATTGCCGCCCTTTACCTTGCCATTGTGTATGACGGTCGCTCGTACTTACGAATTATTACGTCGTACGAAATAAAAATATTCAGAAATCGCGGCTCCTGAAGCCAGTTTCTCATACATCGGGTAACTCGAAGTACGAGGTTTTACTGTACAGTGATCTAAACAAGTTTTTGCCTGTCCATCTAAAAGCAAATAAAGCTTCTAAATATGAAGTGTAGAGTAGGGTTGAAGCTTCTGGTTATAATGTTGTTAAGTTGCATTTCCAGTTATGGTCAAGTTTCTGATTACGGGTGTGGAGAAACGAATAATTGTTTCAAAAACCCAGAGAATTGATTATTGAGTTCAAATGATTGCCGATTCATTTCTTGGAGATGGACGAGTCCTTTTTTCAAGTGCCACTTCTAGCGCGCCATGTTTGTTATTGTTTGGATTTGTTCGACTTGCTCCGTAAAATTGCACCCGTGATCAGCACATACCAAAATACGTTTTGTTCATCGACGCTTCCCTTAGAGTCGCACTTTCCAATAATCTACCCACGTCGTTGAGGGGGACCGGCTGTATATTCAAAATCATATAATACATGGATGTACCCTAATAGCATAACTAACGTTACTACTAAGTTTGTAGTACAGTGGATCCTCATAGTACGAATTTAATTCGTTCCAAGACCGGGCTCGTATAACGATTCACTCAGCTCGTATAACGAGTTTCTCGTTTTAAGGGTTGCTCGTAGTATGAGGATCCACTGTATTCTACACAGGACTGTCACATTCAATCTCTGCCAGTCACAGACCATGTGGATATGTAATAGCAACTAGATGACAGTAAAGAGCATAGCTAATGTAAATAAACTCCACTACGTAATGCCGTAATGCCGAATTACATTGTCTTTGAAATGAACACAGCAGTGATGTACCATTTTGACATATACAATACCCTCTGTCAACGAGAGTGTATTTGTAGGGTCTACCAGCAAAAACCATAAACCAATAAACATTAGACGCCTACAACATTATTAATGAGATGATTATTTAAATTGTAATTAATGGTTTACAGTCTCCTTCGAATACTTCAATTAAATTTCAAAGAAGTGCGAGTCCGGGAAACGACGCTGATTACATAGCACTCGCTCTGAGAACACTGAACCAATTGCAAGATGCAGAATTGTACTACTACTACGGTAGTCGGGTCATTGCTGGAGAAATTATTTCTTTGCGCAGTGAATTAAATATTCTTTCTACTACAGTAGGTTATAGTTAAATTGCTATGAGCTTAAATTGGGACCAGTATAATATAACATGTGGCTTATTCAGGACTAAACTTAAAAAGCATACAATGCACTTAAAACATTCAATCTACGATAATTCTTAATCTATATAATGAGCGCAAAATTTTGTCTTTTTCTTTTATCCTGAAACAACGCCGCCATCACTAAAAAACATATTTAGTGGATTTAACCCCAAAGTCAGGATTCCAAAATCAGAGTAAATGCATGAACAAGGGAACCTGGGTGCCGAGGAATCTTCTATCGCACGCCTCCTAATTGTGGTCAAAATACAAAATCTGGATATTCAGCTATTAGCGCATTTCTGATCCGAGGAAGGCCAGGTCGCTTTGCTAGTACTGTATATATATAACACCCAAGGTTAATCCAAGTACGTAATCCAGGCTGCGTAATTATGGTTCTAGGCGGAACCCGAGTTGTCCAGAGTTTTCTGCATTGTTATAAAATTTAATTCTTTCAAAAAAAAATCGAAATTCATTTAGTATTTTTGTGTTTGAAGATGGTGTTACCAACGTCGTTGGACAAACAGTTAATGGCGTCGCGACTTGCTCCCTAGCTAGGCCGAAATGCGTGACGATTGTATTCGATATTGTGGGAAGCACATTTTATCTTCTTTGCTGCCGTTAGTTGAACGGAGAGCAAGTACTGTACCGTAATAACAATGCTTCCCGAATAGTATGCCTCATTCGTTATGAATAGGATTATCCCGAATATTATGTGTCACTCGTTATGAATAGGATTGTCCCGAATAATATGTGTCAATCGTTATGAATAGAATTGTTTTTCTTGCATTGAATCGCCTTACGTGGCCTAGCTGAAGCGTGATATGCATTTCGATGACTCCTAGTTTGTTTATGGTGTGAATTCAGTTGCCTTTAAATTGTACTGCAAAAGTATACAGTATCCATATCATATCTAACAGAATATGTCAATGTTCTAAATTTTCTAAGTTAAGCATGATTCTAAGATTCAAAGAAATACATATGGTTTGTTACGATTTGTATACAAAAAGTGATCGTGGAAACGCAACGCCCGGAAAACAATTCTATTAAAAAAATGTCTATTTGTTCAGTGACAGCAGCACTATTCAGTACTCACTTAACGACCATGTTCCGTTCCAACGATTTGGTCGTTAAGCGAATTGATAAGTAAAAGAACTTAACTACCCTCTTAACCATCGAGTCCGCGAACGTACAAAAAGTTACCAAGTACAGTATCAATTTCATGTGGGATACATTGAATCATTTAAATATCGAAATCCGTAAAGGTCTATACAAACACTATCTAACGGTCGTTAAAAGAGAGGAGGTCGATAAATGAGAAGTACCTGGATTCTAAACCTTGCTTATAACTGCTGTATCATGTCAGTAAATTACGTCCATAATTCTTAACTGCAATGCTCATCTCAAACGAAAATCGCATCGAGGATATCTTGAATAATGCTTTTGCCAATGAAGCGGTTTATGGAAGCGCAATTTTTGTTCATCATATGTGTTCATTAGAGAAATCGAGCGTTACTCTGCGATACACAAAGGTGATAGTGGTATACTCAATACACTACGGTAGCTCTTCGTTTTTGCCGTTCCAATTTCCGGTGATTCACATGAACGATGGGTGAAAATTTTTTCTATGTATGTTAATGTATGGTTGAACGGTTCAAGATTTTGAAAGTATTGAAATCCAACGAAGGCACCGATAGAAATATTGGTTATTCTTTGTAATGGGAATACGTGAACTAAAACATTAGATTTCCTACAGTCTAGGTAACAGGGAACATTACTATATTATGCAATTCATTCGGAGGCATTCAACAGCACACATTGAGAGAACATAATACAATCGCGACTAATCCGCAAACATCTACTAAAGCCGCTACTGATGAGTCGTTGGTAAGCATACACTAGAAGAAATTGCGCATATCCTGTATAGCTGAGTATCTACCTCTTCTGACTGTACCATTCTATTCTAACTACATAACTTTGCAAAACATAAAGGCCTGTTATCTGGCAATTTTGAATTACTAGTAGCATTGTATCAATTCCCATACTTTGCAGAAGAGTTTTCAATAGCAATAACGAGAGCCCTGATAACGGAAGTGTCTAAAACAATATGACACAGACTCAGGTAAAAGACATAGTAGCCGTATAAAGCCAATCAGAATAGCTACCATCTCCCCGGGGCGCGAACTAAATTCAATTTGTCATTTCGACGTTAACTTATGATTGATTTTCTTGTTCGGATTCATTGATGATGCTATGATTATGAACAGTAATTATTAGCTTCCGATTGTTTGTTAATGTTTCAATTCATTTACTGTTTAACTCGAACATCCCATAAAGATAACCTCCATTGGTATTGCGAGCATGAAATCTTCTACAATTGGAGATATGGATAGTGGAATTTCTGTTTTGACGCAAAAAGAAAACGGAACTCAATCCACTCAGCAAGCAAGTGTTTGAAACCACTAGATTGCCTTCTGGCTTGGTTCATATTGAGCCGGTTAATAACACATATTATGCATTCACATACCCACGCAGTTGAAGATGATATCGATATATATATTTATAATATACTATATTTGTCTACTGTTATGTTTGCAAGTTTACGTGGTAGCTTTTGCTGTTGCTTTTGCAAGCTGTTTAACATGATTTGAATTAAAAGTGAAACGAGATGTTTCATGTTTGTATGTATGTATGTATCCTTCACTCTACCCTTTTTACATTTTTTCCCATCACCGTTATAACAAAACTACTTTATTCGTGCACCTGCTGTATAGATCCCAACTTTTCCCGTTTGTGACTGTCTTTAAACTGGTTGATAATATACTTTGTAACGTAAATTAAAAATTCGAACAGCACAAAACAAAACTACGAACGAATCTGGGATGTTGATTGCGGCCGAGCTCTGTTGTATATTGTAATATTTTAACGACAAACAGATTATGAAGATCTGGTTTTATGTTTCTTCACATGCAGTTGTCTTAGTCAAAAGTTTGTATTGGCCAAACAGTAATCAGTCAGTCGATTCACCTGCTATCGAGAGTGCGCTGTTTGCTTATATCATATCCGGTACCTTTTCTGCATGATTTTTATATAGCCCACCGCCGATGCATCTATTGTAAACAGATTGTACTTTCGCACAGAGCGATATAGAGAGTTCCAGATTCAGTTTGCCCAAGGAAAGAGAAAATGTTGACTATATTGTTCTTCGCGTTATGCATGTGTTCATCAACACTTTGCGAGGTGTCTGATGTCGGTTGTGGAATAACGAAAACCTGTTGGAAATGGCCTTCTGGATGTAATTTAGCGTCGAATGAAGATTGCCGATTTGTATCCTGGAATGTGGTACCAATATTTGTATTTATATTTTAATGGGTTACCGGCTTATACAAACCGAAACAACTAATTAATAATTTAACCAACTAATATTCAAACATAGTCCACCACTACTGACGATTTCTTCTTTGAAATGTGGAGCAACCAAGGCAGTAATAGGTACCATGGATTTGGTATTGCAAGGGACCAAGGGATGCCGAATGCAGATGTTTACATATGCCGAGAAAGCAGCATGGCATTTGGATCTACAACTGCTAAAGCATTGCCCAATTTCAACCAAACTAACGTAAGACTAAAAACGCTATGTAAAACAATTCATAAACGTGTCTTTAATCCTCCCAAAGATTTTTCGTTCTCAACCATTGTAGTATTGATGAACATTAAACTGTTTGAAACCGCCTTAGACGATGTCCTCCTTTTGGTTATTAGGAAATGATTAAGTGATTGAGGAGCAAATTACGTACAAAAGTACTGTAATCGGTTTTATTCTCGTATTATTAAATAAGTAGGTATCACATGGAATTAACGTATCCGCCTTCGTTGGCAATACAATTACACGAATATTGTTTCTATTGTATGGTATCGCTGTAAAATATCAATGGGGAAAAGTTTCTTTTCTTCGTTAAACCAAAGCTTATTATCTTTTACGGCGCAAATAAAATGCATTCTAACTTCAGATCTTTTAGGCCAAATTATTTTTGCACTCTCGTGTATGTTGTGTATGAATACATTTTTTTAATTGTTACCCTGTATAAATGTTAAACAATGAAAAATTCTACAGGCCGGAATAACCCAGGTATCAGCAGGACTGATTAACGGCTCTCTCCAGTGTACTTTTACTCGTGTACGGAATATAACACGAGAGATAAGCGGAGGACAGAATTACCAATTCGATTTGATAGATACTAGTTATTATATAATAATGTCTGTCGGAGACGTTAATTTAGGTACGCATGTTCTTTAATTATGGTTCTTTGATTGCCAGCAATAACAAATTTGCTGAATTTTTGTGATCTTTTTCTAAATAATTTCGTCATAACGGGTTTTTTAATCTAATTGATTCAATTTGAAGAAAAAATTATATTAATCTTTGTAAGGTCAAATTGTAAACCACGGGTCGACTAACAGAGTATTTTCCTCTGGTACGTTCAATTTCTCTGAGCCTTTGTCGTCACCGGTGATAACCACCCAACCTGCTGTCAACGTAACTACCCAACCTGCTGTCAACGTAACCACATCGCCCAGTGCAACCACACAAAATGATGCCACTACCACTGCTGCTGAAACGATTTCTAGAACCGGGTGTGAGACTACAAAATCATGTTACAGTAACGTTGCGGATTGTAGGTTACAATCAAAATCATGCCGATTTCTCTCCTGGAAAAAGGTTTATTCAGTTACTAGTACTTGTTTGCATCAAATACACCTATTCCATGCATGCCATATAAGTTTTACGCCAAAAGAATAAGAGTGGTGCCTCCTACTATATGCGTTCCAGGAGGCCGTTCGAACCCTGCATTGTTCGAAGTACGGATCATTTATCCCTATTAAAAATGATGGAAAGTGAAATAATTCGTTACCAGACGCATTCGTACCTTAAGCAGAGAGCACAATTTAACATTACGCGCGTTGAACTTTCGAAGTCCAATTTTTTACCATGTTTGAACGTAGAAGCAAGCATCGGAACTCTGAATGAAATTACTCATGAATTTAGCATACGAACTCCGGAACGTACAAAGTTAGGGTCGTGTGAAGTATGCGGCACCACTCTACTGCAAACCTTTACTGTTTTTTTACGAAAACTAGGTAAGATCTTATATCGAATTTGAAATGAGTGGATCTATGGGAAATGGAGAAGAATACCTAGCCATGGCGATTGGCACTACTAATAAAATGCAAGACGCAGATACATACATTTGTAACGGAAAGAATGTGACTTCAGCTGTGATAACCACTCGACATATCGAACCAACTTATTTGAAACTCGTGGTATGTCGGTCAGCAAATCACTACATCAATTTCTCACGTTAACATCATATAACGCACATTCCTTTTTCACTTATATCATACAGGAGGGCATGTACCTTGTTAAAGCGAGTACGATTGGCCAAGTCGCTAAATGTGTTTTTCGCCGACCTATTACCGTCACGAAAGTCATATCCAGTGGAAATCATACATTTGACTTGAACACAAGAGAATATTACCTGCTTCTTGCCTCTGGTTTGACCAACGGTAAAATACTGTTAAATCAGCATGCTTTCATTCTAAATCACAATGTAAACATTGCGTGAAAATTGTAAAAATATTGTCGTCATTCAGGAGACAAAATAATGCAGCACAACTGGCGAATCGTAGCAGAGGATAAATATAATTTTACGCTTGTCCCAGGCAGTGGAAATGCACGCATATTCCCTTGCACGATCGTACTATTCGGGTAATACTTTTTGTAGAATTATATAAAATTAGATATCTCACTAAATTTTATATGTATCTACATGTATAATAAAAATGAAACAACTATTTAGATTGCTCGGCATTACATCATTCGTGCAGTCAAGATTAATGTTCTAGCTGCTGAAGTGGGCCGGTGCTGATATCGACGAATCCTGCTTCCAGATATATTGTGAATTTGTGTTAGATGTATCCATAGAAATAGTTGTCTACTTGATACCATAATTATTACATGATTAACGCTAGAATAAAAGATTAGCCTGTGATAGTACTTATCTGACCATTGTGTACTTAAGTTTTCAATAGAAGTGAAATAAGTCGGGAGGAACTACTTGAATCACTGCCTACCAAACAAGGAACTGATATAATTAAACCAGTATTTCCGGGATGCAAGTTTTTGGTGATTTCAACTTTCATTATTGCAGTTCCATACTCCTGCTATAGCGACAATCCTATTGCCTTATGATAATGCTAAGGCAGGCGGGTCTAATAAAGCGAGCTGCAGCCATTGTCTGCAGTACCTGTCATATCGTGTCCTTCCCGTCTTTTCAGTACACAAGATACAGCACAGTGATTCTATATAGCATACAGAATAACATTACCATTTGAAAAAATAAAGATAATTGTGACAATGAATTTTTATTAATTTATTTATTGTTCTACAGCAGTATATATTTGCATGCAACTTTTGTGGTTAAGAAACATCAGAGAGAACTATTGGCCCCAAGGTATCTTCACTTTATAAAATATCTCTTTGCAAAAGGTTTGGACACCCCTGTGCTAAGGTAACCATTTTGGCGATACAGTATATACAATATTGGTTTTTGATCTTTGTATCGTTTCTGATCGTCTTTGAAATGCCACCCTGATCACAAGCTAGGATCCTCCGTTCCATGGAGGAGAGTTCCACTGTCAACACGAAAAGGGTTTATTGTTTGAAGGAACTGAGATTTTGCATTACACGTTTGGCAAAAATACAAGGGATATATAATCTGGACTAGAGAGATGTATTCTGGGTTAGAAATACCGACTTATTTATGAGAAACACAAGAGAGGTATAATTAGGAATAGGGGATATACTCTGGACTAGTCGAGTTCATACCCTGGTGGTCACCTCATAAATATTGAAATAACAAATCGGTCTGTAGGCGCGCTGATAAGTTAGTTCAGTTAAAATATAGGTACTTGCGGAGAATGGATAACTGAATATATAAGGAGGCAAAATCATACAGAAAGCTTTGTATCCGGCATGAGTAAGTGCATGACTTACCGTGTGATTCGGAACCACGATTAGGTAAGGAAAGCAGTATTATTATTCAGCGTATAATACTGTTAACTAGACTATTAGCCGCCACAATATTTATTCTAACATTTGATTCACCTTCTTCAATGAAGCATTTTCATTCTCAATATGATGAGCAATACTATATTTAAATCGAAACCTCCGATTAGCTTGTTGGTGGTGAATACTCGACTATTGATGTAACAAAGAAGAGATAAAATCATATCCGGAAATAGTCTCACGTTATAATACCGAAGATTGGCATTAAAGCGTTACTGCATTCAGATTTACATTAAAGCGTGCTAGTAACGAATTCGTTTCAGTTGCCAAAATGTTGGCCCCAATTTTTTTCTTCTTTAGCATATACTCATTGGCACTCGGTCAGGTGTCTGATGTTGGTTGTGGAACTACTAAAAACTGTTGGAAATGGCCTGTTGGATGTAACTTGACCGACGCAAACTGTCGTTTTGTTTCATGGAATGAGGTGAATTAAATTGACGTGAATTTGAAAGACGGATAGTGACTGAAAATAGCCAGGTAGCTGTAGTTGTTCTGGCTTTTGAGTGGTTATCTTCAAGTCTGAAAATTTCGAAGATCATCCGTTCAAACGTATTTTCATGTTCAATTAATGAAACTAGTGGCCATTGGTGTCCTTTGTCCTGTTGTTTCACTCTGTATAAGCCATATAGCTACTTTATTGTACTGCTGCTAATAGTTCATTCATACTAGCTAGTTAGTATTTTACTAAAAACTTCAACTGTTTCGTGCTCGGTTTCATTAAAATGTAATTTACTATATATATATTGTTCGTTGCCTTGACGTTGGATCGCCTGGAATTTCGGTTAACTCGAACAGGTGTAATTAGTCCCGATAAAAGTCTTATTAAAATAAATGTGCTGATAGCTTGAACTTTTGTTAGCTTGACGTAATTTAACTGGCCCCTTGAACTAACGAACTTGTACTTCATATATGTATTCATGACGATAGAATTATTTTCCTTCATCCTTCCCGGGATAAGTCTCGTGTTAGGGACGATGTACTTCTACTCACTGAAATCTTCATACACATATTAAAATATTCATACCGCTTTTGAACAGATAAACCATGCTATGTGTAGACTTACACCTAATCATTTAGTAGTCCGTCGTGCCCCATTCATAAGCTATAAAACGTTATATAAGATGACCATAGTCAGGGCTTGATCAAGGTTGGGCAGTGGTTCTTAACGTGGTCGGTACCGTTGTAATACGCGGTTCGTACAGATCGTCGTTATGTCTTTAATAAGGCACTACTGTAAGTGACTTCTATATATTCCGATACACAAGATTACCCAAGAACAAAAAACCTGTGGGTCTGTGGAATTTGTTGGTCATGTTATTTTGTGACTTTAGTGCCGTTATAGCAACCATGTATATTTCGCCACCTTGATGACAGTGAGCTTACATGAGTTGAACTTTACTGCTATCATTGCTGGCAGCATATATTTTTATCATGGGTTTTATCGTCTGTCAACTAACGTTGGAATCCAATAGTATAACCTGAGAAGTAAGATAACATATGGAATAAAAGGTTGGATAATCGTAGCGCGCGGGATATTGACCAAAGAGAGAGTGAATAGACACCGAAGGTTCGTCTCTAGATTGGGAGAGATCAGACATAGCGAATTATTGTAAAATTTGAATACTGAACATTGAATTGTGATTAAAGTCTTGACTGTTAGACTATTTATTGATTGTCACTACCTGTATTATTGCTATAACTTCCATATAATTACTTAGAACAAAATTTTGCGTACATTCATCGTTCGTAGTGATAAAGTATTTAGACAGTTACTACAACCTTTGATCATTGGTAAGTCTTGCGGAGTACCTCAGTGTAAACCTGAGTATATAGTGTAGGAACATTCATACGATAGAGCTCATAGTGCAGGTCTCCAATTCTTATCTGTGGTGACGAATATTGAGTTCCTATTTGTTATATACCGGAAGCAGTAAGGCTCTTATTAATAAAGAAACATGTCATCGATGATCTTTTTTGTTTAGTCAATCACTACCGACGAATACTATTTTGAAATGCGAAGCAACGAGATCACTGGTAGGTATCATGCATTCGGCATTGCGATCGCAGCCCAAATGCCTGACGCAGATATTTACATATGTAAACAAAACGGAATGTTATTTGGTTCTACGATCACGAGATCTTCGCCTCCTGTCGAACTAACTACGGTATGTTGATCGAAAGAGCCTTTTGAACTCGGCACCAGTGAATGTTGTTGACTAACTGACATATAGAGTAAATGCCCGGGTACTGCTTTGTACCCAAATGCTTTTTTATCACAGTAAACCAATTGCAAAGGAAAACTGATATCATGAATACAGAGATTAGGGGGGAGGGGATAAAGAGATTCACGATTTACGTTCAAATAGAAGCCTTAATATTTTTTTATATTTCAAAGGTCGGAATAACTCAAGTTTCGGCTGGAAGCATAAACGGTTCCCTTCAGTGTACTTTCACCCGCGTCAGAAACATTACCAGAAACATAAGCGACACCCAGACTCATCACTTTGACCTGGTTGACAATGTTTACCATATATTAATGGCGGTTGGATCCGTACAGGGTCAGTTCTCTCTTACCAATATTACAATTATGAATTTGTTAGTTAAAGACCAAAATCTTTAGAAAAATTATCCTATCTATAGGAAATACGATATCTTATCACGCAATCGATAAAATCGCCTCTAATGGAATATTCAATTTCTCTGAGCCTTTACCAAGAGTACCTGTGACAACTAGCAGTGCAGTAACAAGTGCAAACTCCACGTCTAGTGGTGGTACAACTACTATAGCAATCATTAACGATACAACGTTGTTTGCGAATATCACTGCTTCACCAGCCCCAACAACTGATATGGATTTACAGACCAACAGTACACCGTGGTCTATTAATTCTACAGCTACGACGACACCAAACCCCATTACCACTACCCCCCTCCCATGGTCCAATAATTCCACGTTTACGATTGCACCGAGCCCCACTTATGCCCCACCCAATATGAGTACAACATGGTCCTCGAAAACCACCTCTACGCCAACAACAATCAATGGAACACAGGCTGACACCACTACATGGATTAAGCCAACCTCTTCCGTGATGACGCTAACGACTGGTAGCAACTTGATGATATCAAGGAACGGTTGTGGGACTACTAAAACCTGTTACAACTATACTGACAACTGCAATTTACGTAATCCATCATGTCTGTTCATCACCTGGAGAAAGGTGAATACTCTTACACGACTTACAAACACATTCAGATCAATTCAACAGCTCTTTACAATGTTGTTCAATTGTGTTTTAAGATCGGAGATTCTTTTGAATTTGAAATGAGCGGATCAATGGGTAATGGTGCTCACTACGTAGCATTGGCGTTTGCTGAGAAAAATATAATGCAGAATGCTGATACGTATATTTGCAATGGACAAACTCTTAGATCAGCTGTCATAACTCGGCGATATAGGGAACCAACCTCTCTTCGTCTTGAGGTAACGCTTAGCAACCGAATTCAATTTTCTGAAATAGAAGGTGAATTATTTACGTTTTTATTTTATTTTGAAGGGAGGAATAGTAATTGTTCGTGCAAGCACTATTAATGGAATTGCGCAGTGCGTTTTTCGAAGGCCGGCTCTTGTCGTGAAGAATACAACCAATTCTGCTCCCTATGCGTTTCAGTTGAACGAAGGCAACAAGTATTACTTGCTTATTGCATTGGGTCAAACGAACGGTAAATCTATATAATTAGCCCCAAAGTTTGTTCGTTTTGTTGTTTGTGGGTTAATTTCCCGATCCAGATAAATCCCAGAATAATGCATGTACGGAGGAAACCAGCTCCCTGGCGGACCGAAGAAAGTGAATCCTACACTGCCTCATCCTACACCACCGCATCCTACACATAGATATAATTGTATACTCCCTACAGTAGTTTTCCGATGAAGGCTTTTCCGGGCAAAGCCTTAACTTGCAAGCTGTTTGTTGAAATCGGCAACGATTTAACAGCTTTATTTATATGTCGGCAATACTCAGTAGTCTCTACAGAAAGCAATGTATTTTTACATGCTATTGATAATCTCACTGACTCAGGGTCCCGCGAGGATTTGCAGAATAAAAATACAGCATAGCTATAAAATCACTAGTGTATATTTTACCAGCAGGGATTGTTGAAATATACTAAATAAGCTCCAAGTTTTATCTTAATGTCAGTTGTATAGAACAGGTTTCTATACTACTAATGTTACATATATTGCAAAACAACGAAGTAAAATAAGCTTGGTGTAATTCCTTCTATGCATTTATAATTAATAATTTTCGTTCAAGTGAATGTAGAAATATGTACACGCTTTGCCTTTTCGTTCGTCCGGGCCAGACACTTCATTCAACCGACCGAGTGTAACCTTGCTCTAGTACTGATAGAACAGGGGTCCGACTATTTTGCGTACTAAGCAAAGGCAAATACTTGCATCCCTCCTGAAAACTTTGATTTTTGAAAGCTGGGTATGAACTGAAACGATCTAACAGCGATATTTATATGTCAGCAGTGTCGGAAATAATATTGTAGCAAAAGTATCGAATGCTATACTTAATGCTGCAGCATTATGTTGTGTTCAATGGCCCAAGGATGTAATGCATAAGTAATCGCAGCTGGCAATTTTCTAAATCATCCGCAGTCCATAAAACCAGGAATCAAACTACGCATTTCTAAATGAGGGTCCCACAATTAAACTTTGCTACAGGCCCCGAATAAGCCGTTGGATTAATATTTGTGAGACTCCTATTTGTTATTGTACATTGGTTCCTTTTTTTACCAGGTCCAAGAATTAGACAGCATACACTACGCACTGTGTCGAAAGAAAAGATTAATTTTGCAGCATCTCCATCTGGAGCAAATAATTTAGTTCCAAGTCCGGATCTGCTTCTGTGGTGAGTACTATACTATACTACTGTACTTGGAACATATATAATTTATATGTAATATTTTAAACCAGAGCTATTATACTGTACATAGGTTGACGGGGATGACTGTCTTTGTGCAATCCAGAAACGCATTCACAGCTAAATAGTCGTCTTGAACCTCTCAACGTTTGCGAATTCTTAAGATTGCTCTCGAAACTGGAACAAAGTTCATTCAATATAGACAGTTTCGTAAATATATATTTAATACAGTAGACCCTTGCTTAGTTGTAAGGATTGCGACTCAACACTTGAGACTTCCAGAAATTCGAATTATAGCCTTCCCACCGTGATCATTGAACTGTTGTTGTTAATGGTTTTACAGGCACTATCTCACACATATTGTACTGTAAAGCATTGGCGGATCGTCAATAAGGACTGCACAGCTGCAGTCCGGTCCATACACTCACTTTCAGGCGAATAGGCCTTTATATTTTATATTCAATTCATTATCAACTGGATTTTCATTGAAACGAGACAAAAATATAAGTTTCTTCCATAGTCACTAGTTATTACTAACACTCTTCACAATTCAATTTACCTTGGACAAACAGTGAGTGAAGTGAATAGAGTGAGTAGAGTGAATTCAGTAAACTATTTAAGAAGTATCAACTTTTCCCAGTCGACATTAAAAGAAAATATTGGGCTTGTAGTTCGTCTCCCCATTCTATTTTTTCACGACTCTCCACTGCTGTACAGTACTAAGTTATCATTCCTAATTAAAGTAAATACCAACGCAAGCAAGAAATGGATTACTGTATAAATATTAAATGTTAAAATTTGATGTTATAAATTAGAGATTCAGTTATACACGGTTTGTCTCGAGAGATGAGAATAGTCGAAAAGATATTTTCAAATGATTTTTCATTTGAATGATTTACTGTGCGTAATTTATCAAATAAATGATACACACTATACGTGTGTACCGGTGGTAGGTACTGTACCTAACTATGAACCATACCATTCCGGATTAATCAATCCCGGAACATCGAGGTTCAGCCTCTAACAATAACGTCTTGAATAGCACACGTTAGAAGTGTGAGTGATATAGCTTGCTTCACTTGCATTACGCATTGGTAATGCATAGGTTTTGAGGCTTTAGACTACACAACACTCAACCTACACCCAACAGCCTATTTTATGAGCAATCCTCCTCATCTAACGACCTTCTTATTTAACGACCGCTCACACTCACAAATGTTAAATAGTGTTTCATTTCGAGGGTAACTGATTCTTTTTTTTACGATAGTGCGGTAATCATTGTTTGGCAAATTCTGCTGTTAAAGGGAAATATTCCTGCTATAATATCGACCATTTGTCATCGCTTGACTTTTTTTCATGTTAGATTATCGTTATCTGTGTCAACGTAGAATGCAAATTGAGTTATTCACACACAGATACACAGCGGCTCTACGCAAAGATACACGAGTCATACCGCAGTACACGATTATTGTCCTCTCCATATTGCCCGATCTTAGCTAAAGAATTTTTTATCAAAGCTCCCTAGACGTTATTCGGGTGCTTGTGCGATAATATCAACTATAGTCACTAACCTATAGTCACCATCATCGCTTTAGTGACCCATTTATACAGTTGAGTCAACTGTGAGCTGGTGTTTGTGTCTTGCTCAAGGACACGGAGATGGTTCATACGAGGTTTGAACCCGCAAACTCTCGACGCGCAACTGAAGAATTTATTTCTACAATAACGTATTATTCTTAGGACTCTTGTCTCAAGTGGCAATTATTTTCTCAGAAAAATAGTTACCATTATCCTAATTTGTTACTCCATTAACCTTCAAACACTTCAGTCGACCATACACAAAACATATAATAAGTTATTGATTTCTTGACCAAAAATGAAGGGTCAACCTATACACGAGATCGACATATACTCCCAATGATTTGGGAATTTAACATTAACATTTTAAGCCACCGAATACTCGAGTGTGGTGAATTTAAGCTGGTTGACATCACAAGTTCGCTTGTAATGTAAGCTCAGTCCGAACCGAGTCGATTAACTTATTCGAGAAAATGCGAGACTGAAAATATGAAAAAACTTATTTCAAAACTCAAATCTAGACAATTCAGGTTGAATGTGTGTTGTTACTTATTATTATTGAACAATTCAACAACGAAATTAAGTTTTATCAGTTGATCTGAGCATGCATGATTCATGGCCTTGCTCAATCTTGATACACTGTTGTAGCCAGTTATCATCCGGTCAATTTTTTCTCATCATGCTCGTTTTATGGTACAATCTTCTGCCCGAACAGTGATTTCCTGTTTTGATACTTTCTAGTCAATCCGATTTCACAGTACATCAGTCCGTCCTATAGTTATGGAAGGATATATACAGTGGAGAAAAAGGCAAACATATTTTAGCAACAATTTTGCACAGGAGATTATACAGTGCATGTATAACTCTATCTTTGGAATTTTATATCACGTATATCCTTTTTCGTCATATCATCACGTCTTCCTCATTTATATAGATCATAAAAAATCAATTAACAAACTTTGGAGAACGTTTGCATAAGTGCAGGTCGAAGGACAACATTAGCTTAGTATGCATTTATACGTTATTTTCTTCGCGGTTTGCTTATCTATTTTCACGAATGGTGAGGTGTCTGATATAGGTTGTGGGATAAGTAAAACGTGCTTCAAATGGCCATCAGGTTGCGTTTTGACTGCAAGCAAGTGCCGTTTTCTATCATGGAAAAAGGTTTGCTGACAATTTTTATTATTCAACTATGTATAACTCTTCTCTTTATCAGGATGGTCCGACTGGTAGGCCAGTTCAATGATTTTTTGAGTCCGTACAGTAAGAATATGTTGAAGCAGTACATGGCTCCTGTAAGAATAGAAACTAACTTTTGTACAAGAAATAACGGAACAAAATTGAGATAACAGCGATCAGTAAATGCAGATCGCATTTATACAGCTGTGTTATAAACAGGGCTATCAGATCGTGCTTATTTCTCAGATCAGTGTTTATTTTCAAAAACAGTGTCTTGGAAAATATTATTGTGCGTATTTTTTAGGAAACGTGCTTATTTTTTATTTGCGTGATTAGTTTGTCTTTTTAACGTAGAAAGTATCCAATCACATATGCTGGTTACGACTATCGGTATGCCCCTTTCCGTTTCCAAAAATTTATGAGATGCACGAGTTGATTTCCAAGTACAAAAGACTGCTGAAGCAGATCATTTCTGATGAAATAATAAATGATTTGATCTTTTCAAGATTTTTTGTTTATTTTTTTGTAGTAAGATGTTTTTCCGAATGTGCTTATTTCTCGGTTCAGGCAGATGGTAGCCCTGGTTATAAATGATGGGATAATAGCCCCAAGCGTATTACATTTCATCATCGTAGACATTGTACAATGCCATTGTATTATCGTCATTAGTATCATGGATCATCACAGCAAGAACAAAGAAGCAAATGAGTAACCACAATAGCCGAAGATATTCTTTAATGAATGATTCTTCATTTCAAATTTACCCTTCACGTTGAAATCGCATTATCTAGGGGTTTCGTTACTATCTGCGTTAGGTGTTGGAACGTACCACGCGAGGGACAACTGTACTTTGTTATAATCAAATATTTAAAATCAACTTCAAATACGCGTAAATGTTATGTCTCAAGATATGCACGATGCGACCCTCAGTAAAAAAATCAGGTTTTAATTATGTTTTAGTTCGACCCCCCTTCCTCTATCATTGTTGCTATTAGATATATGCTACCAGCTTGAGTCATATGGTTTTCTGTACTGAATGAAGTAGAATTACAAAATCATTTTTTACTTACAGTCACCCACAAGTGATAATTTCACATTCGAAATGAGAAGCAACTTGGGCAGTGGACAATACCACGCTTTTGCATTTGGGGAGCAACCACAAATGGTAGATGCAGATGTATACGTGTGCACAAGGGACGGTATATTGTCAGGGGCTATCGAGAATTACGCGGGTCCAGTGCTAGAGTCATATACGGTGAGTAAACTCGGAGTATTCATATAATTTTTTAGAGTCAAACAGTCCAAGGATAGCTTTAGAAAAGGACGAACCTATTGGGGCACACATGTACTTTACAATCTCGAACATACCAGGAGAAGTAAATGAACAATATAGAAATATATCACTTGCCAACTAAAAAATATTTTTAAGCATTTCTCGAGAAATCATTTGCTTACAAATCTGACTTATCAATATACTAAATAGTGCAATATTTTAACTCCATATGATTGAATTATGCTATAGGTTGGATTCACCGCAATTTCTCATGCCTGGACAAACAATTCTTTACAGTGTACTTTTACCCGTGTAAAAAATGTAACGAGAACGATAGGAGGCTACTCAACAAACTTCGATATTCAAAGCCAAACTTATCATATTCTGATGTCAGTGGGCGACCTATGTAATTTATGTTGTTCACTATAACTATATACCTAGCTTTTACGGTACTTATGTTATTAATATATATTTTACTTAGACAGAGGCGATATGATGCAACACTTCGAGTGGTATGTAACACAGGAGAAATTCAATTTTTCCATTCCTTTGAAATACACAGAGACAACTACATTCGCAGTAACTGCCGCAAACGCCTCTATAATTCCCGTCTATCCGATTACGCGAAATGACCCCAATAAAAAGTCAATGACAGCATCACGTAAGTTAGAATGATTTATACCAGTGAAAACTTTCTGTTTAAGACACCAATTTTAATTATTAACCTTCATTACCATACCTTATCGTTGTACATTATCTAAGTACAGTGGACCATTACAAGTCGAACACAACCCGTTCAAGGAGGCAGTCCGATTTTCGAGTTGAATTTAAATTGAGGTTAAAGTTAAAGTTAAAACAGAGAATTTGCAAGATGCTCACTGAACCGAAGCACGGGAGGAATAGCGATCACATGATTATTTGTTTTCGCCTTAGCATGGGTCGACTTTCATATATATGTTCGAGATTCACATTCGGGTTTTCCTCGAATTGTTAGGTCGAGATTCAAGTTGGTCGAGCATCACACCGTTCGACTTTCGAGGGTCTACTGTGAATGGAATATGAAATGTTGGTGACCCTTTCAAGCTTCAAAACCAAACTTGATATTAGATTCATCTCATAGCTGATTACTTATGTCCTTCCCATTTTATTCGCAGCGAAATGGGAGTTAGCATATACTCATGCGTTGTACTACCGGTATTAATTTCACGACCACATGACCACATTACCGTTTTCTAAATGTTCGCTATTTTAATTACCGGCCACACGAATAATTTCACGACTTCATGGCCATATTACAGGAAACTGTATGATTGTGTAACATTTTTTGGAGGGAGAACAGATTGCAGTCACGAACTCCTACAGTGTACATTGGATTGAGAACGGTTTTTGTTACGGGGAATTGTATTGCCTAATTACAAAACAGATACTTTTAATAGTATATATACTATATATAACTCCATCATAATATCTCTTGCACCCCTGTTAATGGGCGAGGGATGCGTTCCGAGATAACTTCGCTTAGTGTGAATACTCATTTCAATGGATAAAATAGGGATGCCTTCTGACAACAACTTTCCATTAAAATTTAGACACCATTTCATACTAAAAATACACTAATACGTTACCCCAAGGCTATATAAATTCCTTCACTGCATTTCATGGTGGATGGCTTGATTGACAGATTAACTTGATTTTACCTGCTTGAACTATTCACAGAAACAACAACTGCTATTGGTGTGGTGATTACAGGCGCAGGATGCGGTATTACTAAAAACTGTTTGCGATACCCACCAAACTGCAATATCGCGAGTTCAAGGTGTAAATTTGTGTCCTGGAATAGGGTGAGAGACGGGGCGTTATAAATAACGAATTTCAACACTATAATAAGATTCTTTGTAATTTTTCAGACAGAGGATTATTACGAATTTGAAGTAAGTGTATCGACTGGAAACCGAGCGGAATATATCGCAATTGGTTTTGCTTTAACTAATCAAATGAAGGACGTTGATGTCTACAGTTGTAATGGGACAACACTTACATCTGCGGTTATAGCAGAGCGATACAGCCATCCTGTCAATGTTCTGCACACAGTAAGATAATTACCACGCAGACTTAAACTATATAAACTATCTCTCTATACAACCAGCCGCGGATCAAAAACACTAAAAATATGTCAACAATATAGCTTATGTAGCAACACAAGGAAAAGCTCTTTACCTGCCCAACAATAACTTGCATGAATAATAGCGAAAACTATCAGTAACCAAAACGTGTATACCTGGCACAATAAGAACGAATAGAATGACTCCTAGGAAGAGAAAGAACACAGGCAGGGTCCAGACGAGACATCTATTCGACAATCATTACGATAATTATTATTGAAGCGTCATTACGCCTGGTACAATGTGTGAAACGTAATTTCAGTCGTGAAGCTAAAGTATATAGAATATAGAACGATGTACGTAGGTTATACGGTGTGCATCCTAAATTATTTTCGTAGTTTTGGAAATTTTAGATTAAAAAATTGTTTTAGCCTTTAATAGTATAAGATAAACATGGTTTAAATTCAGTCCTTTTCACTGTCGCATCTTCGATCGTGTTATTTGTCTATAATTTAGTTAACCATAACGGTAACAGTTTCGTTGGACGTTGTTTTAACGAGTTTGCTGAAATTAATATGTCTATGACGTGTGGAACGATGTTATAAAATTAACTCTCCACTAGCAAACCATGATAAATTGAAACGTGCATGGTTTTGAGCCGTATTTAGTGGATTTTGACCGGATTTCCAAACACACCGAGAGTAATCAGTACCGACTGAAACACTGCATGATTAAAGTACCCTATTTAGTAGGGTAGAAGTAGAGTGCTGTGTTCTCTATTTTCATCTTTCAATGCAATGACAATACAGTTGTTGCTATGAGAATTAGTGGAAATAATATTACACAATATTGATGTATTTTTATTCATGATTTTTTATTTTTAAGGGTGGCATCAGCTTGGTAAGGGCTGGCACTAATAATGGCATCGCCCAGTGCGTTTTTCGAAGACCTCCTTCGGTTACGAAGACAACAAGTACAAAAAATGAAGTTTTTGACCTGGATAAATTGAAGTATTATCTTCTCGTTGCAGTTGGAAATACTTACGGTATTAAAAAGGGGGGAAACTGTATCCTTTCTGATATGTAATAGCATGCAATGACTTTCATTTAGGCTCAGAGATGCAGAAACATACCTGGAAAACGGTTTCTGTCGGTCAATACGATTTCTCTGGTCGGAACTCCGCAAAGCGAAATATTCTTTTGAACTCATGGCTATTTTCCGGCATTATTATCTTGACTTTAAACAGAGGAATCTAGTAGTCAGCTTGTATCGTGACGTCAAGCTTTTGCGCTGATCAGAATTACTATTATCAACTTTATTTTCCATATTCTTGGCTAGGAGTGACTTCTTTTAATTAAGTATACTAGAAGATTTGATTCTGGGCAACAGATAATCCAGTTTCAGACATTTTTCAAAACAGGCCTGTTTCCAATATCACACAACCGATATATTTAAAAAAATTGCACCAAGTCGATCCTTTCTTATCATTTTCAAACCTTCGACCATGGTAGAAACAGATCCAACCCTCCACCTCCCCCCCTTTTCTAAGTTCTATTAAGCGCACATTAATTCCAGATACACTTGTAGATAATAATAGTAACCCAAATCAGGCTTAAAAGCTATACATTGATTTTATAATACATTATATAATATGCACTGAAGATGGAAATGGTAATGAAATTAACCGTCTTCTGCTATTTATCATTAACAATGTATGGTATATTGATTATACTGCTCGTAAATGATTGTTATATTTAATACATATTCCAGACTAAATAATTTAGCCATATTGACGCTACAATTTAAAAAAAAAGTGGAATTTTAACTGCAGAACATGACAACCTAAAGAATGGTACACTGTGCAATATTTGGCTCTAAATTATTCCATGATTGAAACATAATTTGAATTGCCCTGCGTGTTGCAGTACTGCTATAGAGAGTAGAATTTCATAGACAACTAATGTTGTAATATTTTGAATTAAAATTCTACTCCCTATACTGCATATACCATTCCTCTTTAAATACTAACATGGATGCACAAAGACATAAAATATGTATATCAGTGTATGACAAAGTCATGTCAATACGGTATAATGTTTTAACAATTCCAATTCTCTGCAATAGGATGTATATACAAGAGTTCCAGTCTTTAATGAATATAAGGCTAATAGAGGTTTATGGCATTTGTCTTCTATATAGGGGTTGCCATACATAAAGATTTTCCAAAAGCATGTAAGAAAATACTCTATAATTTCTGCTCCCATCAATTATTGGCTCGGTTTCACTTTTACTGTAGTGGATAAATTTTGGTAATAATTAACATTATTAACCTATTGCTATGGGTTGGAACAAAGTTTCTATGAATATTATAGATTTGGATATGAGTATGCTATGCTAGAACATAGTTCAGCTATGGTACTGCGATGTCTGTGGAGGCATCTAGTATTTTAACTATTCAGATATGTCATATCGATATATGGCAACCCTAATATACATGGTGTTCTATCTAGTTGTAGCATTCAGTTCTATATCATGGAAATTAATCAAAGTACATATCATATCATTACCTATACACACATAACATCATGTATAATAAATAACTGTTCAGTCCCTCTATGAAACTAACTAAGGAGCAATAAGCACTTGTTATCTTAGTGGTAGAAAATGTTCAAATGCAGTTAGATTTCGAACATGAATTACAATAATAAACTACAAAATTCAAATGGAAGTCTAATCAGTTATACGTATGTGGAGTCATTTGCGCGTTGGCATAGAGGCAACAAAGAGGAAGGATTCATAATCCCTTATCATTTTACGGAGATAAAGAACTACCAATAATATATACGGTTTGCCTCAGGTAAACTTAGATAAAGACAATGAATTTTTGATGAATTCTGGTTCAAAAGTAAGCACTGTATAGGCAAGGTCATTGGTTGCTGTAAGTAACCTGCCTTTTAAAGGGTCTAACAGCTATATTGCATTAAGCCAAGAGACCAAAATGGAGATATGAGATATAATAAGACAAGATAAGATAAATCAAATAATTTCAGTGATAGAGTTATTGTTCATTAATAACAAGCAATAAATCACAGTATATGTAGTGAGGTTCCCAGGATCAATTATCCCTGGATGTCTGCTTTCATTATTGTATATACCAGTATGATTTGATCAAAGTAAAATTGAACAGATAGGCATCTTAAAAATTAGTTTGAGATACAGTTGGATTTTCAGATGAAAATGACTTCAAGTATGTCTTCCCAGTTTCCACCGAAGAGCTTGGAATTTCGGATTTTCTGGACAATTCTGTTGTACTGATATCTACAACACCGTGCCAAGGCAACAACTGCAGCAAACTGCTCAAGCAACGCGAAAATCCATTTCGCAAAGGATTCAACCAGAAGCGCCTCATGTTCTCACGCCGAACACAAGTTAGCATGAAGATCACCAAACCCTGTGTTGTAAATAAGCAAACAGTATCATCAGCTTAGGCCATACTGATTTATATTTCCCTCCGAGGGATGCGGTCAGTACCGAACTGGATTTTAAAATCGGCCTAGGCATCCTTCACCTACTGCGACCGCCTATCAGTTCAAAGCATGCACTGAAACTAGCAAGTAAGCTATAGCTTTGCACACCAATTCCAATGAGGCGGCAGGGACAACCCTATAATATTTAGCGGAGAATATTCAAGGAAGGAGGCAGGAGTTTTTTGTGATAATTATTTCAGATTTTTTTTTATCCCACTGGCTATTTCCGAAATGCCTTTGCAGTCAGTCTGTCCTTGGATGTATCTTCACCCAGTAGGCTAAGTTGCAATCTTCAGCATTTTAATCCAGCAATACATTTAGCAATAACCACTACCAATATATTGTATTAGCCTTCCAAGTTTTTTCCACCTATTTCAAATTCAAAAGTCTTCCTTGAGCAAATAAATAAATCTGGTATTCGAAATTAGAAGTCTGAATTAACAACTATTTTATATTTATCTTGCTCGGCTACGTTATGTAGTTTTTTACATAACAGTTCAGGCATTCGATGATCATTTCCTGATTTACAAGTACAGGTTTTGCACCCAAGGTGTTACTATAATAGTTAAGGAGAAACAAAAACAGACCTGACTTGCATTCAAAATCGCAAACAGCCAACTCATCACTAGAAGGAAAACCTGATTATCCGACAAAAGCATGAAATACCCGACAATCCAAGTCATGCCAGTAGTGGTTGAAAGAGACATACTGAGAATAAGATTGTCTTTCAATGTTGCTTGCTTGGCAGAGGATTGAACCTTAATTAAACACCAAAAGGGTTATTATTCAGCAGTGATTTTCAAAGTGGGTGGTAGCTTAGTCCTGCGTGCAATGGAAAGATCAAAATGGTGTAGCGAAGGGAAAATGATGATAGGGAGATGGTAGGGAGTATTGTAACAAATTTATCTTGTCAATATTGGCAAAGTGGCAAAGCGGGTGAATCCATTGCTGTATTCTGTTTAGTTATATTTGTGACATACATAACTGTATAATGCTACATTATTTACAACATACAACTTTATAATGTTTCATTATTTGCATTGAAGCATCAGTAGGCTTAATCTCAAGATAGAGGTTTCTGATCTTTTGTATTCATGTATGAACCATTTGGGATGTGGCCTGGGAGCCAATTGTCAGCTCAAAAAAGTTCAGGAACTGCAAAAAGGATCCTCATAATACAAAGTCCCATAAAAAGAATAAGACAATACAAAAGTTAAACAGAAAAGGAATTAACAGGGCCCCCCATTTGCATTTCCATCACATTTATAATTTTCCATAGGAAATAACATGATTTTTAGATTCACTGCAGATTTTTTTGCCAGTTCAGCTGAAAGACTTTGTGGTAAGTTTAAAATGTTGTCAAATACAAAATCAATGAAGCAATTTCATAGATTCTTAGCAATTGAATGAAATCTATAAATATTATGATACTTGTACGACCAGATCTGCTAAGTCTACTGAGAAGCTGACAAATTAACATACCTTTTTCCTCTCCCAAACAACATTCTTTATGATGATGCTATAAGCAAATGTGTTGAACAGAAGCATGAGACCAACTGGGAGTAGGAATCCGAAGTAAAGAGAATAACTTTGCATCCAACACATATTAGAGGCAAGGTAAGCAGATTCTGGTGGATTAGGTGAACTCCAAATATCATAATCATCTGGAAAAATATTCAATTCCTATGAACTGTGAAGAATGTTATAATCTTATTCCTACAATTAATCCTATCATGTTGTCCCATTTTGATTTTCTGCTCAACCACAAGTTGACTATACGATTGGTATAGAATTGAGTTCAGACGCTCCGACTTACGAACATTCGGTGATACGAATGAAATTGATTTCAGTTAAAATTTCATTTCTAGCTCCTGTTGTGCGTTATAGTAGTAACTCTTGTTAGTGGCAGCGCAGTAGTATGTAGCATTTTTTAACACCTGGCTTTCATTGTTAATATTTGTGCTGCGATTGAATGTGCTGAACATTGAACATGTTTTCCATCCATTTCTTTACTTTATTTTTGTGGTATTATGTTTTCATCATGGCCGGAAGGCAAAATAATTTCACCATTACTATCTCTCATATGACAAAATTCTTTGATTTAATTGATCTGTGGTTTTATGAAATTTTACACTATTTGGTCTGGATGAAACCATGTATTGTGATGAATGAAGAAGTTAATCATCAATTGTGTGAATCATGAAATGGCACAGAATGGATTCAAATAAACCAGAGAACTTTTACCAAAACAGAATTTCCCCAACCATATAGAAATCATGGACAAAGGTATCTACTATCCCATTCACCTGTGTCAACACAAACATGTTGCGGCTTGGCTTGAGCATCATAATGCCCGACAGCTACTGATACACAAACCACGGTGATAATAAAAGGTAGACCATAAGCAAATACAGTGCACTTGGTCATGTAGTGGCTGACACCTATATTGAAGACCTGAAAATTGATTTATATAAAGTTATTATTATATCTACTTTTCTAATGAACTAGGAGTATATCATGGGTCCCATACAGAAACTAAAGGAATAATAAACATAGAATTTTAAATATTACATTTCAAAAATTCTGCAACTCATAAAATTTATATTGCATATTTACAAAATATGTGAATTGTTCCGCCGTAATGTATCGGAACAAAGCCAGATTAGTAAATATTATTCCGTAAAGATATATGTTTGAAGACAATACTGTTTACAAACCTTCACCAAAGATCTATACATGTCATTGGTATAGACAACCATCCAGCACCAACTTGCCAAAAACACATAGTGCAATATTGCAGCTATTGCTACACATACATTCCGATCATCAGTCCTTGAGATGCCGATCACAAAGAGAAGGTATGACAGCAGAAGATTTACACAAATATGCAACAAGATTTGAGTTGTGCGCTTTTTTCGTATTTCCCTACATTAAATATGAAACAATCTGACAACCAGCTTAGTTACCAATGTTGAGTCATTTGCTTTCACTGACCTCGGTCAATTCGGAACAAAACGGAAATGACTTGATTGAGGTTAAATTGAGTCGGTATTACGATGAATAAAGCATTGTGGCATTACAATATGGATTCTATTCACAGCCTATCAGCAGGGAACCCACAACGAATTTACAAAGCAGAGACTGTATGGATAAAAATATTAAGACACTATCATTGAAATTCAGTTTTTACTAGGAAGAAGGGAAAATAAGTTGAGGATTCTCTTACATTATCAAAGTCTTAATGTAATGTCGAGCCATTTCTGGTTCAAGGCTCAATCGGATTAAGTCTAGTCACAAAACTTTGCAACTTGAGTCGCTAAAAAGGCAGTAGAATTTGTACAGAAAACTAATTATGGTAATATTTGTATTGGACTAGTATCGGACAGACGAAGATAACGAAGATCCTCCTTATAATCAGGAGTGTATTTGTTGTGGTTATTTTGACAGAACTCTGTACTATAATAAACTAACAATAAACTAACAAAACTGTAACCGCCACAGTTACAGCACTACTTAGAACTATTAAAATGTGTATGATATCTGTTGCAATGCATCTATGAGACAATCTATGGCTAGAGGTCATTGATTTTGCGATTACATGACTTTGGCAGATTGATAGGACTTGAGTAGAGCAATAGATGTGATTTTGGTGATTCAGTTGCAATTGCAACACTGCTTGAACTAAAAACTTTTTCTTCAAAGGAAAAGAATTGATATCATATCAAACAATATCCATAAACCTTACTTGCTAATACTGTGAATGAGAACAGTAAAAAATAATCCAGCAATTGATAAGACGCATCCAAGAGTGCTAACAACAGTTAGAGCTATGTCAGCAGGAATAGGTGTCCGACTCTGTAAAGCAATATGCGCATGTATTCTTGCATGACTATGCATCGACTTAAGTTATTCCAAAGAGAGCTACCACAATAACGGCATAGTTGGTTAGATGGTCACATTGGCACACAGTTTCACTGAAGCTTTCGTTGAAGCAGCATCCTTGTTCAGACCAGGCTGCTTGCTTGAAATCCCAGAAAACGCACTTCAACTCAACATTTTCATCCTGCATATAAATCTTACATTATGTCATAAAAGTATCAGACACTGACTTATGTTTATAACCGCATGGACGAAAAGTGAAGTGAAAACATTCACTGCATTGTTTCTCGGTAGCG
>QRAM01000148.1:110634-168414 GCA_013436055.1 Halocynthia roretzi | reverse complement strand
CATAGGATTCAGGCTAGTCAGAGACATCGGTGCATAGAATCTTTTCCTTACATATTCTATTGCTACATTAGATAGCAAGTAAGAAAACCTGTATAGTCCCTTATTTTTCAATGTAACACAATAAATGCCAATCTACCATTGGCACCAATCACATTCAAGAATCCTCAAGAACTCTAAATTTTGTTATGCATATATAATACTGCATATATTTAGCAAACCACGTATATAATATTGATTATCACCGAGCTAGTACTAAATATGACATAGAGGAAAAGTAAATCATACGACTAGAGGTTCACTCGTATTTCTTTTTCCTGGCTTTTCCATAATGTCTTTGTGCTCAATGACGATATCATTTTCCAAATTTACAAGGATCAAATTATTTCCCACGCTAACAGCTACAACCTGGAATTGATTATCACAGCAAGTTAGAATACTATGTTGCAGAAAAAGTAAGCTAATATCTGAGAACCTGCTACAGTAAAAGTATACCAATTCTCAGTAAGCCCTTACCACATCAACTGGTTCATCAGAAGGAAAGAGGTTCGAACTCTTATGCAGGAAAAATGATACTCTTAAGTTCTGTGAATTCCCCTGACTAATGGCTAGTTTCTGCGCTGCTTTGAAAACGCTGCTGGGTATACTGATATTGATTGGTTGAGAGGCCATTGTTGTTCCATTTACATTTTCTCCCCCCTCGTTCAGTATCACAGGGGAAAACCAAGTGTAAATGACACTGCTATCACTTGCATTGGAATCAGTTATTAACGGTGTCTCAAATACCTGAAAAACATTTTATTTTTAAGTTATTTCAGTTATTTCACTACCCACTTTTCTAAAATCAAATTGACTTGCCTTCAAAATCAAATTAGAAGTTTCGATCTGGATTTCATTTGTATCATTAGGTATGACAACTTGCTGGGATAAAACAGTCAAGCTCTTCAGAATCTTTTGCTTTATTTCAACTTCTTTAGAGTGAATCACAGTGGGAGATTCGCCCGTCTGAGATGAAGGATTCAATGCATGATTTATTGTATTTGTCTCAATAAGGTTATCGGCAGTATTCACAACGTTTGTCAGAACAGTTTCAGTAATCTGAAATGCAAAAAATTTCAATTTCCCCATGAAAAGGCGAATTTCGACCAGTCAAGAAAATATAGCGTATTGCGAAAGCATTAACCAAATTGTTGTTCTCCTCTGCTATTTCTGCAACGTTGGTAAAAAAATCTGTTACGTGATCAATCTCATCTTCTTCAAGCAATTCTTCATTAGTAACTACAGCTAAAGATGCTGTGGTATCTTCCAAGTTCATTTGGCTTGGTTGCTTCTTGTCAACCTGAACAATTAAAGGTTAGCATTGTTGCTTTACCCTAGATACCAGGAACATATAGGCATACCAGGACTGTAATGTTGACAACACCCAAGGTACAATCCACCACAACAACTGAATTCACTGGAAAATCTGAAATAAATGTCTCAGATCCTGTAGAAACTGTGGAACAAACAGCAGAAGCCAATCGCCTGCCTACAAAGTAAAGTTTAAAAAAAGAAAGATGTTTATATAAAAAAGTCTGATAGTTTTATATGCATCATTGCAGCATATAGCAATGGATGTGTATAATGCGTCTTAAGTCATTTTCACAGAAACTTTTTAACCGATTGACATAAATAGGGTTCCAAAGACTTGATTAACAAAATCCGCTACATATATTCCTTTATTCAAAATCTACAGTCATCATCACCAAACACAGGGGAAATTTCTCAACCAAACATGTGCCAAGCAACCCATAATTTTCATGCCCTCTCAGTATTTACACCATGATTATGATTTATTTAGTATATCTATCAAGCTAATAATCATTCTATTACAAAAATATTTTTGATGGATAAAAACTAGATGTTGATGGAGAACAATTGCAAAAAGTTCCATTTATACCGACTACACAATGCACATTCAGAATCAGCTCATTATCACCATAGTTGATGCAAAACAGGTGAGCAGAATTGCATTAGGTAATTTTTTTTTATTCTGAAGCTATAAACTACTAAGATAGCTAAGAAAACTACAATTACTTCAGAACTAGAAAGAATGAGCGTATTTTATAATATACTGCATAAATTAAGATAGGGAACAGGCATGTTACCTCCAGGACATATCTGATTTGAGTACTGTTGTCTTCCACTATATGTCTCATTGAAAATTAATGTTGTATTTCCAATGACAACGCTCTGTAGCCGGCAAAATGCTTTAAAAAAAAGATGAGTACAATGGAATATCTGTTTAAAGGAATATGGTATTTTGAACAAATATTATATATTGGTTAAAAATTTTATTCGGTCCCCAACATTTGCCTTTCCTCACACTTACGACCATGAGATAGTGTTGGACCTTTATGAATTTCTTTATTCAGATAATTTATGTAATATAAAGTTTATAGTTGGTGAATTTTTTATACTCTCAAGGACCCATCGGATGACATTAGAACAATATCTGAAGATATTCACGAAAAGTTCCTGTATATTATTAACTTGAACAATATTTGTCTTACGTGTACAAAGTGTATCTGGTGCTCCTGAAAACCCTGTGTTACACTGGCATATAGCAACAGTGAGCTCATTGGTACAAGTTGCATTTGAAGCACAGGTTTTAGATGCACACCAGTCAACACCTAAAAGTCAAATTTGGTTAATTATTCACTTTAATACATTTGACATGAATTCCTTTCCTTATTGGTGATATATTTAAGCAGACAATGAGAAAGCAAGTCTTCACATGCGGTAGTGTTACTTCCGAGATGAATTCATTTATATAAGCAAGCAGCTGTATATGTACATTACCAAGTGTAGTTTTTATTAAAATGGAACAGTTAAAAGCTTATACCTTATGTCAATATTTTGTGTAGATGATGCGACCTTTCGCATAACTATTGGAAAAATACGTGCATTCAATATAATACTACAGTAAACCCTTGCTGAGTCGCTATTTGACACTTAATATACTCTGAATAGGAATGACTGGCTCGCAGACTCAAACCAATTCGTATTTGCTATAATTCAGATGAATACCTATGTCACCTCGCAAGTACTGTACAGTAAAATATTTAGGTAACTTAGTTTGCGAGTTCCTGTTACACCATTACTGCATCTTCTAAGAGATTTACCCCCTTTTCACTTTCAACAGTCCTACAACTGTTCACTCATCACCAGTACTGGTTGTTTCATTGTATTTTAGACCTATTATTATTTTCAAAGTCAGGATTTTTTTATATAATATAATCTAAAGATGTGAGAAGTTATACAGAGAGTGATAAGGCATGGAGCCCCTAGCATTATGATTTAATGAGAGTTTAACACAATATACAATTAACAATAATAGGTTATTACGAAATCTTTACTAACGATTTTCACAAGTCAGTCCTTCATATCCGACAGAGCATCGGCAATTAAATCCAGCTTCAAGTTCTGCACAAGTTCCACCATTCAAACAAGGATCATTTTCACAATCTCTCTGTGCTGAAATTTTTATTTATGCATGAGATATATGAAAACTTGATCTAAGTACAGTTCAGATTAATTACAAAAAGTTTACATCACCTGTTACTTGTTCTCCAATAATAGGAAGACTACTAGCAATATCAGATTTTGCTGAAACACTACATTTATATCCTGTCTCAGATTCAAGTTTTAATATTTGTATGCTTATTGAGGTTGTGTTACCGCTTGCAACCGCCAGTACGCTTGTAACAAGACTACAAGCATAGATGTAGTATGAAGCTCCTACGGATACTTGCCATTTTAATAAGAAACTGTTTTTGGTTACAGAAGCAAACTGGACAGTTCCAGGAGTAGATAAAGCTGAAAAAAATTAATTCAAACATTATGCAGGAAATTTGAAATATAAGAACCGTTAAACCGTTACCTGTTATGAATTCAGTTGCGATTCCCTTACTCGAACCTCCTTCATTATTAGCAATCACAGTTAGTATATAGAGTGTTCCAGGAGCCAAAACTTCCAGGGTTATATTGGGAGATTTTGATGAGACATTACGAACAATTATGCCATTGTTCAGCAGTAGGATGGTGTATGTGGTAACACCCTGTACAGGGGACCATTTAGCTTCAGCGCTCTTGTGAGATATTGCTTCTATAACCAACTCTGCCACAGGTAACGTTACTAAAAGGGAAACTCAAATTCATACTACCACAGATCAAG
Organism: Halocynthia roretzi; assembly: GCA_013436055.1. NCBI lineage: Eukaryota > Metazoa > Chordata > Ascidiacea > Stolidobranchia > Pyuridae > Halocynthia > Halocynthia roretzi. The sequence continues at coordinate 164,201 of QRAM01000148.1, read as the reverse complement.
AAATAAATATAACTAGCTCAACAAATGCCTGCATTACCTGTGAGAAACTCTAGGGATTTGATGACGCTCGATCCCCCAATATTTATCGCAGCAATAGAAATCCTGTATTTTGTTGCCGCTTGCAGATTACTGAAGGTAATGGAATTTGATGTGAGCGTTATATTTTTCTTCAAACTGGTCCCCTCGTAGAGTAAAACCAAATACGATGTTGCCCCATCAGGTTTTATCCAGGAGGCTTTACTCATTGATGAAATTAGGTTTTCAACAGCTAAGTTGGTAACTCTTGAGGGTACTGAATGAAATTTTCAAAATCATAAGCACAATATTGATAATATCCGAATCAAAAAAATACAGCACTTCCTCAATTCACGAGTGAGTTCCCTTTTTGAAACTCCTAGTGAATCAAAAATTTGTTAATCAAGGCACATTGCTACTGACCTACTGGGAGATATTATATAAATATTATTCCAGGGTAGTTTAATATTAAATAGCCAAATTATCACCTCGTTGGCCTCTTCTTACGATATCACTCACACGCTAAACAATTTTGTGATTATTTGTGATATGTATTCAATATGTCATTCATGGTGGTATATTTAGCTTGAATGCACAATTTTTCTTGAATTCATTTTGAGGAGGTTTAATTAATATAAGGCTTATTGTCATGCTTTTTTACATGGTTTCACTCTTAAGCAGTGCCAAATTTAGGAGATAGGGGTTTGAAAGCTATAATTATGTTAAATTAAATTTTTCAATTTATAAGTTTCACCTGTTATGAATTGTAATGAGCTTATTTCACTACTGCCTCCATTATTCACTGCTGTTACTTGGACAACATATGTTGTACCATCTCTCAGATTAATAAGGTCAGTAGTATTCTGAGTAGTTTTCCAATTCATAGGTGGATTCCCTTTGCTGGACAGTGTTACAGTATAGTTCACAGCTCCATATGAGTGAGTCCATGACAACTTTCTTGCAGTTGAATTAAAGTTGACAGTTTTCAAATTAATCACTTTTGCTGGAACTAAATATCAAGAATCAAGCCAATAATGATTATTGGAGAACTGAAAAAAATGATTTGTCAAGATTTTCATATGTTGTTTTCTTTGCAATCATTGTTATACGCAATCATAAATAGAGTGTCTCCAGATACTGATGTGACATTTTCAGTATATTTGCATTTGTTTGCATCAATGTTACAATTTCTCTATTTATTAAGAAATAAAACAATGTAAAGAATCATTGGAAGCATTCCATTTCTCTTCAACTCTTGTACGGTTTAGATTATACTGTGTTCTGTAACAAATGTTAAGGATCACCTAAAAATTACCATTTTCCTACCTGTAATCTGATATATCTCAGATGAGATACTGGTTTGGTCTATGTAATGAGCTTCAACACGAAGCGTATACAATCTTCCAGGCAACAATGATGATATCGATGCAGGTGGTCGCAATACAGAGCGCTCTGAAATTGTTCCAATATACTGCACAGATACCTAGAAGAATTTTGTAAATATAAGGAACTTATATTTGAAAAATAAAATACAATTTTCCAATTTTGAATTCTTCTAAAAGTTTAAGGTCGTATTATTAGAATCATGTTAGCATTTAACTAAATCAAGACAATATCACCATATAAGTGACCACTAATCAATGATGTTGCTAATATCTGCTTCTTATCTCACAAACATAAGTGACAATTAGTTCAAACATTCAAATAAGCGTTTTGTTAAGTTGAGATTTGTATAAACATAACTAGGTTGAATTCTGCAGTTATTTTGTGTATCGAATATCATTCTGATGAGATCTTGTGATCTTGGTTTAGTAAAGTATGATATTCAACTGTACATTTTCCATGCTAAATGGTGACCATAGTAAAGAAAAAGAAGGATTTCCTTCAGAAACTACAAATTTCACTATTTCCATATAATAAGCATGTGTGTTTGTCGTGAAACAATGCCATATCTCAATGGATCTGTACCAAATTTGGCATGGATTGTCCGATACATTTGAAGATGATGCAGGATCGAAGAAAGCGCAAGATTTGGGCTCTATATGGGTTTTGGGGAATGGAATCCTACTTATGCCTCTTCAGTGTCCCATAGTGGCTAAAATAAGCCTCTGATCTGGATATATATACCTTATCCAAGAACTTTTACATTATAGACCCATGCAAGACTTGGTCTCTCTGCTGGTAAATTAATAAAATGACAAGTCAAAGCATGCTTCAGTGATTCCATTGTACATTCATTTTACATCTCAAATAAACTATTGTTTTTGAATCCAAGTATGAATATATCACTTACTGTGTAATTGATAGCATCATAGATGTGTGTCCAAATTACGGTGAAGTTTGTTGAACCAACAGTACTAATCACAATGTTTGTAGGTATCGGTGCATCTGGATTTTAATGCATTGCTACTTAAATACATGATTTGATAACCAAGCATCAACAAACAAGAGGAAATATATTCAGATATGGTAATGGGCATGGGGCCAGATGGGAAATATAGGCCTCATTTCAAACTGATCATCAAGATTTGTAATCAATATCTACAGGTACATACATGTAATGTACATGACCCAGTCTTTTTACAATATCTCTTTGCAGGAATAATATTCTTTGCCAAAGAGTCCCCCTTTCCCACTACCATAGATTCAAAAAGGTCCAGCTGGCCCCCCTCTGATCAGGTCTGAATATTATAAGAACCTGTAGTTGTGTTTGCAACATATGAACTTGATTCATTAATTTTGTTGAGTGCAGCCACTTCGATCTTAAATCGGGTCCCAGCAGTAAGATTTCCTACTGATACACAAGTTGTTGTTTGGTTGACGAGCAAGGAAGAATGCAACTTTTGTTCTGTTATCCCTATGACGGACACATTATAGTATTTTGAACCAACAACATGTAGCCAGCTGATTGTGAACGTATGGGCTGAAATTCCTGTGATGTTCAATATTCCAGGTCCTGTAGATGATTCTGGAAACATAGAGATGTGATATAGATTTTACATTTTTTGCCTACTCTCAAAATCAATTGTGTTTACTTTACCGGCAAACTCTAGCCACCAGGAATACAAAGGCAGCGTATCATTTGGAACACTCAAGAAGAATATATCAAGCCCCGACAAATTCTGGCCATCATCCGTACTAGTAAGATAAACCGTAGAAGGCAGAAATAGTGTTGCATTCACGTTTGAATAATCTTCATACTGTTCAAGAAGATGCTCCTGAGAAACTTAATGCGAGCAGTCAAGTCAATATGATAAAATTGCTGCAGTACAGGCCAGCTAGCTATATGTTGGGAGCAGAGCTTCATGCACATTGATGAATTCAGCAATATTTCTATTCATGGTTAATAAACGATTAAATTTGTATTATTACCAGGGTGAAGCACAGAATCTCACACGAAAGCAGCCGTCTAAGACATATACTATATCCCTCACCAACACAAACTGTAGACTCCAAAATAAGAGATTTTACACATAACTATTATGTTATATGAGTGTTTCGTTCGAGTAAACTTTTTTTGAGAAAAAGATCACGGAGTTACACAGATATATACAGATACACAGCAAGTCATCTTTACTTATCGTATTTCCCGTCTCATAAGACGCACTTTTTTCCTGAAAAATTACCCTACAAATTTCCGTGCGCCTTACTACTTCGTCTAATCAGACGGGAAATACGGTAATTGATATCTTGAGTTAGTAAACCTTAGTAATTTATGTCGAGTTAGCTTCCATATAAATGAGTTAAGTTCAGTATAAGAGGGACCCGACATTGCCCGGGGAGGCCTTAAACGGTTTCGGTGTATGCGTCCCGTTAAATATAAGCGGAATATTTAATTAAATAATTTTGCCCACTTCATTTTATTTCATGAGGTGAGAATGCGCTATTACTGCATATCTTATTTGGTGTATGAGACGGATGATCCCGATTGAATCGCACTTGCGCTCAGCATCTGTCTCGTCATCTGTGACGAGTGTTATCGAGTCGTTTGAAGTTCGTTGATAGCCATAGATTTTACCCCTGAGGAATTGAGAATTAAAACCCAGACACAAGTTTTCTGTTATCTTTTTGAATTATCTCATATACACGAATGTTTTATTGGCCCTGTTATCGCTAATTTGCTCGACACTTGACATTCTTTCATAAGCGCATCCTGACCATTGAGCGGGATACTGCTGTGTATTATATAGCTTATTTTATAGAGTGAATAACAGAACGACCCTGCCCTGCACGGCTGAGCCTTCAACGAAAAAGCTCTTGGCTATATATACGCATTCTTATTTTGTCCGCTAGAGAGAGAAATCATAAGTATGATTGACACCCCTCAGTCCCACACGGAGCGCAGATCCCGGTTTTCTTTGTTCATGTATTATTTTGGGGTACATCCGGGACTTTATGACAAACTTCATGAATGTTCGTTAAAAATGGCGGCGTTGTTTCTTTCGAGACAAACAAACTTTTGTTTTTATTAGAAAGATGCTGATTGTATGTCGTACATTCTATAATCGACCGCTATATTTTTCCCTCTACGTTGTTAAGCATTGACGGGCAACGAAGATCTGCCTTTCTATGTACGACCTTTTAGCTCATTGTTTAAGTTGTTTTAGTGCATTTAGTTTGTCATAATAACAGGAGTACAACGAAGATTGGAGGGGAGAAAATGAGAAGCTACAGATCAAAGGTGGGAGAACAAGCATGGCGTCAGGGACTTGAGAAAAAAGAGCTTCAATACCCGAAGAGTTGCCACACGCCCACTCATTTATTTTTTGAAGGAAATAAAAAATCTTACCGGAAGTAACATTAAGATCAAATCCACTAGATATCACAGAGCCGTCCGTTACAAAATCCATATTGATAATATTTCCAGGGAATCCAGTAATTAAAATCTTCCCAGACGTGTCGTTTAGAAATGCCACAAACGTAGCGTTGATTTCTCCTACCAGCTGACAATTGGAAAGGATAAATGAACAAGTTGGTCCACTACAAGAACAACAAGTAGGAAATAAATTGCGGAACCTTCAAATAATCAAACCACGTTTCGACATTAAACGCGGATATTGAAAGTTGAATATGTTGAGTTTCATTCGTTGTAAAATTCCAATGGCACCTGTCTCGTGAAAGATATTTTTCTGGAAATCCAAGGGAAGTAACTCGTATGATCTCGTCGTTCACATATTCATTGATTTCACAAGCCGCTTAACGAATAATGCAATACTGGTTACGGGCTGGATTGAATGAAGGTAAAATAAATAGAAAAGTAATATATTAATTTCGATTTACTGCTAATACTTGAGCAAATGAATATAATTTTACAATATATATGCAGTCTTCAACATGGTACCTCTGTCCCCCCGGTTCCCTCGCGCTGCTGAAATTAGCCGAAGACGCTGTGAAGTAACTTATTATCAGTATCGCGCTCGCGCAAAGACCCAAACCGCTTCCGGTTGTTCAATTTAAAAAAAAGAACGTTTCCGGTAACCGGTGTATTTGATTCGTACATTACAGATAGAGATTTCCGTCATATACACAGAGGTTGAATCGTACGCAGTACAGATTTAAATACCAGGATACCAGATACTACATTCTAGGCCTACTCACAGTGTCATACCTCGCCCAAACTTATCGTCAGGGAAATTGAGGAGCAGAAGCCTCAAGTTGTCGCCAGGTTCAATTATGTCACTTGTCAAGAACAAAGGAGAGCCAAATATTTTCGAAATGTCAGACGAGTTGTATTGATCAAGAAGTTGCTGGGAAGAGACTTTAAGAAAATCACCCAATGAGTTAAAGATTCCGACCCCAAATATTCACATCAGATTTTATTTTTTATGTGTTATAGGAAAAAACCTGAAACGACAGAGAAACCGAAACCAGCGTATGATCTGCTGATGTCGGTGATAAAATCCATTGTCACGTTATGGTATGGATACACGGTAATAAGGACGTCAAATGGGTTAATAAATACATTGAGCACAAAAGAAGCATTTTCATCCGATTGAATCTAAAAAATATATATATTATTATTATTACCAAAAAAGAAGATTATTATTTAATGTATGAATGGATGAATTTCCCGTTAATGTACTTCTATACTTAGGATAGGCAGAAAACATTTGAAGTTTACCTTGACGTAGTCGAACCATGGCTCGACCACGAAAGAAGTTATGTTAAGTTGGATGTGTCCAACAGTCTCGTTATTTAAGAAACGCCATGTGCAATTCATGTTGTTTCCATAGTTTTGCGGATATCCAGGAGAACTGAATTCGATCCTTGTGTTCTGAACGTTAATATCTTCACTGCAGCTATCTATAAAGTAAAATCCTTAGTTGGAACTTTGAATGAATGAGACGATCCCATGATTTTGGAGTTTTTAAAGAACCAAATATTATTATTAATATCCCCTTTATATACAGTCAGGGCTGCCAGATCGTGCTTATTCCTATTAAATGTGCTTATTTCGTAGAACAGTGTCTTTGAATATATTATTGTGCTCATTTCAAAGAAACATGGCTATTCTTGATTTGCGTGATCAGTCTATCTTATTAGACGTAGGAAGTATCTAATCACATATGTTGGTTACGACTATCGCTATGCCCCTTTCCGTTTCCCGAAATTCATGAGATACCCAAACTAATTTCCAAGCACAAAGAAATGCTACTGCAGATCAGATTTCAAGAAAAATAAGCTACTTGATCTTACTCCCTTGAATAAAATCGATTTTTCAAGTATTTTCGTTTTTTATGTAGTAAGATGTTTTTCCGAACGTACTTATTTTTCGGTCCAGGCAGATGGTAGCCCTGTATGCAATGGGCACGGCTTAATAGGATCCTGAATAATGTCATCAATCGAGTATTGTAATAACAAAATATCGGCCCCAATTTATATTTACATCATGTTCAGACCCCCTGCTTAATGTTATCAACCAATTGTTGTTATCGAAAAGGGACTGTCCCAAAGCTATAACATTGAGCGGTATCCACTGTCGGAAAACTTTGATTAGATTAGTCAACACCGAACAACCTATTCCACTCAAACGTCATGCTAATTAAGATCCGTTTTGAGGATACAGTTTATACAGTATTTCAGTTGTGCACTACAATTGGATCGAACCTTCATTGTAACTAGAATGTTATGTTGGAAAGTGAGAGAATTCACTTACGTATTCACTCGATTATAAGCCGCGGCTTATATTGTTTTTTTCATCATTTCGTGCGGCCCCTTTCATTTTCCATTGTGTGTGTGTATGCACAAGCAATATTACGAACGAAGAAAAAATGAGAGGTCACACGAAATTTCCAGCCCCGTTCATATCTGGGCCCGGGTACAATGCGCATCCCTCTAGAAGGCCATGGCCCTTGGCACAATTAAGCACTTCTTCATGAACGATTTGTAACTTTTATTCTTATCCCCAGGTATCTTTCCTGGTTGCTCTGTTATCTAGTGCGGAGGTGTGCAACCTAAGGTCCACAGCTCCACAGGTCGCTGCATTTTTCTGATAGAGTACGGCCCGTTACAGGAACAGGCGCCACTGTTTTTGATTTTCTATGAATAGCGAAGCGAAGCGTCATTTGCTTTTTTGCGCTAATTTTAACACGAGGTGCATTTTACACGAGGCGTAGTTGAGATTTACCTTTTTTTATTATTATTTTATGAACAATCGCAAAATTGCAATCTTATCTTATGAGCAATTGCAACAATCAGCCATTTCTCCGATTGTCTACTCTGATTTGCAAGAAAACCAAATTGATTTTTTATGCCAATCACTGGGAGTGGGCAAACTTTTCCCCACAAGGGCCGCACTCGCTGTCCAGCGGGCCGCATTCGGAAAAATAATGACGTCACAATATCGTCAATATCGACGTCACAAACACAGTGCGACGCATGTTATATTCTTCGGCCTTTGCTATAGTGCGTGCGCCATCCTAAGTGGGATTTGAGTATCTTCTGTCACCAGTGTGTCCAGAGCAGAGTTTTCTTTGTTCATGCATTATCCTGGAATTCATCTGGCGTTTATGTGACCCGGTCTTTTTTAATTAATTTAAATTTAGGGGGAATTTGTAGGAGTTTATTCCCCAGACACAACCCAGTCAAATTTCCTAGACCCCGAAATCATGTTTGTATTGAGGCTATGCAATTAAATCATAAGTTATCCGACCTAATCAGGCTTGAAAAGCTCAACAGTTGTTTTTATATTTTAAGCTAGTCCGTTAGACCTGAAATGAATACTGGTGAATAGTTTGCCTAAGTTAAAGAACAAGAGTAAAAAATGGTACTTGTAATTCATTTTCATGATACAATGCGTTTCCTCCTATTCACAATCTCATCTGTCTGAAACAGTGCGTTTCCGTCTATGATACTGAGCTACAAAATATAATACTTTGCCTGCTATTGTATAGTGCTATTGTCGTTAATGCAGCTATGTAAAAATTCAGTAAACGATTATAACACTGTAAAAGAAGTATAGGTAGATAGCATTCACACAGATATACAGTCGTCAGCAGAAAATTATTAGTAACCCGACCACAGAGTGTATAGACCCGAGTTTCCTTTATTCGTGAATTATTCTGTTATGAATCTAGACCCCCGTGCGAAATTTCGGAAATAACCATGGCGTTTCTGAGAGCATTTTAAGATCGATCTGACCAAAGCAAAGAAAAACGACCTACCGGTATGCAGATTTATATTTTGGCTGCTAAAGCGACCCTAAGAAGGATTTTATCCAATCCGGATCCAGGTTTTCTTTGCTCATCCTTTTTTTCTGGAATCGATCTTGCATTTATGTGACCCGGCCTGTCGGCGGGCCACATGAAAACCTTTGCCGGACCGTAGTTTGCCCACCCCTGCAGTAGTCGATGTGAAATGCAATGCCTTCTTATACGGTCAAGTGTATTTGGCCCAGGAATGCTACACAGTTGCACACCTCTGATCTAGTGTATTCAAATAAACTCACCTATTCCCACTGAAGTAACCAAGCTTGCAGTGTAAAGAAGGAGGGAAGTGATTGCCGTCGTCCATTGGACAATCCAGGGTGAAGAATTTCCATGCATACTGGTGAAGCAATGACTCCTATACTCGCATTTCTCTCCGTACTCACAGTTAAATATAAATTAGACCTTCGACTTCGAGTTTAGAGTTACAATCACGGTATTCTAATGAATAGAAAAGCTTTCAGTATTAATATTAACTACCAACGTTTTATATATCATATCTCTGTATCATCCCACTGCTCGTCCTGTTGCAAAATAAAGAGGCGGTGATGAAGCGGAAGTATGTGTCTTAGTAAGTTCTGTTATGCTAGTTTGAATGGTGCCAACTGTATTTAGATTTAATTTAAGGAAACTGCGAAGTATCGATGAATTATATTTACTGGTCCACTCTTTGTTTGATTTTATTTTAAATTGCGAATATATTTTCTGAATAAGTACTGTAAATTTTGGTAAAAGGGAATGCGAAAAGATTTTTTTGGTCCAATTGGGAAAGGCCGGATATTTCTGCTAGAGAGCTATACACAATAACTTTTGGTCGATATCAATTTCTTGACACCACCTTTTGTCTGCCGCCCTCAAGTTAGTTTGAAAATCTTCGCTACACCGGGCTACAACGTTAAAATGAATATGGTGGTTGGAAATCCATTTCTCTCGAATGTTCATGACACGGAAGTTCGCCTGCATCCATCCTTTTCCATCTCGAGCAACTTAAATCAATCATGTAATATTACAGTATGTATACCAAGCGAAGGTGTTTCCGTGTACACTCACATTCATGTGGTTATATCCGCTGATTCAATGATGTATCAGTTTCAAAGTAGTAAGTGTAGATGTTTTTCCAGCTGCACAAAACACGACACGAAGAAGGAAAGGTTTATGAGATATCTTCAATCTGCGATGCAAAAGCAGTAACTAGTTGTTGTATTGTGCCTGTTGCAACTTCCATAGCGTAGCGTAATACTCATTTGTTTGCAGTGGTCATGGCTTCCAACCGTATGCCACACACACTTATGTATAGGGCATAATGCTTGGTTATGATAATATACAAATACTTACCATTGTTTCAAATACCTTCAGTACAGGTCTTCAGTACAAAAACATGCTTTTGATGGTGTGCTGCCTAACAAAAGTCTGTATACCAACATAGCGTATGGGCATGTAGCATGCTATAATATCTGGGGTTTCGTATGTACACTGCATGATGTTCGCTCAACAATGAAGTCGGACTGGACGGGTTTCTCGAACGTATCCCGTAGTTAAGCGACTTAAAAAAATACTATCCCCAACATCAAATAATGGCACACTGTATCTTATACGCTACTGAGCAGTCTCTTTTAAATTCAGACAAGTCGCCCTAGGATAGCGGATTTTCTTCTGGTGTATGAAGAGGGCTGGGGGGGGGCAAAATGATTTGTCTGAGGTTTGACCTGATATTATAGCGAGTGATGCCGCGTGATTATGAGTATGGCCGACATAGTTGGGTTACTAGCATGGAACATGTATATGACGATGATGCGTACCACTATTCTCTGTGCACTGTACTAACCATGGGAAAGACAGGGAGAGTGATAAGATTAACGCTGCAGCAAGAGATGTAATATGTAAGTCTCAGAGACGATGTGGATGTGGCGATAAGGACGCTAATGTGGAATTGATTATCAAAACTGAATAGTGATAACTGTTTTTGAGTATGAAGAAAATTATTATTGTTGAAGGGAGTTTATCTCGATGTTAAATGAAGCATTGGATTTCAATATAACCAATAAGATTTACACTTGTGTGGTTCAATTCATACCTTACCTAGGAGTACGTACGATTCCAGTCTACGCAACCATACAGCAACCAAGTTTCAGATATACAGAGTATCCCCCCTTGTAATTGGGAGTGTATATATAAAGGTGATCCCTGCGGAAGACTACAATAACAGTTTTTCCACTAAAGAGACATCATCGTAAGAACTTGCGGTTCCCTGTTATATATGCTGTAGCACTTTATCATTGAAAAAAATGCAGTAGCTTCGAATACAACATGCAATAAGGCACAGTATTTAATTAAAATCACCACATGGTAACAACTATTATGAAGGACGGGATTTTAATTTTGATCTTATTAGTCTTTTGTATTCTAACTCTGAATAATCATGAGTGACAGGAATTTCGATGAAAGACTGTTGTACTGAAGATGGACAATATAGTACAAAAAACAAATAACTCTGGGTGCGGTGAAACGTACAGCCAGCTTTAAAGCGTACAGCTTTCACAACAAACTCGATATCGCCTTTAAATTTCTTTGTGCACTGGCGTATCGGGTTCCATCCATGCGAAGTTGCGTTGAGTGCTTGACTTGTTGTGAATCATTCAGTAGATTTTTAAAAATTCAGAGTAGATTCGGTTAGAAGTCGAGATAGAACAAGATGCATAGGGCAACTGTACACCTATTTATAGCATTGCTAGTCGTTCACGGAATACTTTCATGCAGCCAAGACAGTAAGTTCTTTGTTCACAAATTGAAGTAGCCAATATAATGTAATACTGTGATTGAATCAGAAATTCATTTCTAGGTGATTTACTCATTGATATAATGATTGTTGTGGATGGCTCAGCATCCGTCAGAAAGGATAACTTCGACTTAGTTAAAGACTGGCTGGTACAGGCGGTAACTGAAATGTCAGAAAAATTCGGCTCTCGAGCTCAATTTGGCGTTCTGGAGTACTCAAACTACGATTTACCGTTTTATAAGTAAGTTTGAAGTATCTAAAAAGAATTCCACAAAGCGCTCGAAGGTAGTCGTTGTATCTTGCTGATATCAGCATACTAAGTACCGTACTTCACGGTAATTCACGGAGTTTGAAAAACAGGAATGTGGACGGTATAGCATGGTGAACAGCCGCACAAGGAGCGACAATACAAACAACTAGTGTTGGCAGAACAAAGTTGATGATTAGATAATTATCTTTTGCAGTGTTGCAATTGAAGATTCTACGAAGTTCGAAATTGCATTCCGACTAGGGGAATGTAAAAGCGTTCCATGCATGACATCGAGAATTGACCGAATGAAGTATCTCGAAGGCCAAACTTTCACTTATTACGCACTTAGAAGAGTTTTGGAGGTGGGTGGGTGTGATCGATCATTCCAGAGAACAGTTTGAGAAGTAAATTCATGGACAGAAATATTAGAAAAGGCTCTAGTTTTAGATCATAGCCTTGCTGTGGGTGCTTAATCAGAATAATCTGATTCCAAGTACTTCCGAGTCCAATACAAATAGCAGAGAATATAACATTCAGGTGAATTTGAAATTCTAATGTAATAAACCCATTCAGTGGCAATGAACGGAAAATGTTGATGTTTCAATGCTAAACATCGCGGGGAAGTGAGTAGTCTTAACAAAGCCAGCAAGTAACAAGACAATAACTTGTACAAACTGTGTTTGGGTTCCTGTCTTGGTGATAATAAATAGACGATGTCGTGGGCTGAATGGTCAAAGTAAAAATCTGATGAAATTAACCAACAGTGCGGTACATGCTTTTATGTAATTCCGTAAAGAATTAGAAATATAATCCAACTTTTGCATGGATAAACTGCGTATTTGACCGCTCATGAAATTGAGTTAAATCGGTGTCTGGAATGGTTCAGCAGGAAAAAAATCTTTAGGACAAAAGCTCCACCTGAATAAACTATTTCATTATTACATAAACGATATTGGGTTGCGGTTAGTATAGGTATAGTGTATACCAAACAAAATAATTCTGTTGATTTCTTCCCTGGACTGCTGGACTGCTGGACAAAGGCCCCGCCACAGATTAATTCTTTTGAATGGGCTTTAAGAAGAGTTTAGAATAAGGTTTAAGGTTAATGTAGCATATTCTAGTATTAAAATATCTTCGGTAGTATAGGTATAAAAGGGATTGCGGAAATGGTTAGGGTACTTTATTACAGCCTTTATTCTGGTTTAATATTTTGTTCCTGGGCTTTTTTTCTAACTCCGTCGAATCAGACCTTAGGTCATATTGTAACGTATTCGAATCTCAAGTCAAGTCATTAGATTTTGCTAACACAATTTGAACAAAATTGGTTCTCATCCCCCTCACACCAAAGTTAAGCCGAATTCACAAATTGAACAGAATCCTAATGTTTTGCTATGTTTACATTTCCCCCGTGTGTCAAATTGCTATGTGCATTGGAACTCCATCGCTTCCGCGTATAAAAACGCGTGAGTGTTGAGTGACATTTCAAAACTAAACAAAGTAAGAAAGAATGGAGGCAGTACATAATCATGGAAGATTTCCTTGTCTATTTAAGGTTGAATTTCCTCTTTCTCCCAACGCTGGTGTCGCTAAGAAGGCAATAATACTACTAACAGATGGAGCAGCAACTGACGGAGTATTTATTCCAAAAGCGTAAGTTATAGAACGAATGCACAGTAACCAACAACGGACCGTAAGTCGATTTATCCAAATGGCGACATATTCCTTTGGTGCTAGAATTGCCTAATACATTCGCCTTACCAATTTTTAGGGAGGTTTATCATCATACAATTCTTATGGGATCTATGACATTATACAAATATCTTATCATATTTAGCTACAGCACGACCGTGGAGCAAAATATTACCAATTTTGCCATTGGCGTTGGAAATTATCAAGTCAAGGAACTGAGGGAATTCGCAAATGGAGATGTCAGCAATGAACGAGTTTACACGTCAACCGATTTTAATTCGTTATCTTCTGTTTTGACCGAATTAGAAGACGAACTACAGCAATCTGGATTTTTCTGCGGTATGCTATATATCTGAATCTAAGAGATATGCTTGACGCGTTACTGCTACGTTCTACTATATTTGAATCATTTTAGATGAATGTATGTTGGGAACCCACACGTGCCACTCTAATGCTACTTGCTTCAATTCTGTTGACGGTTATGAATGCTACTGCAACTTCGGGTTCGAGGGAGACGGCAAGCATTGCTCAAGTACAGATTTTCATTGGAAGGTTTACATAAACTTCATTTTTATCTGATTTGTCTTTCGTATTAAGATATTGACGACTGTACTGCAAATTCATGTCCAAGTGAAAACACACGCTGTGCAGACGAACTGAATAGTTTCAAGTGCGAATGCATTGATGGATTTGAGTTCAAAGACGAAGAGTGTCATAGTAAGACATTAAAAAATGAATCTTTGTGTATGATTATAATTGAAAGTGCATCTGTTGAGTCGGAAGTGAAGGATTAGCGGTTCCGTGTGTCTAGGAAAGTATGGTATGGAGGAACGGGGTAGTTGTACTTGGATACTTGATTAACGTGCATCTTTTCAAGATGTGCTTGCTTATTGAAAAGTTGTTAAACAACCATTTAAGAATAAACTAATGACATGGTTCATGGTTAGTTAGGAACTTTGGGGATGACTTTACATATTGGAACTTTCTGACAAAATCTAGATGTTCAAAGGTTTCCTTATTACCTCATACCCATTTTAACGCTCTAGAAAATTTAGTTTCGTATGCTTACGATTCTCTGTAAAATATCAGATATCGATGACTGCGCTTCTAATCCTTGCATGATTGAAAATTCCAAATGTACTGATGGTGTCGAAAGTTATATTTGCTCTTGCATCGACGGATATGAATGGAATGGGAAAATATGTGCAGGTAAGGTAGAGGTACATTTCTGCGATAAAATTCCATTGAGCCCACTCATTATGTATTCTCAGACAATGAAGGATTAAGCAATACGCTAGTCCTTTTCACCCTAGTGTTCAGCTTGTTTATCCTGTTGGTCCTCTTTGTTATCGTGATGTGTTTCCGGAAACGTCAAAAGAAATACTCCCCGAATCTTCCGGAAGAACTTTTGACGACCGTAAAGACATAAGGACAAACATTACAAGGACAAGACATAGTACCAATGTAAGATACTTTTTAACTTCCCCCGGGAAGATTGCATACGAAAGAATGGGTTAAAAATCCGTGGGCTTGTTCTGTCAACAAACAAGGTGAAAGTGAATAAAAAATACTTTGTAAGCTTTTCTACTTGTGCTTGATAGGTAGATAGAAATATTCTTGTCTGTCTGTTTCTTTTCGAAATGAAAGTAGGATGGTCATCCGGGTTTGTCGAACCAGAATAATATTTTAGTATACCGTGTATCTTACTCGCGAGGAGCGAGTAAAATCAGTAAAAGTAGAGGTGATACTATCTACAATTACATGGATACGTGGGTTTTACCTGAATTAGCTATCTACATATAAGCAATTACTAGGGCCTGTGCCTGTAGACGTGCCTGTATCCACAAACGACCAAATCCAAAAAAAATTTGTACTGTACGAAGCGTTACTTTTATGTTAAATCTAAACTCAACCTTCACATGAAAATCCATATGGGCGCCACATGTGTTTGGCGCTTTGTTCAATTACTGTGGTGAAGAGATTCGGAGTTCGCATATATGTAAATGATATGCATTCAGCTGAATGTGGCGAAATTAGCTACCACTGTAGGGATACTTTATATCGTACTCTGCTGTGTAAACCACTACAAATACACTCCCGCTTACAAGGGAGGGACTTTGCTATACTTGTCCAATAATCAAAAGGTCACATGAAACAAACGTAATACTTCGATCAAACGATGCTTCTTAGTAAGGTGTAAAGCAATCAGTCAGTCAGTATATCATAACGGCATAACATCACCCATTATCGTTGCATTCTTCACTACTAATTATTACTATCATTAGTAGTTGTCAGTACAATTCTACTTCATATACTACAAGCTCCAGAATAAAAACTCCCTACAGGGATTGAGTAACTAAAATTAACCCCTAATACCCCTAGGTGCAATATTTCTTCTCTAACTGAGGATTTCGCAGGTAGTTTCTCTGGTGTTCCTGAACAGATAATGGAGCATCCAATCAAGCATCACAGATGTTGACAACATACTGTATTAGTTTTGCAAGTGTAGGGGAAGATCACTTGAACAATCTAATCCCTATGCAAGCCTCATGTTCGTATTACTAGAATATGTCAAACGTATCTGCTTTCAGGTCAGTAAAGATGAATGGAATACTTCAGCTTTGAAGATTTCAAAACGTAAATTTCAAATTACATTTACTAGGTAGGAGTAACCCGAGTATAAAAAAACTTTGCATGGCCAAGCTGAAGGCTTTTAAGGAAAATCTGTTTTTTCCATCCCATCTCATGGGTGAGCGACATACCACCATTACATAGTCTCTGTACATTTTCCTGATGAGAAGGGGTGATAGATTCTATATGGTTGTACAGTATAACAGGTCAACGATTAAAGTCGTTACATTAAGATGTTGATGAGAAAAAAAAAGTAAGTAAAATAAAAAATAAGAATAAATTACGTCGAGTGCACGATATCCATACAAATGTAAAACAACAATATGTATATATAATACGAAAGCACTCAGCGAGGCTGAGTGCTAGCGCGCCATGTTGGTCATTGTTTGAATTTGATTGGTGGGTTGTAGGGAAGCAATTTTGGCCCTGCAAAATATATTCCCGTGATGCTAAACGTGAACTTTGCACCCTTGACGGGAGTGTGGTAAATCCATGACGTTGAGTGAGGACTTACTGTATAGTGCACGCCGTATGGTGATATCCACAATGTGCCACTGTTATTTCCTAATCTATTTCAACAAGCTATATTGATTCAACAGTTCAAATATGAATTCGCATACAAGTCTAAAAACTCGTACAAGTCTAACTGAAAGAAAAAATATATCTCACTACGAGTCTTCCAGAATATTGCTTCACAAAATAGTACCTAGTGCAGTGCAGAAACGTCCAACGTAACACGTTGCTATACGGAATAAGTTTATTCACAATTAAAATACGACACAGGATTACCAATCAAAAACGTTACAGCACTAATAAATCTCGACATAACACGAGAAAGGTAACTGGATTTTATTTATCAATTAATCAAAGATTTTTACACAGAATTGATAGTGAGTGATAATTAACAATATACGAACTGGAGATACACTAGAATTCAGCAGAAGATTAAATAAACCAGTTGCAAACAGGGTGACTCGATGGAAATAACCATAATGAACTTGTATATATAGTATGAATACTCACAACTGCTTCAGGAGAGTACTTGCAAAGCTCTTTGTGCAAAATACTGAACATCGACGTCGGCATCGTGAGAGAGTCGTTGCAGTGTGGGCTTCACCTCAGCAGTTATGCTGGCACCATCAATCAGCAAGCCAATTTTTTCTAAACTCTTTGCCACATTGAAACGGACATTGGCCACCTGCAAAATTGAAAATATTACAATGGAATAACTGCTGAAGTAAGATCAAACTGACAACATATTACATAACTGATACTGAGTGAATTATCAGGTTTAACATCTGGCTATTTTAGTTGTGATAGGTGAGAATCTGTTGATTCAATATATAGCAAGAGTACCTCATCGTTTGACATCCTTAAAACAGTGGGAAGGACGAGCTTGGTGATGTGATCGCTTCCAAGAGCCGTAGACAATTCATTTATGCAGAAGAGCGTTGTCATCCTGCGCAAGTAGTTCTGGTCTTGGGATAAATTAATAACTTTCGGGACAATGGCTTCCTTCGCCCAATCAACGCCGAAGGCTTCGACCAGTTTACGCAGATTCACAGTTGCTGCCTCTCTTATAGCGTACACGTGATCCACCAACCACTGAAAAACATTTTCAGCAAACTATGAGCTTTCAATAACAACATTTCAGTGTAGAGTGATATAGAGAGCAAAATATTTGCATTTCAAAACAAAACCATTAGTGGTATTGATGTGCTATAGACTATTTTAGTATAAGTATTTTCTTTATCTTTCTTTTTCGGAATCTTGATGCTCACTTAATGTATGCTGCAATTTTGACTAGGTATCACAGTATTAAAGCAGAATTGCACAAAGTCTTTAGTACCTGCATGCAAAGGTCATTCAACTTATCGTCGAAGAACTGTTGTCCTAGCTGTGTAGCGAGGAGTGGCATGTGTTCGATGATTGCCAGACGGACACGCCACTTTGCGTCTTCTGCTAATTCAACAATAGCCGGGAGGAGAGACTGTGATAGCTGCTCGATTCCAATAACCTAGAAAACAGGCCGGAAATTGTACAAATACCATACTGAAAATCTGTATAGCTAGCTTAAAAACGACAGCATACCTCATTGACGCAATTCAAATTGGAAATGATGTTCAGTCTCACATCAGGGCATTCGTCTTTGAGTTGGGACAAAAAGAGGGGCAGGAGATGTTCTATGGTGGCATCCTTTCCCACTATGGGGGACAATCCCATGATCACCGAAGCTAATGCAGACTTGACGTGTTGATTGGCATCAGTAACAAGCTGCTTGACATGGGGCAGAATATTCTGCATGATGGTGTTTTCACGGGTGTCATGGGGCAGTTGTTCACAGAAATCTTTCACTTTATGAGCAACAGCTGCACGCACCTCAGCCTCGCAATCTTTAAGCAAAGCCTGTTGAAAAAAAAGACATATATATACATTTCCAGTCAACCCTTGCAAAATCGGTATTTGACAAGTCATAATTTGCTTTAATTCGGAATGTGTGCCCAGGTCTGTAGAAAACAATATTTGTGTAACTTAAGCAGTATTGAGAAATCATTTAAAGCCAATACTAATTATGAGCAATCCACATCCAATCCACTGAATATGTTGGCATTACAGCTGAAACTATATCTATAGCTTTTTTATGTCAATATTTAACATAATGATTTAAGATAGAAAGTTGAAAGCTTTAAAATGCTAGTTAATTGTCAGAGCCAGGTAATCTTGTGATTGTTGATGAAAAAAACCAAAACTTCAAAACGTTTACTTGAAAAGCAGGAACAAGGTGTTGGTTGGTCAGGTTTGGTCCGATAGCCGTCTGAAGCACAGTGAATTTGTCAGCGAGAACATATCTCACACGCCATGATTTATCTGCTGCCGCATCCTTTATTGTTGTCAGTAAATGTTGCTCACACTCTTGTTCGTTCAGGAGCTCTGTACAGAAATATACGATGTATGGAATATGATGTACATGAGAAAGACAACGGACTCCATATTCCGAGTCAAGAATGCCATAAAGACAGAATATACAGCGGTGCCTCGTACTTCATCCGTTCCAGGATGCTGTTCAAACTATGAATTGTTCGAAGTCCGTATCAGTCATCCCCATTAGAAATATTGGATGATGATATGATCGTTCCTAGACCCTAGAGTTCATGCTGGTGTGACCAAACTTACTGCCGTAAATTATGAGCTTTGATGTGCATTTTCACTGGTTACAAACTATCAAGACGAGCTCAAATTAGTTTTGCCGGGTTGGTGTTGAACAAAGTGTCAATTTTAAGTAATCGAGTTCGGCCGTTCACTGAAATTATAACATGTTGCAATTGACTGAACGTACTTCACGCAGCGAGCAATTTTTCACTACGCGCAAAGAACTTTCGTATTTCTTTTTTTTTACTACGAATGCAGTTCGAATGTAAAAGCTTCGGGTAAACTACAAATGAAATTTCGCATGAACTCGTGCGAAGTACGAGGCATCACTGTAATAAAACATATATAAGCTAAATCAAGTATACCTGCTGTGGCTACACAGCCATCAACTGAGAGAAGTCTAACCGAGTCTTGTTCATCGTTTGCCAGATTGTGGAGCAAAGGAATCATTTCAGATATCACATACTCACGTTCAATAACCTTAATGAAAATAATACAGGTGATACTGTCACTGATACAAATATTGTGGCTACTGGCTATGCAACTTGACTTTACTATTCCTCCATATAATCCTGACAACACATTCTACTATATAGAAAAGAGGAAAGAAGCTTTAAGTGCTGTGAGTAACTAAATTTTAAAATGCAAGAAATAATATAATTGATAATTGATAACAAGCTTTATCCAGGTTGGGTTCTTTTTCAATTTTTATCTACATGGAGATTGTGGACATGTGTAAAAGGCATTATACATACAAAAATACATATGGAAGTACTTATTTAAAACGTATCCATGAAATACAATAGAAACTAATCTTCATCTTACTTTTGCAAATTCGCCTAGTTTTGAAGCAGCAGCACGTCGTACCATTGGTGTATCATCACCACACAAGTTTCGGAATAGAGTTCGCAATTCTTGCTTCACTGTTGATGATACACGGGGATAACACACACTGTGAAAATATATAAGATTTCATATAGGTATGGAAGATCTTGATACTGTGAATAACGCATCCAAACATCAAGCACAGCTTACTATGATCAGAATATGTAAAAAATCCCTACTACCCATAATTCAGACTTATTAGATGCTATTCATGGCTAGAAATCAATTCTATGTACATTTGAACTTTGACAACATCTACATACCTGAAAAGACCGCAAGACGAGGTTCGAGAGGTGAACCAATCTCCCGTCGCCAATCTCTTGATGAGAGGCACCATGTGAGCCTCGAGGTCAGCCGGTGAGTGATCATTTGCGACAGTACGAAGAGATTCCACTGCTTTATCTCTGACAACTGTTTCCTGAAATACAGTGAAATGCGTTTAACTGATTGAAGGAATCATCAGTAATGTCATGTGAATGTTCACAAATCAAGGGTGTAGAATCTGAGTTGACTGTTTTTGGCTGAAGTCAAAGTCGGTAGAAATTACTCCGGCTCCTTTACAATCCTTCGGAATAAACAGGGAAACGATTCCAAAAGTCTAAATCAGGTGGAGTTGGAGTTAAGAAGTCAGCTGCTTGTGATTGGAGTTGCAACCTCAAAATATTAGTCATTGCCCTCCTCCATGCTCTATGTTGCAATACCAGCCTTCTTAGTTTCATTCAGTGTAATGAATATTAGACTTAAATGTCAGAACTAAATAGATATTTTAATAACCTAATGATGAAGTTTTGTTGTGTGGTTGTTTTCTAGATTTCAAATTTCCAATTAACCTTACCTTAGTATGAACGGGATAGTTATTTGCATGATATTACACAATCAGTCAACACAAATAGAAACATGACGCTCACATACCGCATTAAATCAAACCAAATACATAGATACGCAACAATCAATACAAATTAAAACTGGGAATTTGTGCGACCAAGCAATCCGTACACATAATATGTTGCTCAAAACTATTTAACTCTAGACCTTCCTCAGTTTAAGTGAATTCTGTTTCTGGGCTTAGGTTGAGGCCCATGAGTTTCAGTTTCTGTATTACTTGATGCTTAATCGGCAAAATACCAGAAAGCCGCGCGAAATCATGAAAAAGATATATATATAAGCCGCGACTTACAATCAAATAAATATGGTAATCAATACCTCTACTGTGGCAAGACTCTCCAAAGGTGGCAGTAAACAATGGGCATAAGGATTTCCTCCAACAAGTGGGGTGAATGATCCCAGCTGCTCAGCAAGTGCTAAAAGTACTTCATCCTGAAAAGTTTGTAGAGAATACAAAATAATTTGTATCACTTTTGCACATCACATCAGAGTATACACGATATATGGCAATTTATGTACAAGTTAAAAATCATCACTCCGAATCAGAAGAGGATTAACCATAAAAGAAAGGACAATACTAGACAAACTACTACGATAACAAAAATATAACTGATCAGTGTCACTTATCGTAGGAATTGCTAGGGCATAGATGTGCAGATTACAGCCCGTAACAAGAATTTAATGCCACTGGTTTTATTGTTATATGAATAGCTAAAGTTTATTTATCGATTTTTCCACGCCAGTTACTAGTAGATAGTCGATGTGAAATGCAAGTGAGGCCTGCCAGTTAAGTATATTTGGCCCCGGGGTGTTACAAGGTTGCTCTGGTATAGATGATGGTTGCCGGGGTTAGATCTATCATATCTAATTAGTCCTATTGAATGGTGGATGAAATATTATCAATCAATGATGTTAGTGTTATCAACATCGTGGCATTTAGGTCTTATCCTGAAGGGAAATACCATGAATAACTTCTTCCCAAACCTAAAGGAATTCAGCTGGAAGTTAAGAAGTATAGTACCTCTGAAAACCTTGAGTCATTTGGTTAGATTGGTATATAAGATCTGAAAATCCCACAACGAATAAATATTCTTCCGAAATGGAACTTTTGAATATGATGTGACTGAATTGTAACCCGTATATTTAGATATTAAAACACATTTTTATGGCGACATGGCATCTCACCTCGTCACACATTGAATCAGTCAGGAATGGAATGAGTTCAGATCTACTACGCTCAACTCCTAAGGCAAGTGCTATGGTTGAGAGTTTCCTCATACTATTAAGCTGCAACTGAACGTCTTCATTTCGAAGTTCATCTATAAGCACAGCTATAGGATACAGTGAATCATCTCCAGCTTCGTCAGCCATTACTGTTTGATTTTGTTTATGTACTTATAGTATTGCTGAATCGCTGTGAAGTCAAACAGAAATAATGGTTTATGTACGTATAGTATTATTAAATAGCTGTTAAATTGAACAGAAGAGTAATGTATTTCGAGATTTAAATTCTTAAGGCGTTCTCAATCTGACCATTTGAATATTCTTCACCATTACCGGTAAAATTACGCCGTAATACTTTTGACCTTACCTGTGAAGTTTGAACGACTTCTAGGTTGGACCTACTAAGACTTTGGTATACATGTTCATCATACAAATTCATGATAATTTGTACGATTGCGACACTAAGTGAAAGTGTTGTACTGTATACTTATTCTTCTGTAATTCATTTTCAAGTACGCCACTAGTGATAAATCATAATTTAACCATCATAAACGGAAAGGCATAGGAACATGTTTTTATAATATTGTATATACTGCGAAATTTATAATAAGACACCATGAGTTGTTCATGAACATATATAGTAAAATAAATCCCGCTCAAGTAAGCAAAAAATAACCATTAGTTTCTGCATAAGTATGTATGACACAAGGTTGAGACTAGGAAAACGTCAGAATGACGTCATATACGTTACAAAATGTTATTCAGAAATAAGCATATTGGCAATTGTTTCCTGCCCCAGTAGGGAGGGACTGCACATGAAGTACCACAAAAAAATCGACTTCTTGTTGTAAGCAAAACTATTTATTTACTCATATTTGAAGCCTTTCACTCGTGGGTTGAAACTAGATTGAATTGATTATTATGCAAAAATGATCATTTGCATTATGCTTTCAGTTTCGAGCCAAGTCGTAATTTGCTCTAATTCGGACGGACTCGTCCGCCAGTCACGTAGCCGCCGCTGAATCTCTGACTTACGTAAGCGGTCGTTTTTCCGTAGCGGTGGTACTTATGCCAATGCTTCCTCTCACATTTCTGCACAATTTTGTTGTATCATCGACATAGTCCTGCAGTATTGTACTCTACACTTTGTACGAAATGTCTTCTCGGAAAGGAATGAAGTTGAAGACACTTACCTTGGCTGAAAAAATGAAGTTACTCGATCGTGTGGATGCTGGCGCCACAATGAAGAAGATTTGCGAAGAATTCGACCTAAGGCCCAGTACGTTCTATGACATAAAGAAAAATCGTGAAAAGATTCGAGAACATTCTCTCAGTCTAAAAGAAGCTAATAGTACCAGAAATTCTTTGAAGAGGATTAAGGTAATGAAGAACCCTGGTCTAAACGAAGCTGTTTACAATTGGTATGAACAACAGCATGCATCTGGCGTCAATGTACGTGGAGTTGATATCCAACATGCAGCCATCAAAATTGCTGAAAACATGAAAATTAAGGATTTTGTGGCAAGTTCAGGTTGGTTATATAATTTCAGAACCCGGCATTCACTGAATAAGAGAAGAATTGTCAGTGAAGAAGTCAGCGCAGATGAAGAAAGTGGCCAACCATTTCGAAAGAAACTTGCAATAATAATAGAAGAGTGCCACCTACTTCTCTCACAGGTATACAATGCGGAAACAGACTTACATCGGAAGGCAGGACCAGGGAACAAACAGGCAAAAAAAAAAAAAAAGATCATTCCCAGTAGAAAGTCACCAAAGGACCGTGTGTCTATCATTACCTGCGATATTGGAGACAGGAAACACAGACCGGTCTTTCGCGATGACCCGCTGGAGGAGGACCCGATAACTGATAGTGTCATTCGTCCTCCTGTGCCGTCAGAAGACGATGACAGCGATGAGGGAGCCTGCTCTAAACCTAAGCTTTCTAACCTAAGGTTTCACCTTGACAAGGCCGTTGAACTCATGGGTCGGTTACCAGACCTTGACAATCACTATCATACCCTATGTAGCATCAGGACAGCTGTTATCAAACAGCAACACAGTGAGATTGATACTTCTTCAAGCCCGTGGTAAGGCCTTCAAGGCAAAGCCAAACACCATCAAATAGTGAAAACTGCTTTTGAATTGCATCATTGGCAGAAAGAATCTCTGATTTTTCTATGCGACCAGCAGCGAAGTCACTCAAAAATTCCTGCAGTGATCATGACGTCTGGTAACGAGTGATGGTGATTACAATAATCAAGTAACAATATCGTTCAAGTGTTTAATAGGTGAATATAGTTATTCAGTAAAAATAGAGTATATAGCATGGCATATGCTTTAGTTGCATTGCTCAATATAGGGCAAGTGCAATGTTTTATATAGCATATGTTAGAGTTTAATACTTACACTTTTTGAGCAAGTCTCCAATTATCAGGAATTAAATTGTGGTGTCTACAACAACAGCGTTTTGTTTAAAGTACTGTACAGTATTTGTGTATATTAGTGTACAAGTTCCTGTAAAGCCCTGTACAGTATCTTCCAAGTGCTGTGCCACCAAAAACAACTGTTCACTCAGTGCTGTGCTCGTAAGTATTGGGTTGGGTTGCCCACCGTCCTGTATTTAACAGGACAATCCTATATTTCAACGTATTGTCTTATATCCTGTATTGACTCATAATGTGATAGATTTCGATGACTGCAATTTCGATGACTTGCAATTATTCTAGAGCAGGTGCAGTTAACTAACAACACAAATATTTTAACAGAGGAATGTCAGAAAATCTAGGTGGATTTTTCTGCCAGATCACTGGTATAAAACCCAGAAAGTGCTATTTACACCAATTTTCATTCATAAGTTCATGGGGGTTAATTTGCAGAAAATATCTGCATTTCTCGTACCCTAGTTTTCGAATCATAGCTCTGGGCAATTTTCCAGGAAAATCTGATATGCTTCACCAAATGTCCTATATTTCAATTTCCAAAAGTTGGCAACCCTTCTTGTAAGTGTCATAATATTTAAGTTTATATCTTGTTTAATATCTTGTTTAAATCTGAATTGAAGGATGATGGGAGTAGGACTGTCTGTATAGTCGTACATTTACGCAAGTTGCAAAATTTCGACTTATCGAGGGTTTACTATACTATTATCTGTGACCTTTTTACTCATAGTCATTTACTAGTGCCCATCCAACAAACCTTTTCGGCATTCACTATTTTAGAGTAATAGAAGTTTTGATGTTGACAGAAATATTGTTCGTTTTTCCCAGTAAAACCTATCTCCACCGCAACTATTTTTAAATTATTAATTTCAATTTTAATATTCAACTGACCTTTCACTCTCAAAATTTATTAAAAGCATTAGAAATATAAACAATTAACAGCACAACATTCATTAGCATATCAAAAAGATCAATTATAAACAGGCCGAACCATTGCATATATCAAATATAAAAGCAACTAATGGTAACAACTGAAATTTTTCTGTTACAAGTTAAATTTCTATCAGTTTCTATCTATTTACACTCTTATATACATTATTATGGGTTGAAGGGTTCAATTCTGGCCATCTCATAAACAGTATCGCAAAAAGCGATGTAATTAACGTCATCCTTTCCGCCGATTCTAACTTTGAATTTTGAAAATATGACTCGAAATTCCTGCTCGCTCAGCAGCGATCCTAGCTCTAGCTCACTGAGAACACGGTGAAACTGAAATCTTGAAACCGAGCCGTTGTGAACTCTGTCATAATCTTCAAACAGCGGGAATAACTGTGTGCGAGTTTTCCGTACATGCTCCGCTACTCTCTCCATTGCCATTTTGAAGACTATTTCAGCCTCTTCAGATAACTCATTCTGCTGCCATTCGACCGGAGGAGTGAACTGAACCGGCTGAGCCAAAGGATTCTTTTCGAGGCCCTTTTCAGTGAAAATCGATTCTATTTCGTCCTGGAACCGGAGATAATCCACAAATCTTGGCTGCCCATATGACCTGAAAGCGTCTGCTAATATTTTAATTTCAGATTCCTTGAGCTCCAGTCCTGCCAGATCTAGAGAGCGTTCAAAATTTGTCACGAGTACTCGACCGGTACGTAGCTTGTCATAATCTCGCATGAATTCATAAATACGCATTCGCTCCTTAAAGACTTTGGTCTTGATTTTGCGTATTATGGAATCTAGATGTGTCAGCGCATCAATTTCCGGTGGTTTTTTGAAGGCGTTGACAGCTTGCAATTCTTTTAAGTGAGCGGGATACTTTGGTGCATCTTTTAGTCGAGGTTCTAGGTCATTCAAAAATCTGAGATAGTTGAAGCCAATGTTGTCAGAGTACTTTAATTCAATAGCAGCAACCTCTTCCTCATCTGCATGTAAATCAAGTGAAGCCAAGCACTGTCGAAACTGTGATCTAGTTACGTGTCCATTATTGTGCCGATCGAAATCTTGGAAGACTGGCTTTGCAAGGAGTCGCCGCTGGCAGGTCCGACTTTGCATTCTAGTTATGGCCTCTTCGTAAGGTACCTGGATCTCCGTCGGTGCAGATTCCCAATTTGTGAACGTACCCTCCTTAGGTAAGTAGAACGTTTCGAATGGAGGAACAGTGCGAGTAGGATCTTTTTCGAGATTCGGTTGAGTAAAAACCGACTCAATATCGACGAGAAATTTGGTCCAGATCACACAGTCCGATTTTTTCGGGTCCTGGTAGTAATCGGTCAGCGCCTTGAGCTGGGCACGTGTAATGTTGGAAATTCCCATGCTGTTTAGGCCTCTCTGAAATATATCTTTTGAAATGGATCCACTGCGAAGCGGATCGAAATCCTCAAAAAATTCAATAACCCTTACTCTGTTCACGAGAGCGTGATGTCTGATGAGTGCAATCAAATCATACATATTTATATGGGCTGTACTGATGGTTGACACTTGCGGAGGAGGAACGTATTCAGTTGTGGGTGGCTCCAGAGCTGCATCAACGGTGTAATGCTTAAATTCTTGATCAACGCTCTGACAAAAAGCAGGGTAGTTTACATCCCCACTTATCGGTTCTTCAAACTTCCGACAAAGTAAGTCCGTATCTTCGTGATTAACAGTAAGACTGAGGAAATGTAAAATTCTGGCAAATTGAGATTTGGTGATGTTTCTGGTATATGCCTCTCCTCTGTCATAATCCCTGAAATATGGATATATCAGTAGTCGTCTTTTCAAAACAACCTCTCTGATTTGAGCAAGAACCACTTCGACACGTTCTTCCTCCTCCCGAGTGAGGCCATTTAGCGATCTCGTGAGGGCGCCTCGCGGTGGTCTCAAGGGGTGAGTGGTGGGCAGTTTTTCCAAGCCAGGCACATTAAATGTGTTCTCCATTATGTCACAAAATTCCTTATAGTGAACTCTTCCATCTGCACTTAGATAATGATTGGCAACAGCTTGAATTTCAGCTTTGCTCAATTGTGCTTCTTTGCCACATGCAAGAGACAATCCACAAATAAATTGGTTTTCTGTTATCACGCCGCTACGGAGCTTGTCATGATCTCTGAAAAATTCGGTTGTTCTTATTCCGCTTTTGTAAACGGCAACACGGATTTTTTCAAACGTGGCTTTTAGATCCAGACTGATGACTCCGAACTGCTCAAAAAAAGCATCTGTAGCAGCGGAAAATTTCGACCCTAGCAAATTGAGTTTCTCTCGCATAGCAATAGATTTAACTTGCTCAACATCGTTATGAAAATTGAGATAATTACAGAGCGAAGGCCTGGATGGATCTGCATAGTGATTTGCAAGTAGGCCTATTTCATCTTCAGTAACATCCGGAGGACCAGGGAAAGATCGAGCAAACTGAGATGCTGTAACCAACCCATTGTGGTGTTTATCGAAATCTTCATAACATGTCCTGATGTTGATACCGTGATATGTATAATAATTTTGAACTCGTTCCAATATCATTGTCACTCTGTTCAAAATATCAGATGATAGAGGTTTCACTGTTCTAGCTGTGCCAAGATATTCCAAAGGCTCCCTCGTTTGTTGTACTGGATCTGGATCCAGTTTTTCTGGTTGAAAATTTTCATCTATGACATCTGAGAACAGGCGATAGTTTATCATCCCATTTCCTTTTGTGTTGTATTTTTCGCAAAGCCCGTGCACTTGGTAAGGGTGCAGAGCTAAGCCAAGTTTTTGGTTCAAACATCTTTTGAATTGCGATTCTGTAATGTATCCTGATCGGAGCCTGTCAAAGTCTTGAAAAAATTCAGACACTCTGACACGTTTTGTACGAACTTCTGTTCGAATATCCTCCTCCGTTTTAATTGCACTATCAACTCCCATTTTGAAATTAAATCATCAAATTATTCAGCGGCAACTCATTCCACGGAGAGAAGCGGTCCAGAAATCCAAATGTAGTATGTTAGCAACCAAAGTCGGAGGCTCTGCAACCATAACCATAGTAACAGACGGAGAGGGCGATAAAGAGATTGCTTTTAATATTCATTGGGAAAATAGCGAAAAACCGAAAAAAATATATACAAGTACGTACAGCGTAAACTTTTTTTATTTTAGTAATGACATCTTCATTCGATTGCAAATGAAATTGGATCTACGGATGCTCAATGATAGTTGGAATTGTTATTTAATCCACCTACCGTCCTCTACACAATATGCGGCGCACCAAGGAAATTTAAAGAAAGTTTGATCTCACCAACATGGTTTTACACATTTATAACAACACCTAAATGAAAGTAACCATTCCAATACCAAATAGGAATGGAATACCTTATTGTGGAGTGCGGTATCTGTACAAACTTGCTGGTCGCGCGCATCAGAGTCTTTGTCGATTGAACTAGCAATAAAGGAAGGGAATAATGGTTGTTTGAATTTCGATATACGGTAGCGTTTAACAAATTCAAAGGCAAATAAGTCGCATACACATTATAAGTCCCTTGAGAAAATATGGTAATCAACATTGTTGTCGAGCATTATGCACAAGTGTTTTAACTTGGAATCCGACCAGTGGTAAGGGGAAGTTAAATTGTTTCGTTTTTGTTTTTTTAAATGAAAGTGTTCCGGTTGAAATTAGTTTTCGTATTAGGATACTATTATCATTTTTCATCTAACATGGATATACACTTCCTGATGTACTACGCGCTTAGCTTAGTAATATGGCGGAAATTAATTGAGAAGTCAGCGAAGTCGAGTTCTAATACCGTGGCGAAATGGTTAGATGACAAATAAAGTACAGTATGTTGAAGATGAACATATTTATTTATTTTTTCATTATGACATGAAAGATAGATCATAATTTTCGTAATATTTTATTACAAGATGAGGTTTTTTTTATGTACGTTGAATTCAGTTTGTTGAGGGTTTTGTAAGAGTTTAAACATATCCTATTATCTATTTATACTTCATCAAATATATATGCTCCAGACCCCATTCAGTATCATCTTTGTCAAGGATCTCCCAAGTACATCTCCCGCCAAAAAGTTTTTCCACATCCGCTTCCGAGAGATCAAATGGATTGTTTATCCACGTCTTCTTATCCCCAAAGAACATCCCGCTAAGCATATATCGCATGTCTTGTTCCATCAATGACAGACAAATTTCCACATATCGCTCCCTATCTTCGATAGCTATTGTGTTTAAGCTCGCAGTGTCCCATATTGCATCACAGAGACCGCCACAGATTTGGTGGTTGAATTTGAAAAAATCCCCCTGGTATAAACACATATTTGCATTGTTGGCCTTGAAAGCAGTAAACGAAGGATCAACCGCCGAAGTGCTTTTATCGTATTCAATTTGGTTGTCATCGTAAAACTTGAGAAGCGCGTGTTCGGAGCAATCGATACCAACAACTTCGAAACCATTATCAAGCAACCATTTCATGTCAGGCGAATTTCCGCACAAGGGAACGAAGACTTTGCAAGTGGTACGACCTTTTGACAAGGCTTGTATGTGCTTGCCTAGTAGCGGGTTCGCCTGGGGTGTATAAGTTTCGTCGTCTTTCGAATGTCCGCTATCTTTTTCAGCGTCCTTGTTCTCGTAGCTCGATTTCCACCAAGCATTCCATTGGTCTACGGACAAAAGCTTAAAATCGTCGGCCATACTCACAGATGAAATACAACACAATAATCTACGAGACCTACATTTTTTTAAAACCGTAACGATTTACACTACATATGAAATTTCGAGCTCACTCGCTGTCAAACCATACAATACTGTACTAATATGTAGTGTTCCGACAAAATAAATTAACATTCCTAATTTTATTTTTAACACAATATTCATGTCCCTTTGTGCATTGCTGTACAGAAATATTAAAACTCAAATCGACTCAAAATAAATTCATGACTTTTTACTGTTTTATCGATGGCTAACAACTGAGTATTACTGAGCAGAACCTGCGTGTACGGACTGTAGGTCAGCACAGCAGTCTCATCACACTTATTGATCATCATTCAGCCACGAAAAAACCTTCCTAAACGTCATGCACCATAGAGCTCTAATTTTGTATTCATTGTAATAAATAACGTCGAGTACGTTATGTTAGTCGTTGTTCCGTAACGCTGTAGCTTGCGGGACATTATAAATAATGTAGCAAGTACTACGCCGACGCTTAATTTACTCTTTCCATAATGTTAGCACCGGCAAATGCNGTAAATTAACTTACGAATGATATGCCTGATTCTTTTTCTTTTATCCAGTATTACTTAGTCTAAACTGCAACGTGCAATTTTGCAAAATGAGCAAGAGAAAAGCTCCTGAAGACAATTCCAACAAACCTATAACAGATTTTCTGATCGGTAAGTTTGCTCTTTTTAACAGATGTTCAGTGAGTTGAAATGGTTTCAGTAATGTTTACCACCGTGTTTCTGTTTTTGGAGTAGAACTTGCAGACTATGAAAAGAATGTCAACAGATCTTTCCATAAATCAAATGCTTACAGAAAGGCAGCAAGTTCTATTGCTCAGCATAAAGAAAAGTTAAACAAGGGTTCTGAAGCTAAAAAGCTGGTGAGACTAAATTTTATACTGTAACGAGAGCCTTGAAAAAATATTCAATGTCATATTTTATAAAAACAGATGTGATTAAAAATGTTTTCCCAATCGGTTCTGTTCATTATTACAGATAGCTTCATTTTAGTTATGGATTAAGGAATGCTGTGCAGTATTATATCCGTCTTTGCATTCAATTGTCCTAGAATATAATATACCATGACTCAACAATCCACACTTCTGCAAGCATATGAATTATCAATCAGCAATTTATTCAATCATTGCTACATGTCATTCGTGTCTCCATGTTTGCGCTCATATAAGTTGAATATCCGAGAGAAATGTGCGAGAAGGAATATTGACCCTATCCATAAACTAAATGTGGGTGTG
Source organism: Halocynthia roretzi (assembly GCA_013436055.1). NCBI lineage: Eukaryota > Metazoa > Chordata > Ascidiacea > Stolidobranchia > Pyuridae > Halocynthia > Halocynthia roretzi. The sequence continues at coordinate 132,628 of QRAM01000148.1, read as the reverse complement.
TCAACATGGAGTGATCAGGTTTATGCGATAAATCCATTTTATCATGTACAGGCATACCATGATTTATGAGGGTCTTCATCCAATTCAACTGAATCTCATTACCTTGTCGGCAAACAATGGCATATTGATTTAGAACCGAGACTGCAATTTTATAAATTGTACCATTAATATTGATTGCAGTGCTGTTAATGAATATGCTATAGTATTTATAACTTTTAAACATAAATTGCATATAAGTGTTACCTGTTTGGGTAGAGTATTAATTGGAAATCACCTGCAGCCCAATTCCCCAAACAGAAACGCAGGAGACAGGTTCGTCCTGACTGAATGGTTGAAATATTCATAAGTTTATTGAAGAAATATTGCCAACAGTACAAAATCAACGTCGTAAAAAGGAACACAGACCAATAAAACTACTAAATAGAAATAATATATTTTACAAAATATTCAAAAGAATGGAGTTGGTGCGAAGATAGCTGAGAAAATCGATGAATTTTTGTCTACTGGAAAATTGAAGAAATTAGAAAAAATTCGTACTGATGAGACTTCTCAAGCAATATCGTTGCTGACACGTGTTTCTGGAATAGGGTAACTAGAATTTTTCACAGCAATTTGCAATTTTATTAATTGATGATTTTCGAAAGCATGTAGTTAAATGCTGAAGTTTAAACGGCCTATATTGATCAGAAGATTTTTAGCATAATTTACGACCTATAGGATGGCACATAATGCTCATCCCTTAATTTAAAAAATCGCAATTTAAATAGGACGCGTTCATCCTATATCAGATTAAAAAACTTGAGAATTCTAATGCTCTCTCTTGCACAAGTACAGCATAACTTGGATTTAACACCAATTCTTTTATAATGTGATGGGTCATTGTCATTTTATGGTCCTCAAGGATGGCGTTTTGTAACAGGGTTGTAAATAGGAGGACCTCCCATATCAGAATGAAAATTGATCATATTCCATCCCTTATATAATTTATCATTTTTTTAGTCCTGCGGCTGCAAGAAAACTAGTTGATGAAGGAATTACAAGCATTGAAGTTTTGAAGAAAAATTCTGAAAAACTAACCCATCATCAGCAGATTGGATTAAAGTAAGAAATAGGATTGCTAGGTTTCGTGGCACAGCTATACAAGACTAAGCTATTAAAACTACCCAGTAGGAAATTTTATTTTCTCCGTAAACTGGAAGCTGAATTTACTGCAAGAAATGTTAATAATCCTAATCCCTACATTAAATGTGGGGCACCCTCTGCCTGAAAAATGTTCAGCAGACACCTTGACTTGTTGTGTGTGTGTGATTGCTTGGAATTAATTATTGATAAGAAATTGTAGTATAATATATATATAGTAAATTAGCATTAGGATTCCATCCCCTCCAGGATCCAGGTTTTTCTCTGTTCATGCATCTGGCAAATTTGATGTAGATCCGTTGAGGAAAGGCGACATTTTTTCAAGACTAACAGAAAAACTTTCGTGCTTATTATTTTTCATTGGACTACGAGCCAATTTTATGAGCAAAATAATAACGAATTTGTTTATTCATCAAAGAATTATTATAGTGATAAAGAACCTCAACTCACAATTTCATTTCATAAACATGCAATTTCATCTTCAGATACTTTGAAGACTTTGAAAAAAGAATTCCAAGAGCAGAGATGGAAGTATTGGAGGTACTATTATCATTGAATTCCCAATGAATGCATCAGTTAAATTCACATTTTTTTCACTATACAGTCGACACCGCTTAATACATCCATCTCGGGCTAGGCGATTTTGGATGTAATAAGCGGTGGTTGTATTAACCGATGTCTACATATCAGTGTAGTTGTGTTACATTTTATTCTACGCCAGTACAATCCTTACGGTACGATCCTTATCAAATTTAGCCCAAACCCAAGTGTGATTGTTCATAAAATCAGCTATTGTGACTGAAGAAATTGTCGTCCAGCGGGATAGGGAATTTTTTGGAATAGTCTTGGGTAGACTCAATAGCCTTGTTAATTGAATTTCTGTTTTGATATCACATGTGCGTTGTCTGCGGAATTAAGCAGTATGTCCGGTGTAATCTTAAGTTTGCTTGATAGACTTGTCAGTCATAATTGTTCTTTGTTCTCATCATAATAAAGCTCGTGGAGTTCTGGAGGACACTAAACGTAGGTACACGGGACTGTCAAGCTTCAATCATTTCGCAACATTAACTCGCAGTCCCTACAGCTCTTGTTTCGTCACAGTAAAGCCAGTATTTTCGTTCATCATAGGCCATTATTAGTACACAGTAGACTACAATTTGCATTCATGGGGAATCGAAAGTGGATTTATTAAGCGGGGTTTTTATAATGGGGAATGAATAGGAAAATTTCGTTCCAAGCAATTTGGATGCATTAAGCGGTTGGTTGTATTAACCGGTGGCGACTGTATCAGGTTATAAACTTCACTGCATTATAGTACAATTTACTTTACAGAAAATTATTCAAGAGAGGCTTAAAATACTAGACAAAGAATACAAAGGACAAGTGTGTGGCAGTTATCGTAGAGGAGCCAAATCTAGCGGTGATATTGACATTCTGCTTTCACATTCATCTCATAAATCAGGAGGTGGTAAAAAGGTAGGTATTTTTTTCTTTAGGGTGGCTAAAATTTGCGTAATCAAGAGGGAAGTATTGTAAGTAATATTAATTTTATATCGATTTTTTACTAAATCCCCTGAATACATTGCAAAGTTACATTCTTCATTATTATTTCTTTGTGGTCATTCCTACTGCAAATATATTGACTTAATCAGAAATTGCTACATGCTCCCATTTGGCTAGACATACAAAAAAATATTATTATTATAAGAAGGTGACTCTTTTTCTGACAGTTGCAACCTTTTTTTACTTTTCTGTGCAATGCTGGCATTAGTATCAATTTGGAATTCTGTGTACAGATATTTATTCCGATTTGTTTCTTGCATCTTCCATAGGGTGAACTTCTGCAAAAAGTTGTTACTGATCTTCAATCTATAAATTTTGTGACTGATGTTCTGTCAGTTGGTCAAACTAAGTTCATGGTGAGTTAACATTTGAATATACTATGGTAATAATGTTGACATATTTGTTGGAGGTATCTTATGCCTGAACTATATCTATGTACATTATTTTCGAATTTCCCAACACGGGGTTCTCTATTTGTCTTCAAACTCATACTGCATAATTCATAATGCTTTGGGTACAGGAGACTCCTACCCTCCTTAAAGCATGATATATTTTTCAAATTACGACTTCAAACAATAGTGTTAGTATGAGGGCAATGTAGAGTACAATGTATGTAGATGATTCAATAAAACTAGCTAAGTAAATGCATTAGCACAAGCTGCCATGGCCACAACGACTAGTGAGACAGCAGCAGCGTGCGGGCCAGTTAATCCGAAAGTCTAGTAGATTGCAGTGTTGAATTTTTGGAATACTGAATTAGCAAGGGTTTACTGTTTGTGACGGTAGTTTCTTTTAGTTCTCCATGGTAAAATATTTATTCTGCAATACTCTGCATTTTTAGGGTGTATGCCGAATTACAGAAGAAGAATTCAAAAAGCTAGACACCAATGACACTGAACCAGTGTTCCGACGTATCGATATACGGTTGGTAGAATCATCAGTACGATTACCATATTTTTATCACGGAACTAGATGCTGATTTCTTATTCTTTTTGGTGCAGTCTTGTTCCCTTCGACCAGATACCATGTGCAATACTCTACTTCACCGGCAGTGACCTCTTCAATAAACGTATGCGCACATTAGCCTTGGAGAAAGGATTCACAATTAATGAGTACTCTATAAGACCCCAAGGATCAACAGGTAGAATGGTGCTATTTTTTCTATCTATTATATTGATATTAGTGTTTAGAAAAGGGAACTTTTCAATTTAATAATGAAATCATAATACAGACCATAATTTTTCAAATTTTAGGTATTGCTGGTGAACCTTTACCAGTGTCCTGTGAGGAGGATATCTTCGACTACCTTGACATGACATACGTTAAACCAGAAAACCGCAGTGAATAACCATTGGGGTTATCTGCTGTCAATATCGTTAACTACACAACAACCATCTTTTGACACTGATGCCCACTGTTACTTCTAAACTGTTTGTCTGCCCACACATTTTGGACCAGAATAGGAAGGAAGTTAATGTGCACACATAAGGTTAGCTCCTTAAGTCAAAGTATATAATAAAATTTTAGTTAAATCCTTCAACTTTGTAGAATGAAGTCATACTTGTATTCTATTGAAACATGCCAATAGTCATGAGGTTGACTGTGCCAATAGTAACTTTAGAGAGAGAAAATTAGAGAGAACATTGCAGTGATGATCATGCTGTCGTACGGTAGTGGTCTGCTCTGGAGAATTGGGCAGAGATTTTTCAACAGTCAAAATGTGTTTAATCTTATTCTTGTTTACACCATTACACCTGATAGGTGATTTATTGCAGTGAATCAGGGTCTCAAACTTATTCAATTTCACAACAATTTCAACAAAATAAATACGTTGAGATGCAAGTTTCAAGAATTGTATTATTTCACAGGTGAAGGTTGTCGGTTAATGCGTATTGTAGAGGTGAAGTTGTACGCATTGCCGAGTTGGTTGGATGCCAATGACTCCCATATGCTAGATCTTCAGGCACAATCTCCCATGTAGACAAACAATATTCACACAAAGCATGCTGACTTCAGTCAGCATTCAATCAGGCGCTTACCCTGAGCAATATTCTTGGTTAGATGCAGCAATTCCAAACAAAACATTGATGATATTTTGAAGCCAAACGCCAGTTTCACAAATCTCATTAATGATAAATGAACTTCTAATGATTCAATCATGCTAAAATTAGCACATATTAGATGTAATAAATAGACAAACATTCCCTGAAAAAATTGGGTCGATTGAATTAGGTTAACCCCAAATAAATCTATTCCGAAACTCGAATACCTATTTCGGGTCGGCCGTAACTAGTGACCGCGTGTTGAACAACCCTTATTAACTCGCGGACCAATCGCTGTCTCACTATATGTGACACACCAATGAATGTAGAATTTCCTAACGAATCTATACATATAAGCCTCATACGCACAGCAAACTAACGGGAGCCATTATCCCCTTTTTAAGTCACCAGCCACCTAGTTACTTAACGTCGATTGTACTTCGCCATCTAGCGGTTGGAAGTTTTTACTTCACGTAGCCGTTATAAATGATCCAATAGTGACATCTAGCGGTTAGAAATTTTAACTTCATCTAACGCATATAAATGAACTTTTAATGATCCAATCACGTTGAAATTAGCACATATGAGACATAATACATGAACCAACATTACCTAAAAGATTCAGGTTGATTGATTCAGGTTAACCCCGAAAAAATCTATTTCGAAACTTGAATACCTATTTCGGGTCAGCTGTAACGAGTGACCCCGCGTTTAACAACCTTTGATAACTCGCAAACCAACTGCCGTCCCATTATATACGACACGCGAATGAATTCAGAATACCATAGCAAATCCATACATATAAGTCTCGTATACACAGCAAACTAACGGGAGCCGTTATCATCTTTTTAATTTAAGGTTAAGTAACTAGGTGGGTAGTGACTTAAAAGGGGTTCTGGGTAATGTTGGTTTATGTATTACGTGTATTACATGTGCTAATTTCAGCGTGATTGGATCATTAGAAGTTCATTTATAAGCGTTATGTGAAGTTAAAATTTTAAGGATGTCACTGTTGGATCATTTATAACCGTTCAGTGAAGTGAAAACTTCCAACCGCTAGATGGCTAAGTACAATCGACGTTGAGTAACTAATTGACTGGTGACTTAAAAAGGGGATAACGGCTCCCGTTAGTTTGCTGTGCATATGAGGCTTATATGTATAAATTCGTTTTGAAATTATACATTCATTGGTGTGTCATATATAGTAAGACAGCCATTGTTACGCTAGTTATTAAGGGTTGTTCAAGGTGGGGTCCAATTATTCTTGCAAATTCCACTCTTATCGTGAAACGGAAGCTGATGCTAGTAATGGACAGCTTAGGGTGTAAATAGTAAAGTTATTATGAGTGAAACAGTTTTACTAAGACCTGGTGTCTATTTTCAGCTACCTGTGATATAATTCGGCCAAAAGACTGTTTATGTATAGATTACTACATACCGGGTTGAAGACTTTATTATATCACCCAAGAATATACTGTACGTGTATAGTAAAATTACGAATATGAAATTAAACATAAAAATAACTCAAAAATGCATTCATACATGATTAGTTTATTTCTCGCGGAACCCCGGTGACCTCTCGTGGAAACCCGGTTAAGACACAAAAGTTAGTATACTACATGATATTTGTCTCTCACACAGTTTTCGTGCTAGTTGTACCATACAACAAGCTATATTATTTTTAGTGCAATCAAGATTATTTATGCTCCCATTCTTACAAACACAGCTTCTCTATGCAATGTGAACATGAAACGTTATACTGAAATCACATAAACCACTAACCACCAGTAAACTATTAAATAAATCCTTTATTATGCTAAAACGCCGCGATTCTTGCACGTAAAATTGAGACTGAGTTCTGCTAAATGTTGACTATTCGCTCCCACCATGATATTTCATCTAATTCTACATGATATGATTCAATCCACTGCCCTCCAGATATCACAACTTGATCTTTTCGCATCATATCACGCCATTTGATAGGTTCGCTCAGAGAACCTGCAGGTAAATAAATGTCTCTTTCACGAGCATGTTCAGTAAGAATCGGCGCAACCAGGTATTTCGATCCGACTAAAAATTCATCGCTGCAGGAAAAGGCTTGTTTTTCTGTAAAATCTGCTAAATACCAAATCGGGCTCACGGGAAGGAATAGGTCTTCGTTTTTCGCATATCTTCTTGCCGTCCTTACGATTTCTTCGTAGATTACAGTGCGATGAATAACAACATAGCGATGCGCTATTTCTGTCACCTCCTCGTCGTAGTCCCAAGGAGATATAGAAAACTGCATCACTGGGAGAAATGCGGTGACCTCCAACCATCTGATATACAATTCTCTTTCTGGTTTGATTTTTACGTAAGCATTACCACCGATCATATCCGGTAAAACGTAAGGATATCCTATAGTTCCAAAAGTCAGTGCTGTTGGAATTAATGTTTGCAACCCTTTGAATCCTCCCCAGGAAGAACCTTTGTCCATCATGCGAATGAAAAACGGCTGTGATTGCATTTTCCAAGCCGCCCTCATTTCCATTGCGTTTCCCGCTATTTTATAAGCTGATTTAGCGTACATAGTTGTGTAAAATCCAGGATTGTGCAAATCGCTATAAAAATGGCCGCTGCGAGGTAGATAGTTTGTTTCACCGGCGTCAAACTTAAAAGAATCCAACTGATATGAAGTTTTAACGCCCGTAAGAAGATTTTCGTACCTAAATATATATTCAAACTCAACGGTAAGATCTCAAACCTGCACAAGAAAACAAATTACGAATTTAAGGCAAATTCAAGATGGAGTTAGGAATAACCTGTTTAAGGGAGGTATATTTTAGAGTGCGTCATGTTCTTACATCAGGCATTCTTACATAGTTTCATAACTGACATTTTCTTACGCCCTTTGTTTCCATTCTTACATGATAATTTCCCATATTAGGCATTCCAATATAGATATTTCACACAGGATAAATTTTTTACACAATGTATTTTTATTTACCGTACTTGGGTCGCACCTGAAAGTCAATCTTGTTTTAAAGTACAAATTCTTTACCCCGTACGAAATTAAAACTAGTCACCAATAAAAAAAAGATAGACGGTATGAGTGGTAGTGCATTAAAGCAGAACAGGGATAAAAAGGTAAAAGTTGTAGGAAATTGGGAACTGCCGCAGTAGGATTCTTGAGATTCTTGAAGGGTACATTTCATCCTCTCAGTGTGGGGAGTATTTTTTCAAAGGTATCATGAACTAACGTCACTTGAGTAAGGAGGAAATTAGATATATCTTTATTTACCACGTCACTGCTTCGGGATTCGTGAAATCTATTACTGCTCCTATTCCATTCCACCATGTTACTAAGTCTGGATTTGTTTCATTAGGCGATTTCCTTATAAAATACCCTCGCAGTCTTCCCGTTATGTAATTAGAAGAATCTCTGTTAATGAAAGGCGTGACCCATGTAGTAACGCGGAACCCCTGTCAAATTTAAATAAGAAACTTAGTATATTGGGCTTGTTTAGAAATGGCATAAAAATACCATTGCCTCGGCTTTACCTTCTGTTTGAGAGATTGAACCATCCCTTTTGGATCCGGAAACTTCGATTCATCGAATGTAAAATCTCCGTAACTAACTTCGTATCCATCGTCGATTTCAAGCTGGCTGTTAGTAAAATTCCTCTTGGTAATTTCCTCTGCAAAGGTTTCCACCACAGTTTGATTTATGTTGGACTTGTACCTGTGTATATTACCCACTTGCTAAATTATTACTTGTGCGCCTTGGCCTTATTTATAAACCCAATCATAGTAGTAAATAGTATAGTTACTCGACCTAGCCCAAGTCGACCAAATTGGATCTTTTATCATTCTCAAGTCTGGCAGAAGAGCTGGTCTGTTGATAAAACCCCTGAGCATCACCTTGTGTGTCGATAACGTATTTGGGCCTATACACACAGCATATCGAAGTTTTGTACTGGAATCGAGATTTGATTGATAGGAGAACCCGAATAATTGCGTAACATTGTAACTGACTTTCAGAGAAATACGATCGTTTTTTGTAATACCGACGGATAAAGGAATATCGTCATACACGAATATCGCCACACCGAAAGAGGACAACCAGTATCGTTCGAGTACATTCCCATAGCGCCATGGCAAGTCGGTGGAAAGATAGGTGTCAGCAACGGTTTTACTCGTGTTGTTTATAGGCCACTTTTGAGTATAAAGTTCAGATCCGCCATACCAAAAAATTTCATTGTTTTGATTTCCTAATTCGGCCGGTATTTGCATTAAAACGCTATCTTCAACATCCAACTGGTTTGAAACGGAGCATCCGTTTTGTACATGCTTCGAAGAATAGACGTCATAACACTATATAAAATTCACACTGTATTATGTGCTGGATGTTTCATACCGCTGGATATAAGTAATTTGAAGAAAGGGATATGAAACCATACCTCAACTACGTCGTATGATTTATTGATGTATTCGATGCTCGATTCAATAACTTGACAGTTGTCCACCGGAGTTGTTGAATAACTTGACAATTCTGCTTGTTTGGAACGAATGGCCGATTCTATAACTAGTTTCACCTGGCCGGTATTTTCATATTTCCAAATAATGGTACCAGTTGATGTGATTTCATAGGACACTTGGTGGCAACCAGAGCACGCCTGCTTTTCTTCTGGCAGAATTATAACAAGAAGCGACGCAATTGTGAAGATGCAAAGACATAACAAAAATGCAGCGAGAACGCTGAATTTTCTAGCAGGTTTTATTCTAGGCACCTTCATTGTTAAACTACTGCAATATTACATGTGCAGATATGTTCAACTCGCTAAATATTAACGTAAGATTTAATATTAGGACAATATTGATATAACACATAACAACACTTAATCAACAAAGACGCCATAATTCAATCATTGAGGTAGAATCAGGGGTAGGGCGTAAAGGGGCATGTATCCGAAATTGAACATTATATATAGGTGTAAAATATTGAAACATATTCTTTTCCGAGCTATTTTTCATAATTTCTACTCTACGTTTACAATACGGATATTTCCTAAATAAATAGCAAAAATTGCACTGGAATGCATGTGCGAACCAAAGAAAATGCCAATGAAGTAGAAGGGGTGTTGGAAAGAGAATGAAAATTACATTCATTTGGTGTACTAGTAATTACCCGTTTGCACGTAAAGAGTACGAGTCCATTTTAAATGATACTCCAGATAGAAGAATTCGGATTAATGCTTCATGTAAAATCAGCGATAATATTTCGGGTCGACTACAAGGTAGATGCAAGGCAATATAATGCATTAGCTACATGCATGATATTGTAAATTACTATTTAGTGCTAGTGGTAACTTTCTTTGATAATTAAAGGAAGCTTCATGCTGGAGAAAATATAAACGACTATAAATTATTATTGCTGGGATAGCACACTTCGAGTTGTTGATTTTACCTTCCGCTTCTAGGGATATTTGTACAGGAATGCAAACGTGCCTACTCTTCCCACGCAGTTAAGTATAAATAACATCAAGCCGCCCAAACAACATTCAAAACAGTTCCTATTGCTGCATATCTTCTCTATGAATTTGAATCGAGTTCGGTGGTATTCTATTATCGAGTTATTTATATCGATGGTTTCTGAAATAGTGTGGTAATTCATTTCAAATTTTATTCTGACAACAACATAAATACCGATTCAAGAGTGCTATATTGACTTGGTCAAAGACTCGAGTAACATGTGGAATTGAAACATGCAATCAAATCTTTTCTATTCCCGTTCTCTTTACTAACCCTTTGCACCCTTATTATATAAGTACAGAATCCATTTGTGCATTTTTCAATTTTATTGCACAAAGATGAATATTCAATGAATGGCAGGATAAAAGAGCTAAAACAATATTTGAAAACATGCATGATTTAGTAACAATTACTGCTACTGGCGTGCAAAAAAAATGATATAACATACGCAAAAATTACAGGAGGCAGTGGACACTGAAGATGATAGTGTTTGGAAGCACCACCCGCCTACGCTCGAAATTAGCAGAGTGTAATTAAGGTAATACAGCTAAGAAACCCATGTCACCCTCGAAGCACCAGTATGCGGGAGACTATCAAAATAGTAGAGCACCTCATCAATACAGAACTTTTGGTCACGGCTTGAAAGCAGATTCCAGCTACCACCTATTGTCAATGCTGAGCAGAAATTTGAATACAGGTTAAACCTCACCAGGCAGGTGCCAGAGTTACAGATACTACTGATCTACTGTATTACTGATAACCAACTATTGAATCCTGCGAGGTTCAGCCTGCACCAAATTCTAATTTTCAATAAGTTCAAAACGAAAGTGAAGAAAAATCACATAAGATATTCATACAGAAGAACCAAGAGAGAACCACGAATATCAAAGGAATACAAACAAGTACTTTACCGGAAGAAACTGCCCTTCCTGCAATGATTCAAATTATTATTTGTACCAGAATTAGTTGAACTGTTGCCTAATTTCACGGCTTTGAAGTCTGACTGTAAATTAGTATTACCTCCTATCATCATAATTTGCTTGACTTTTGCTACGGCCTCGTCCACCACATCAGTTGGTCCTTCGAATGTTAGGTGTTTAAATTCTGTGTGTATATCAGACAATTTGTAGTACAGTTTAAAGACCGATTTTTCCGAAGACTTCAAGGAAGACTGTCCATCTTGATGCATGAATGAAGAAACGGAGTTTGAAAACCCGGTAGAAGAAAACGAATTTCCACCAGAAGAGGTAGAAGGTGAAATTGATAGCGAAGAGGCAGTAGCGTTATTTTTGGATTCGTGAATGGCACAGTGTGCCAACATCGTCACCCTTATGGAGAGCGACTTGATACGAGGCGACAACAACTGAGAGATGGCAGACTTCGATTCCCGTCTGTGGATCGGGTCAATGTCGATTTGATTGGGTCCGACCTCGAACGTTATTTCTGTCGGTGACCGAACTTTGTGAAGCTGACTTAGCCTGAAGATCTGGGTCTCCATAGCGGGAACAAAAACGAAAGATTTGTCTCCTCCATCAGTTTTCGGTAAAGGAGGGAATCTGTACTCGTTATCCCGTTGGGAATACATTCTTTCGGATAGTTTTTTCGAATTGTTCTCAAACGCATTGTTCATTACATCATTACGAGTGCTGTGTTCGCGCACGATATGAAATTCCATAACTCCTGTACTTTCTAGGGTTTGATCTTCGTTGACAGCGACACCCACCTTGTTTTGGTATTCCAGTCTATACCTATCAAGAATTAATATAGAATTATTATGCAGGCACTTGTCGTCTTACGTCTGTCCATACTTACTACAATCACGTCAAAAAAATGAATGGCAGGCAGTACGAACGAGTGCTTGTATGGGGGCCTGACATCTGATATACCATGTTGTAACTTAGATAATATGATGATGCAAACAACTTATGTGTGAGTAATATACCAATTACTTATTTCGGTAATGCCACGAGATGGCATGGCAACATGAGCCTCTGAATCATGTTTAAATCGACTTATGGATGATCGGTCAAAGCGTAGAGGGGTTTTCAAATGCAGTATATTTTAAATTCTACATTGATTCCAGTACAGAATAATTCTCTGTGATAGTACACAGTCAAAGTTGAATTACCTTCCAGGATGATTTTGTCCTTTTCGTCGTTTTATCGTCTTTTTTAGTATTTCTCCCATTGTTATGCTCAGATCCTCTACTTGTATTAAGGAAAATCCAGCATGGTCATTGACCTGAAAAAAGGTAATATTGATTCTGTGATTCTGATCCTTACATTCCTTGGTAAGGTGGCACTATAGGGGGATAATTCAACTATTTTGAATGCGAGCTTCCCAGCACCTTAGTTTATTTTCAGCAATCCACTTTATTCAAGGGCCAATCTATTTTTCAGAAGCAAAGGAAATGTAGGATTAGATTTATATATTGTATTGATTATATTCAAACCATTTTCATTACCTTAACAAAAACAGATTCCTTGACTCCATTTGCATCGTCTCCATTGCCACCCATACCAGACGTTTGTTTTTCTAACAGTGCTAGCGTGGTGAAACCAAATTTGGAAATAGGTTCGGAAGGTTCTAATGCAGGGAAGTCATGGTCAACTGACCCATCATCCTCCGCAATATGAAGAGAATATCCCTGACAGGAAAAGGACATGAAAAATTTAACGTAACTTCAACCAGTAAGATTATGAGCGTACCATTCCACACCTGAACGTTTTTTCTTCTTAGTATAGGTTCACGGTTCTCCGAGAAGTATTGCCAGCATGTGAGACCAATTGTATCCATTACCTACGAATAACATTCACTACACAGTCTGATACATATTGATACCCCGACATATATATATACATATTGTTTAACATATTTCATGTGTTTGGGTACCTAACTAATGAAAGAAAGGGTGCAGCTTCAACACGGGGCTAGTATATTATAGTGAAATCTCCATTCAAAATTTGATTATAAAAGTTTGCATCAAATTTTGACGTCAAAATGCGAAGTGCAACATTTAAACAAGCAAATACGGTATTGCTATGAATTAACTTACCTTTGCACCATTTACCAGCACTGATACAGGCATTGAAAACTTTGGTTTTTCGACTCCGTAGGGCCAGACGAATATGTTAATCCTTTTTACGCTATTACTACTTCCATGGCCAGTCCCGTCAAACTTAGAATATTCTCTAAAAGGACTGTTGGTTGGATCTTTGGATTCAGAAAGCAGTTTGGAAAGCACAGATACCGTCACCTTTTTTTGGTAAGCACAGTTTCTTCCTGCCTCTTTCTTATCAGATATTGAAATGCTATGATCTCCATTCATTAATTTATTTTTGTGAATTGTCTTAGGTCCGTCTGTATCATTAACATCCGATAACTTATCTTCGCATTCATCAATTTCGAATCCGTAACGCACCGATTGAATTTCTCGATTTAGCTCAGAGGATACTTCAGCAGAAGTGGTACCAAACGATATATTTTTTTCTATGATAGCATTGCTATTTTCCTTTACCGCATCTCTTTCATGCCCAAGATATTTCTTTTCAAATAAAGATGACATTTGATCCTGCAAATGATATAAAAAGGCACGGATGAAAAGAGGAGCCAGCAAAAAAGAGACGTAGACGAAGTATTACCTGTGAAATTAAAGTATTCCTCTTTCTCCAGTGCACAGACTTGATCTTAATACGACTCTGACGTTCTTTGCGAATTCTCTCCAGTTTTTGCGCTGTGTTTGACCGCCTACGCATCCCGAAATCCCATCCTAAATTTTTGGGCTACAATATTAATCGGCAGTCAACGAACGTTATCGTAAAAAGCTTACTGTACTCACCAGAAAGTATATCCGGTGAAGGTGCAAGAGGTGAAGAATTTTCAAAAACTGGACTTGTTACTGGAGAGGAAGATAGTGTACTGGAATTATCCGATGCATTAGAATTTGTCGGTGTTGATTTACCAAATGACTCTGGTAATCCTTGCTGTAAATAACAAGAAAACAAGGCCAATTAGGCCCAAGACTCTCATAAGACACAAGAGTCTCATTATACTTTTCTAAGGCTAAAACATTCTGGGAATAAATGGTACACTGTACACACACTGTGTAATGAAACTTAAGACCGAATCACAGTTCGGATAGGGTTCTGGATTATTAGACTAGGGTGGAGTCTTAACTTTTACAGACATGGACAGGGAAAGGTTGGAAGGAATAAGATAGAGGAGAAGATAATAACGAATAAAGGAGCAAGAATGGCAAATGCATCAGACAAGAGCTTCTTCTAGTGACTTCATTTAGTCATATGAGCATGGATGATGTAATGGAGTGAAAACGACTGCAGCTTAAGAGAACAAGAGTGTCAACACTTGGAATTTCTACATGGCCATCTAGCACATCATAAAAATATTAGAGAATCCCACAACTTACAAATGTTGACTGGTCTGTAAGCTTCGCCTTTTGCTGCTGTTTGATGACCTTTCGATGTTCATCTAACATCATGCAATCGCTATCCTGTATGACCATTTCGCACATTCCCGTATCGTCACTGGTTATGAACGAATGCCTGATGTGTCGTAAAAGCCATTCAGGATCATCCAGTACAGCCATCACTTGCCGAGAATCAATTCATTTAAACGGTATCAAGTAACGATAGTGTTTAAAGACTGATAGATACGCGATGTTTGTCAAACAAATTCGTAGATCAATGAAAACCCCTTACATATCAATGAGATTTCAATATTGAACTAATTCCAAGCTAAAAATGTCGATATGGTAGCAGTCTGTTAAACAATAGCCATCCGTTTACTGAAATTGTTTTCATTTTAATCCTGTCTAACATGCCATTCCGGCTATTTCCTGGAATTCCAACTACTCACAATGAAGCGTCGTTGGCGTAAACAACATTTGCGCAAATAATATTAATAAATGTTTTACGCACTGAACCTGAAATAGTGAGGTCAATAAATCTCATTTTTTTTATCAATGTTTGTTTCCGTAAGGCGAGTTCTTAGATTGCCGATGCCAAGTGAAATTATTTACCTACTTGAAATAGAGGATTCTATAAACATCCTTGATTGAACCAATAGATTTTTACGGATTTTCCAAGACAGTATTCAGTGAGTCTGATATCATAGACACCCAAACAGATTGTCAGATTGGGTGATCTTAGCATAAACTCCTCGTAGCGAAACTTTCTAATTTTGTAGGCTGGAGTTTGTAGGCTTAGATCACCCACGTCGGATTGTATTCCATATGGCATAGACTCTATGCCTATGATGATATAATAAAATACCACGACGCCACCTTCTCTAGTGGTAATAGATATTGTGTAGAGAAATCGCTTTTGCGTGACAGGTTGTTGAGAACCATTGCACACTACAGGACCGGTGTCTGTCGTCGTTATGACAGGCTTTAATCAGGTGGTAATTTGGGGGCTGAAAATCATGTCTTCGAGCACAATAATTCTCCCATGTATGCTAATATATCACTGTGTTGCTTCCTATATCAAGTTATATGCTTGCCAAATTTGATAATTTTCTTGTATACGTTACCGACACGACTTGCACACGCAGAACCACACTTCTTAACTTGTACTATCTTATTATATTTTAGATTTGTTAATATACTATCATAAAACTCCTATAACTGGAATCCAATTGCGTTGGAACATTGATGACCAAGCCGCTGTAGTTAATACGATTCCTGTTATCTAAATGAAGAATTTGCTTAGAAACAACAGTATGGATGGGTATGAATTTATTACTGGTTTATTTCACAATTATCATGAGAAGACTATGTTTTTATTCAGCATATATGACTAACAGTCCTACTTATCGGTTTGGACAGTTAAGAGATATTCCATACCTGGCTGTTGGCCACATCAGTCATAAGCTGACTAAGAAACATATCGTTATTCTGTAACCAATAATATCATGTCAAAATCAATGGAACAAAAACAAATGACTGTGGTTCCGCGTAAAACTGGAAACAATGTAGCAGTATATGAATAACAAATAAAACAATCAAGAAATGCATACTATATCACTTCAACGTAACCCCACTGGAGTAGTATACCATGGTACATGCCCTGCACCATAACCCGGGGTGAGTTCCACTTCGGCGTAGCGCCGCTTGAAACTATTTTCTCGCCATCATAATAATTTTCTTCTACAGCGTCACTTCATTGGACCAGTAACGATGAAATTATTTTTTCGTTGTGACGGCATAATGACTAATGAATTGTATTTCACAACCAAATCAATATCTCTTCATTCTGATATTCTCTTGTTGTGATATGATCGTAATAAAACTATCATGGAAATGCGAAGATTTGGAATTTCGTTTCGAGAACTACAGCTTAATTATCTCGCCTACATGGTGGCATGGCGAACGAATAAAATTTTCTTTCCTGGTGTAATGAAATTTTACTACTTTGGTGTCACTCTGGCCTTCCTTCGGCATGAGGTTTACTTGGAATTCCTCCTGTGTTGTATGTAGATACCATGCATAGCAGACCCCAGTTGCTATCATGCATGTTCTATTTCATGCTAATGGGCACTGCAATACTTATACATGCATATAATTTTGTATCATGCAACAATATATATATTCGTGTATATGGTCTTTGAGAAATAGGAATTTGAGTAATGATAAAAATTAAATGTGCAGGTTCTAAGTGATCCCAAATGTAGATTTTTTATTATTTATTAAAGGGAAAAGAACATCCTTCTCGCCCTTTAATTCTCTTACTACCTTCAAGCGTGCGTAATTTAAATTTTTTTCTACTTTGCAGGGTGCGCATTGATTTAGGAATTATCACCCAGCATAATATCAAACAGTTGAAGCTGTTAAACCAAGTAATATTCCCAGTCTCCTACAATGACAAATTCTACAAAGATGTTTTGGAAGTTGGTGAACTAGCTAAATTAGGTGAGAAAAGTGATCTGAGAGTAATATATTTGGATGAAAATGTTTACAGTCGTCCCTCGCTATATCGCGGTTTACTTATCGTGGATTCACTACATCGCGGATTTTATATAATATTGTATTGTATGCATTTTAATGTAATATTGTATGTATTTTATTTCATGATAAATGCTGTGCCGTACAGTACTACTATGTTTAAGTGCTAAAAGTTAAAAAAAATTAAATAACTGGTCAAATGATTGTGGGAAAGGTTAATAAGGTAAATAACAGTGTATGAATGATTTATAATGGTTCAAAATACGTTTAAATATATTCAAATAATTAATTAATTATGTGGTTTCTACTTCGCGGAGTTTCACCTATCGCGGGAGGCTCTGGAACGCACTAACCGCGATGGGTGAGGGATTACTGTAACATGTTCCATCTGCTACAGCTAACTTGAGACTAGGAAGACACGGCTTAAAATAATCTTAATGAGATTCAAATATCAATTTATACTGGAAGACACCACAACTTCATTTTATGCGTGGGATGCGTTCCTAAAAATCAGCACTTAGTGTGAAATGGCATATTGTAAGTGAGTAATTGAATGGATAACACATAGGGATGCATTCTGGAGTGCTCCCCAAATTTGTTCTATCTGATGAATTCATAACAATACGATACAAAAGAAGTACCGTATGCCTCCTTTTTTTATTTTCTATCAATTCAATGTAATATTCAGCATAATAATTCCCTGTGAATAAATATAGGAGGTGCGTGAGTGACAATAACTGATAACTAATTAACTTTTGTGCTCATTCAACAGTTTTATGAATAACAGTTCAAGAATAGAATTCAAATTTCTGGATTTGAATAAGGAATTCAATTAAAAAATCATTCATAATACCCAAATACAGTGGAAGCCGCTCATTATGACCGTGGATATTGTTATCAAAAATTAATCAATCAATTCAACCACTCTATTGTTTTTCTCCACTAAAGGTGGAATATTAATTTGGGATCAGATTGTTATTTTGTGAATGATGTCATTGAATTCCCAGAAGTTTTTACCTAGAGATGACAGTAATCCTTGATTTTTTTCCTATTCAGCCTTTTTCAATGATATTGTTGTTGGTGCAGTATGCTGTCGTATCGATACTTCTCAAGGAAAACGAAGGTTATATATAATGACTCTGGGGTGTCTGGCACCTTACCGTAGACATGGTGTTGGCACTGTTTTGTTGAATCATGTCTTCAAAATTTGTGAAAAGGATGAAAATTTCAATGCCATTTTCTTGTGAGTGAAAATTTCATATACAGTACTGAAACAATTATCCGGCTTTGTGAAATTCGGACGAACCAGAAAACCTGCAGTTTTCCCGCCGCTATTTTCATAGTTCGCGCACGCGAGTGTTGTCCTCACCAGACCGGTGCTACTCTTTCAAGCCGCGTGGCGTTCATTCAATGTCGCACTACTAGTGACCCTTTGTACGAGAAACTTGCTTTACGAGCCCCCATTAGTGAGTATTCTTGCATCGTACGACGAGTAAAAAATTCGCATTGCGATCGACTGTCATACATGTGATACACAGTGACTGAGGTAAGGGGGAGCAATTGGAAGCTCTATTGGATTGTTTTCCCCTATTATCATTGCTGTTATCTTTGTTGGTATGCCAAGCTCTAACAGCCAAACAGTAGCATACACCAATGTGATATTTTCTCAATAGTTTCATATTTTTGTCTTAAAATTCTGACCATGAGGAATATTTTCCTTTTATAGGCACGTCCAAGTGAATAATGATTCTGCGCTCGACTTCTACAAGAAATTTGGATTTGAGATTGTACAAACAGAGTTTCACTATTACAAAAGAATAGAACCTTCTGATGCATATGTTTTGGAGAAAAAACTTGAGAAAGGTGTTCCAATTTTACCACCTCAGTCCAATGGAGAGCCTTGAGTTAAACACATATTCAGTAAGTGAACAAGGCTTTCTGGTCATTGGTGAAGTTATTTCTTGTGTTATGCTTGAATATGCATGTGACGAGTTCTTACATTTATTATGAATAGCAGAACTTTCCGTATATAGCACTGTTGTCATTAATAAAATCCCCTATTGCTCTGTCACTGTCCCAATTATTGTGATGAAACTTAGGTAGTGCATTTACTTTTTAGTGAATTTATACTTCTAAAGAAATGCGTGCAAAACATGGTTTGTTCTGCTGAGTAAAACACAATGGAAAGCAATCATCAAACTTTTGTATTCTGAATTGAATTGTACAATATTGTCTGTACTTGCAAGTAGTCGGTTTTTCAGTTCGGTCTCAAGACATCGGTAAAGCTAGAACATGGCCATTACATAAGTGAACAATGACTGAAATATATACTTCAGGTACCTTCGTCCACTTTACGCCAAAAATTGTTGGTATAGGAGAAATTTCCAATGATCTATCTAATATTTGGGAAAAAAGTGATGGATAGTCTTGGGGGCCCGTACGAGTTAATACATTTAGAAGAGTCAAAAGTTTGTAACGAATATTAGCAATGTACGACGATAATCGGGAACCATAGAACCAGTCATGTACAATTCCGACACCAAATACGAATCAAAGGATACCAACCTCCTAGTTACTTAACCTTAACTTAAAAAGAGGATAATGTCTCCCGTATGTTTGCCGAGCATATGAAACTTATATGCATGGATACGCAATGAAATTCTGCATTGATTGTCGTGCTGTATATAGTGGGAAGGCAATTGCTCCGCGAGTTATTAGGGGTTGTTTAACGGGGGTGGTCACTCGTTACGGCGACCCAAAATAGGTATTCTAGTTTCGAAATAGATTTATTCGGGGTTAACCTAAATCAATCGACCCAATTTTTTTAGGGAATGCTGGTCTATGTATTATGTCTCATATGTGCTAATTTTAGCGTGATTGGATCATTAGAAGTTCATTCACAAGTGTTGATTGTACTTAGCCATCTAGCGGTTGGGGGGGGGTACTTCACTTAACGGTTATAAATGATCCACTAGTGACATCTAGCGGTTAGAAATTTTCACTTCACCTAACGCTTAGAAATAAACTTCTAATAATCCAATCACGCTGAAATTAGCACATATCGGGCATAATACATGAATCAACGTCTCCTGACAAAATAGGGACTATTGATTTAAGTTAACCCCGAATAAATCTATTTCGAATCTCGGATACCTATCCCGGTCGGCAGTAAAGAGGTACCCGGCGTTGAACAACACTTAATAACTCGCGGACCAATTGACATTATATGGATGCGCTATGAAATTATGCATTCATTGGCGTGCTGTATATAGTAGGACTATAGTTAGTCCGCGAGTTATTAAAGGTTGTTCAACTCAGGATCACTCATTACAGCCGACCCGAAATAGGTATTCGAGTTTCGATATAGATTTTTTTGTGGTTAACCTTGAACAAATGACCCAAATTTTTCAGGGAATGTTGGTTCATGTATTATGTCTCATATTTGCTAGTTTGAACGTGATTGGATCATTAGAAGTTTATTCATAAGTATTGATTGTACTTAGCCATCTAGCGGTTACAAGTTTTTACTTCACATAACGGTTATAAATGATCCACTAGTGACATCTAGCGGTTAGAAATTTTCACTTCACCTAACGCTTATGAATAAACTTCTAATGATCCAATCACGCTGAAATTAGCACATATGATTCATAATACATTAATCAACATCCCCTGACAAAATAGGGTCTATTAATTCAGGTTAACCCCGAATAAATATATTTCGAATCTCGAATACATATCTCTGGTCGGCAGTAACGAGGTACCATGCGTTGAACAACCCTTAATAATTTGCGGACCAATTGCTGTCTAACTATATATGACACACCACTGAATGTAGAATTTAATACCCAATATATACATAAAAGCCTCATATGCACAGCAAACTAACGGGAGCTGTTATCCTCCTCTTAAGTCACCAACCACCTAGTTACCAAACCTTAACTTGAAAAGGGGATAACGGCTCTTGTTAGTTTGCTGTGTATATCAGAATTATATGTATGGATTCGCTATGAAATTATGCATTCATTGGCGTGTCGCATATAGTGGGAAGGCAATTACTCCGCGAGTTATTAGGGGTTGTTCAACGCGGGGTCGCTCGTTACGGCTGACCCGAAATAGGTATTCGAGTTTAGAAATAGATTTTTTCGGGGTTAACCTAAATCAATCGACCCAATTTTTTTCAGTGAATCTTGGTTTATGTAGTACGTCTCATATGCGCTAATTTTATCATTAGATGATTAAAAGTTTATTTATAAGATTTATTTGAAGTGAAAATTTCCAACCGCTAGGTGGCACTATTGGATCATTAAGAACGTTAGGTGAAGTTAAAATTTCCAACCGCTAGATGGCTAAGTACAATCAACACCTATGAATGAACTTTTAATGATCCAATCGCGTTTGAATTAGCACATATGAGACGTAATACATAAACTAACACTCCCTAAAAAAATTGAGTCGGTTGATTCAGGCTAACCCCGAAAAAATCTATTTCTAAACTCGAAATTACCTTTTCGTGTCGGCCGTAATGAGCGACCCGGCGTTGAACAACCCTCAATAACTCGTGGACCAATTGCCGTCCAACCATATATGACACAGCAATGAATGTAGAATTTCTTAGCGAATCTATACATATAAGCCTCATATGCACAGCAAACTAACGGGAGCCGTTGTCCTCTTTTAAAATCACCAGCCACCTAGTTATCAAACCTTACCCTAAAAAGAGGATAACGGCTCCCGTTGGTTTTCTGTTCATATAAAACTTATATATATGGATTCC
>QRAM01000148.1:99873-110415 GCA_013436055.1 Halocynthia roretzi | reverse complement strand
GGGTGTAGCATCGACGTTGTACGTATTAATTGGGTCTGCGGAAGGGGGGGGGGGGAGTCACTCGTTACGTCCGCCCCGACATAGGTATTCCACTTTCGAAATAGAATTTTTCCGAGGTTAACCTAAATAAATCGGCCCATTTTTTTTAGGGAGTATTGTTTTATGTATTACGTCTCATATGTGCTAATCCCCGCGTGATTGGATCAATAGAAGTTCATTTATAAGCGTTGGTTGTTCCAATTCACCCAATATTTACACAGAATGTTTATACGGCAACGAGAAAGTTTTAACGTAATTTCTGATTTCTGTAATTGAGGTGAATGGGCCAGTAGAAATCATATGATAGACGTTTAATTCAAAAGTACCCCAGGCAATCATTTAAATGTTAGAGTTTGTAGGCTAAAATAACCCAGGTGCGAACTGTGTGAAGTATTTGATCCATATAAACGCCCAGAACAATTTGCGCTATAATGGCGCAAATGGGGATCTTGGAAAAAGGGAATCTAAATTCCATTTATCTCTGATAAATACACTAACTCAGAAATCATGCAGGGACTGGGAACATTCTTCAATTGGATCCCGCATTTCCTTAGGTCGGCCCTGGGTTGGATGTATCATTTTAATGTGTATAATATGCTTCTTCGCTCATGTTGTCTTTGTTGAATATATTCATTCGTGAATCATGTTTTCGTATTTTGTTTCCGGTGTAAATACCCTCAATATTGAGATAACTATGACGAAAATGTGCTATTTTTTTAATTTTGATGCGTATACTGTACACGAAATTTTACATTTCTTTTCACTGCATTTTGTACATTAGTGGACTGACATAGTAAGTTATGGATGCTTGACATTCGTATACCAGAATATTAGCTTTGCGCGCTCCTTCGAAAGTAGCGGAGATTATTTCATCAGCCACGCTTTCATTAATTGCTAAAGGAATATCTTCTATATTTTGTGAAGACCGTCCCTCGTATATCACAACGCCTCGTACCTCCCTTAATTTTCTCTCCTTTGTTTCTTTAATTTAAAATAGCTCCAACTAGACTTTAGATCGAATTTACCAGCAGTGTTATCTTGCCTGGTTTCAATTATAAAATTGCTCTTTCTTTTCTCTGCGAAACTGTTGTTACTCAGACGAAAAAATAGTTTGGCATCTATGGTAAGCTCCATACATATAGTTCATCTAGGTTGGTCACAGAGTAGCTACATAGATACTTTTACAGTCAGGTTCTTGATTTGTTCTCTTTATATGCAATATCTTGTGATTGTGACATGTTTATATCATGTTGGGGTATCGTCGTTTGTTTTTCCACTTTCGTATTTTAGTTGCCGGGCCCGGCATTTTTTTTGTTGTTTTCGTCCTTCGTTTGTGTGCCTTTTTTACTACAGGTATTGCAGCAGGTCTGTAGAATGGAGCTTGTACTCGTAGAAGGCGACTACGTGAGGTAAAATTAAATATAACTTATGCTTCAAGTGGACTTGCAAAAGTTTGAATAAACAAGACCTTTAATAATTTGTATATTTAACGTGTAAAATAACATTTCTATTGTAGTGTCAATCTTTTCAGATCTGGAATCAACGAGTATATGCAGGTACAGATCACGAAATCTTGAAGTCGCTTCAGAGACATGTAAGTTGTTATACACTACTGTTTCATGAACTTTAAAACTACAATTTCAATTATATGTAATTTTAAGATTTGAGGTGTCGCAAAGCTTGAAGTAATGACGGAATACGAAGGTATTGCAATGTACTTGAAATAAGGTAGTGTAAGATACTTGGCATTATTCTCCATGAAGAGTAAATTCCAATCAAATTTCTCACCACGTGTTTAAATTCCCATCCTATTTTGTCCTTGCTTTGGCAAATATAGAAACAAGTAAATAAATAGAGATCGACTACCTACCATAACCAAGGAGGTCCGTGGAGAAGCAAGCTTAAAACAGAAGACGGGCTGTGAGTATTTTCCTATTTCTGATTATACTCGTGCATTTCAATTTACCTATGTTTATATGTATATTTTGCTTAGTCGAAAAGATTGTTTCGGCTCCCCGAAGAACAAAGTTGCACAGAAAGGCGGCATCTAATGGGAGAAATCTCTATATTTCGAATCGAAATGCTTCGGGAAATAGGAAATTTGTTGATTGAACAGGTAACTTATCATATCAATATAATTTTAACACTAGGGGATTTTCACCTGTGGGTTTATCTGTGTAAACCAGGGCTTTCCAACGGGGAAGGTAGATCCCCTGGGGTCCACAGCACGATTACAGGGAAAACAAAAAAATGTTGCATTATATTGAAATAGGGAATTTCACTAAGTAGTTATATTTAGCAGCAAGTAGTATAATTTGACCATCCTAACAAATCCTGGCTTAATTGCCGCTTAAGGGGTCCGCAGGAACCCGAAATTCTTGTTAGGGGTCCCCAGCCAAGAACGGTTGGGAAGCCCAGGTGTAAACTATCTTGAATTACAGCATTCCAATTAAACACCTAATCTTGATGTCATTGATATCTTATACTGGACCTTTATGTATGCTATCTATTGTTTAATAAACCATAATTCCTTTGAACGATTGGGTTGAAATCAATGTTAGAAGTTTCTTTAAAACATCCATCCTTGATTATTTCGATGACAGTCGTTTTTTATAAGCAAATTTTATGTTATACGATGATTCTATCGTAATTCATTCAGTGTTGTAATTGCAATATAGAGCAGTGGCAGCTCGGATATGGAACTTCGAGGGAACACAAAGCAGGAAGACATTACAAAGACATTATTAAGAAGCATCGCAGGTGCACATGTTTGAATCTGCGAAGAAGTCGAGCTGGCCTGAAAACTATAACAGGAACAGAAGTAAGTTAAAATGTGAATTCAAGAAATTTTCCCAGGGTATAAATCTTTACTTAACTATTTAGGGGCGACAAAGCTTTTGGGTCGACTAAAGAAAATGCAAAAGTTTGAATCTGCGAAGAAGACTACACCACTGTATGACGAAATTATTTTTACTGTAGTATTCTTGTGCCTAATGTTTATTAGTCAACAAATTTTGTGTTATTTGCTGTGCTGAAATATTGAATATGCAGGAAAAGTCAGTACAATACCCAAACGGGCAGATGAGGATCTGCAATAGAGAATACACTTGACGCCGATGAAGGAAAGAAGACTCTGACCGATAACCATGTCACATTTATTTCATGAATAACAATAAATTAGTGATAGGCCTATTTATATTTGTATTTGCTTGTTTCTTTTCAGACACGAGATCAACTACTTGCAATAATCAAGGATGTCAACAGAGATGCAAGCTGAAAAGGGGCGGTGAGTAGTTTTCTTGTTCATAATTATAATCCTGCATTTCAACTGGCATAAATATTTTTATATTTATTTTTTTTTTTTGGTAGTTTTAAAAGATCCCTTGCGCTCTAGAAGAACGAGGTCGCAAATGGTTAAGGCAAAAAAGGCAGCGGATGGGGTAAATTTTTTTTTATTTGACAGATTCAGGTGGATGCAAATTTTTTTTAACTGGTAATGATTTACATTTCATAGAACCTTAGCAGACAGTACATTCGCAAAGGCGTAAAGCGAATGCTTCAAGATGCTACGGTAAGACATTATAACGTACGATAGATTCTCGCACATTGTATGTTATAGCTTGTCGGCCATAGGAAATGAGTTGACTGAGCGGTAACTCATCATATCCATATCAATTTCACGATGGGCGATCTTCGCCTTCGCATTCATTTGTGTAAACTATCGCAAACTACAGCATTCCATTGAAAGAATTAATCTTGATATTATTTACTCAGAACGATTGGGCTTAAATCACTGTCAAGAATTGGTAAAAAAGATTTAAAATATTTAAAAGCATTATGTTTATTAAACATATTCTTGTATCAATTGCTATCCTGAAAGATTCAATATGCTGGAAAAGCCAGTACAATGCTGAAAAGGGATGACAAAGAAAATTACAAATGGAAAGAACTGCATGGAGATGATAAAGGGAGAAGACTGCTGACAGATAACAATTTATTATCTTTTAGGATAAAAGTAATTGGTTATGAAGTAAGCTAGTGTTGGTGTAGATATCTATGTTTTCAGATCTTACCTCCACATCAAACAAGAAGATGATACTAGTCAATACAGCAGAGGATATAGAAGTGAGCTAAAGTCTGAAGTACGAAATTCAAATTAGCTATGAATCTCTACTTAACTATTCAGGAGAGACGAAGCTTTTGCTCAGACAGGAGAAAATGAATAAGTTTGAATCGGCAAGAAGAATACTTAAGGGTATGGAAACATTCCTTCTACCATACTATTTTTAAAGTGCATTATGTATAGTCAACATATTCTGTGTTACATGCTATACTGAAATATTCAATAATATTAAATGTGCAGGAAAAGCATGTATCAGACTAAAACAGGCTGATCAAGAATCAAGAATGAAGAGGTAGAAGAAAGACTCCCGACAGATTGAACATTTTCCAATTTTTTTTTTTCTGGAATAACATTAAATCAAGCATTAAGGGAATTCCTTCGGATGAAACGATACTTATCAAAATCAGCAAAAAAAATTTCCCCGGGAGATTTTCACCTGGGAGTTTATCGGTATAAACCATCCCGAGTTCCATATAAAAACATATTTAGATAATATATTTCAAAAGTATGTTGATGCCGATCGAAATCTTATAGTGGACTTTTCTGTACGATGTCCATCATTTATTGAACAATATTTTCTTCAAACAATTGAGTTTAATTCAATGTCAGGAGCTTGTTTGAAACATCCATCGCGAAATTACTTCAAAGATTTTTTCTTATAGGCAAACGTGCTATATGATGATTCTATCGGAATACAGTCAGTGTAGCAAATGCAATATAGAGCAGCGGTAACTCGGATATGGAACTCCAAGGGAACCCAAAGCAGGAAGTCATCAAAAAAATAAGTTGATGATTATTTCATATTTATTATTTATATTGGGTCCTTATTACCAAATACCGGGAAGCGTATTCATATCAGGAAGCATCGCAGGTGCACATGTGGAGCTTCCTAATCTGAGACTAATTCCATTTCCTGAATATTCAAATTGAACGTAATATGGAAAAGCAGTAGTAAGTTGAAATTGAGAAATTATCACAAGTTAGAAATCTTTTTATTATACTATCCAGCAGCGGAAAAACATTTTACAACGGCTCAAGAAGATGCAAAATCTTGAATCAGCAGGAGACTACATAACGGTATGAAAACATTCGTTTTATCAAAGATTTTTCGAAAGCAGTATGTTCAGTCAACATATTCTGTGTTAATTGCTATACTAAAAAATTCAAAATGCAGGAAAAGCCTGTACAATGCTAAAATGGGCCAATGAAGAACCTCAAGTATAGAGAGGACTGCTGACAGATAACAATTTAATATTTCTTAGGCTTAAAGTAAATTAAGAAATTCTGAAAAGTTATAAATCTTCACTTAACTATTTAGGTGGAACAAAGCTTTTGCTCCAACTAAAGAAGATTTTTAAATTTTCTATGTTAGGTCAACATATCCTGTGTTAATTGCTACACTGAAAAATTCAATATACAGGAAAAGCCCGTACAATGCTGAAACGGGATGACGAAGAACATTACGAATTGAAAGAACTGCGTGGAGTTGATAAAAGGAGAAGACTGCTCACAGATAACAATTTTTCATTTATTTTTTACGCTAAAATTGATTAGGAAGTAGGCTAAAATAGGTGTAAATATCTATGTTTTTAGATCTGACATCCACATCCAACGAGAAGATACCACCAGTCGACTGGGCCTGGTCAATACAACAAAGGATGCAGAAGTGAGTTAAAATTGTAATTTAAGATATTCTGAAAAGTTATAAATCTTAACTTAACTATTTAGGTGGAACAAAGTTTTTGCTCCAACTAAAGAAAATGCAAGAATTCAAATCGAAAAGGAGACTACGTAACGGTATGGAAAGCATTGGTTTTATCTTGATATTTTTAAAATTCATTATATTAGGTCAACATATCCTGTGTTAATTGCTACACTGAAAAATTCAATATACAGGAAAAGCCCGTACAATGCTAAAACGGGACGACGAAGAACATTACGAATTGAAAGAACTGCGTGGAGTTGAAAAAGGGAGAAGACTTCCGAGAGATAGCAATTTAATATTTTTTAGGCTAAAGTGATTAGTTAGGAGGAGGGCTAGTATAAGCGTAGATGTCTTTATTTTTAGATCTGAAATCAACAACAACGTAAGAAATTTCAAAGTAGCGTCAAAAACATGTATGTTGTCATATACTACTGTTTTATGAACTGCTAAACTCAAATTTTATTTCAATTAATTTTATTTTTGTAAATCAGCACCTCAAGACTCTTGCATTTTGCGAAACAGTTGCAAAAGCTTGGGAGTGACAACGAGACTACATCAAGTTATTGCAAGGTACTGCATACTGCTGTTATTGCAAGTAGAGTAAAATACCCAATTAAATGAAATATAATTATCACCACTCACTTTTCAGCGGTCATGTTTTACATTTCAAGAGCCTAAGAAGACACTGCAGTTACAAAGGCATAATGTGAATGCTTCAGGATAATGCACGATGGTATAATGCACGATAAATTCTCACACATAGAATTTCATAGCTTTTCGCCATAGGAACAGTGTTATCTACTTGGGTAACTACTCATCATATTAACTTAATTTTCACGATGGGGGATTTTCGCATCTGGATTTATCTCCATGAACTATTCAGAATTACAGCGTTCCATTTAACCTAATCTTGATAAGAAAAAAAGTAGATGGCAATCGATGTCTTATATCGGACTTTTTACTGTGTCTAGTTCATTAGACATTATTTATTTCAAACGATTTGGTTCAAATCAATGTTATATGATGAATCTATCGTAATAAATTCAGTGCCCATATTGTAATATACAGCAGAGGCAGCTCGAATGTCGAAAATCGAAGGAACACGAAGTGGGAGGCAAAAGACATCACAAAGATAAGTTGATGAGTATTTCTTTCACTTTTTTTATTGGGTCCTTATTACTGAATAGTGGGAAGCGTATTAATATTAGAAAGCATCACAGGTGCACATGTGAAGCTTCCTAATCCCCGACCAATTCCATCTTTCCAAATGATCAAATTGAACTTTATATGCATATTTAGCTTGTGTTATTTTCTTCGCATGTCGTGTTATTGATGTTCATGTTTTTAGATCTGACATCAGATACCAGTCAAACGGACATGAAAAACACTACAGAGGATGCTGAAATAATTCGAAATCTGATTTAATAAAAGTTGTAAATCTTTCCATTTTACTACTAACATAAGAACACCCGGTCTTTTCCTCGTAGGCCTTTCCGTCGAAGCTCCCACGAAAGCCTTCACCAGAATTAGTGTATAAGGGAAAGCTCTTTAAGGTATCCTGTCCATATCCGGGACGTCGTAATATAGTGATACCGAGACGTTTAAAACTGCAAGGAATTTGTCTGTCTTTTCGACGTGATATTCTGGCAGTCAGGGTCGGGATCCCCAAGACGTGTGCAGTCCCTGGGACATATGTTTTTGGAAAATAACGACCCATTTTCTATGATCCTATAAATCTTTTGTGTCAGCCTTTTGTGTGGCTTTCTTTTCTTTCCCCATTGCTTAGCTTGTATCAAATCAGATATTACCTTATATTCTGACCTGACCTATGACCTACCAAAAGAGCTAGCATGTAATTGCTTGTATGATGTGCATATAACCATAACTTCACTATTTGCAAATTAACTATGATTATATATTTTTTCATCGTGTTTCAAATCAATTGTAATAATTTTAATTAGTTATTAGCTGGCCAGTTACTTCCCAATTTCTAGGCTTCTGAATTCTTAGCTTAATTCAACGTTAGATTAGGCCCAGAAAACTGGGTGGTCTGATTGGTGCAATACTTGCGTAACAATGATTGCATGGTGATGGTTCAAGGTGGCATGATTGCATTCAAAGACGTAGCAAACGTATTGTCGACAACCATGGACAATCCCGATCAAACTGTCGCGTGTGGTAAGCCTACACATGACTCATTAGATGTAGTTAATGACCCTAGGTTGTAAACCTCGGGTTTGGAAGGAAATCTGGTTTTAGGATTCCTAATCTTGTTTCTGGTGTAGAATGAAGAAAAAAGATTAGGGGGAAGAGTGGCAGCACATACGCCATTCGCAGCTAAGGCCAAATATTCCAACCAGCTCGCTGCCTCATCGGAAATAGCAACACTGGCATGCACTGTACATATGCCACATACCAACGCGAGTAGGAAATAAATGATGCAGGCTGGGCACGACTGGATTTCGCAGCACATTGTGCCACTACAACCATGCCATCCAATAGGACACAAAAGGTAGGTCACATGGCCTCATTAAACCTGATTTCACCTAATAATTTATATTATTTTAGTACATTGCTCTATGCGATGTTGAAATGACTTCATAATATTTACAATTTGCACTTTGTAAGCAATTAGATATACTAGCTAACCCTGGGTTTGTAAAACACTGGTTTACAGGAAAATTTGATCATAGGAGTCTGTCTTCCCATTGTAAAATGAAAATAAAGTATATTGCAGAATAAAATTTTACATCTAGAAACACTATACTTGAATATTTTTCAAGAGCTTGGTCGTGAATGCTTCATGGCTTTCTATATGGGTATCAAATTTCACCACATGACCAAGCTCACCATGATTTTCAGAGATGAATCCCCGGATTGGTGTGGTCAAAGGTCAGAAATGTGCAGAAGCCGCAAAATAGTACGAAATCAAATATTGGCACACAAATACGCAGTAACTTCACTATTGTAAAAGCTTGAAAACCACACACTGCTCTGAGGGCTCCTTTTCAAACTGTAAGAATTTTTTACTATGCTTGTTATAAATCAACTAGTATCCCTGGCTTGTGCTTTTGCTGTCAAACTAAGATAAAAATTCATATTTATATATATAAAACATAATTCTTCTTGATTTTCAGAAATCCTGGAAGAACTTCGAACACACTGGGATAACGATAAACCTGGACAATCTCGATTGAACCGACACATATGGTAGGCCTACATATAATTTGTTAGATACTGTTATTGACTTTGGGTTGGTAACCTCAAGTTTTAAGATTCTTAATTTTTTCTTATTGTAGAATGTTGAAAAAAAACAAGGAAAGAGTGGCAGCGCATACACCACACCTAAGGCTAAATATTCCAACTAGCTGGCTGTTTCAACGGAAATAGCACCAGCCACCGGTAAGCAACACTGGCATGCACTGTACATATGCCATATGCCAAGATGGTACGACTGGTTTTCGCAGCACAGCAACCATTCTGTCACTACAACCATGCCATCTAAGACAGCATATGAAGATGACACTGAAAGTAGGTCACATGACCTCAAGCCTGCTTTCCCCTAATAATAGAGAAGACAAAAGAAGATTGTATTGTTATATACTGTAATATTTTTGATTTTATTAAATTTTTTAATTATGGGGCTAGAGGAAATCTAACTGATGGAACCCTTTAAGTAAGCTATGAACAATGCGCTCTTTCTAAAAATTTAAATTGGTCTGTAAATCTTCGCTGTGACGAGCTTACAAGATACTCGTCTTAAAAAAAGAGCTAAAAACAATGCTCTCGATTTACAATCTTCGTCACCAATATAACTTGAATAAAATCGTTCGCTAAAAAAGGAGTTGATTGGAGAGAGAACAAAATCGTGCTCTATATCTCGAGCTCCTCAAAAAACAGTTTTACTCGTACAGCTTGGGAAGTATGCATGCCCAATCCGCATCACCAATAACGACGGTGATAAAATAAATAAGGGGCATCACGAAAGTTAACATTTTGCTAGATAGTGATTAATGATGCATCATGACATTATCATAGCAAACTGCTATATATACTCTATCTTTCTGAACTATGTAACTTTCTAGGACTGCAAAATATTAAAGAAAATGATAGGTGCCAGATTCTAATCTGTGGGACAATCTGTGGTGAAAATAAATTAAGATTTATGGTATCTTACTATTTCAATCCGTAGATGATTTTTAACCTTGGTAACTTTTACCTTTAACCTTTGCCGTACTGATGACCTTTCATTATTACATCAAAACCTTTTGCTTTCCTTTGTTTTTAAAGAGCTAGCAAATGATTGCTTCTAAGACGTGTACACTTATTTCCATATTCGTGTGTTATAACGCATATGTATAGGTGAAGATTTATACAAGCCATAGGGTAGAAGACCTTTAATGAGGCGTCAAAAATGTTTTACATCCCCTCTCATGTTTGCCCCAACTTCAGAGCTCCCATTGACTCTCATTGGCCCGTAGCTTTGCTTGTTCAAATTCAAACCTGTATGTATGTTTTATTGCACATTTTGTTCCCAGGAAAACAGCTAAAAACAATGCTGTTTGTCTTAAAGCTTCGCTATGACGAGATAAGAAGATGCTCGTTCTAATAAAAGAGCTAAAAACAATGCTCTCGATATAAAATCTGCATTGCCAATAATAACTTGGAATAAAAT
>QRAM01000148.1:58310-98530 GCA_013436055.1 Halocynthia roretzi | reverse complement strand
GAGAGCGAACAAAATCGTGCTCTATATCTTGAACTCTTTAAAAACAGTTGTACTTGTACAGCTTGGAAACTATGCGTATCCAGTACACGAACACTTTCTACAGTTGCATGCTAGCTTTTTTTAGAGTTTTTGTAAACTGAAAAATAAACTTGTGTTTCATGAAAAAAATGTGGACTGAATTAAGAATTTAGAAGCATTGGAGCGAAGGCGTTTGACTATTAGTCAAACATTATTATCACTGTCCTATGTATGAACCATTATTCAGTATATTTACTTTTCCATTCTCAACAGACTACTTTAACTTTTTGGATCTTCATAGTTTTATGGCAAAATCACAGGATGAAAAAAGTGTTCCTGACTAATGACTGAAATGGCCGTCCTGTGGTGTTAACAGCATGCTTGTTGCTTTCAATTCTCATAGGTAAGGCCTATATTGATCAATCGACCAAACGTCAAAATGTTAAATATGTAATAAAGAGATACTCAGAACAGTGGAATTCAATGTGCAAAGAGACAAATATCTTAAATGTAAATGCGATTCGTAGATTCGTATAGAAGCGATGAAAAATAATTGTAAGGTAGATTTTCAAAATATTATTATTACGTCTATTTTTAATGCAATTTGAAATTTATATTGATCTATCTAGCTGGAAGTGATTAATGCATTGATAACCCTTTTCATATAGATCAATGTACTTGGGAGTTACAGCGATACACGACATGTATCTGTTATTACATGCGTGTGTGAAATGACATGATATGGGATGGGATATATGATCCATTTAAATCATCTACAATCTAACGCTACAGTTCTCTTCTTTTAATTTTTTCTAAAAACGTGCTATGATAGAGTCAGAATGTTTCTATTTCATGTATATCAATGTCTACGATACGAAAGTAATTTAATATTTTAATAAAGATAGTTCGTAATACTGGAAAATTAAACTTCGCCGTTGTTGCCTGAACAAGGGAAATTTTGGTCGGGATGGTATGGAATCCTACTTGGAGAACTCCAACAACCAAAATGAAAATCTGAATAGACTTGATGTATCTTTCGTTAAATGCTCAACCGGGCGAGTTGCTTATTGACGGTAACTAGGGATGAGCAAGGTTTTTCCTGGTCGGCTAATACTTTTAATCGGAATAATCACCTACCTATATTCATTGAAACACCCACCACCGCGGACGATTTTTAAATGACTCTGCTGTACTTATTAGCTTATTGTAGATGGAATAAAGCAGATTTGTATTCGTTATTTTTCACAGCAAGATAAGATTAATACATTTGTTCGAGATTTCTTCAATGCTGGCACTGAAACGAACACAACTGTGCTGAGATGGCGTTTACTTCGCCAGAAATCCTAACTTTCAAGAAAGAATTTATCGAGAGATACACATTTTATTAGGTATCCTTTGAGGTCTTTGCTCGTTAGGCATTCTGAGACGTTTATTATACGTTATTTGAAACACGGAAGATATGTTGGTAAATGTTCAAATGATGCCATGTGTTCGCAGGTGACAGCGGAGTAAAGGAAATGAAAATTCGTTTTGAAACTCCTCTTACTTGTTCGTTTATTGAAGAAATTCATCGATATACAAGCGCTGTCCCTACATTACTCCGTAAAACTACAGATGAAACTGAGATCATGGGGTATAGAATACCGAAGGGTGTTGGTGTAAGTTTATCATTTAAACTTATGGAGATAAATTCTACCGATAGTAAATTGACAAAATTTTCTTACCAAAAAAGTTGAAATTAGAGGGTGACTTATGCTGGTAGCAGTCTTATGTCGTGACGAGGTAGTTGGTAACGATGAACTGCATACAATGCAGCTCAGTTCAATCCCATGTTTACCGTGGGCGAGCCTTCACAGGTGGTGGTCCTGCTTTGTAGTTTGAGTACTTTAATTACCCTCTGGCAAACAGTAGCAATGAAAAGAAGAGTGAACTCTGAAATCTTTATATCTTATTTGTAATACATTTATAACTGAATTTTCATTAAAACCAGGTACTGTACCACTAACATGATATACGTACGAAATTCGTTTACGTATTGGCACTAAATAAAGCAAGGATGAATGCAGCTCACCGCTCGGCGCTCACTCTCGTGTTTACATTACGCGATGCTCGTGCACTGCCTTTTACATAAAACCAATAAAATGCCAATAAATGTATTTTCAAATCGTTGTTAATCTATTTGCCGTCCATCACGACCCAGAGAAGTTCAAAGATCCGGAAGTTTTTAGACCGGGAAGGTTTCTCAACCAGGAGGGAGGGTTTGTCAAACATCCTCAAGTTATTCCATTTTCGATAGGATCTCGAAAATGCGTTGCTTCTAAGTTGGCTGAAATGGAAATCTACCTGTTTTTGACAGGCATCGTGCAGAAATTTAAGATTGTTCCAGAGAAAGGTGTGAATATTTTGCCAACGCTCGAGGAAAATGTGGCTGGAATTATGTGTGTTGGTCTGCCTTACAAGATGCGTTTCATAAAGCGATGAATTGAAATTGAAAAAGAATGTCCGCACTGGTTTATTTTTTTATGTCGTAATGCCGCTGCAGCGTGTGCAATCAGATGGGCAAGACGGCAACCATTCATCAGACTTTCAATGATTGTATTATTTACGGTTTCAAGCTCTGTTCTACCCTTGATAAATGCGTTTTTGTAATGAGCTGGAAAGATTGGGATCGTATATGGAACGAAAGGGTTTCTTTGTCAGTCAATTTCAAGGTCAACCCAAGGCTGTCAGATTATAGATGTACAACCAGTACTTGTAATAATGATGGTATATTGTTGTGGTCGTGTATGATCTGTTATAAGCTATAAATTTTTATTTTTTTGTATTCTAGATGAGTTTAAATTGAAGCACTAGAAAAAAATTACTCATCATGACTTCACTTGAAGTGTTGCTGAACTTGCTCACTAATGAGTATAAAACGATATGTATC
This sequence comes from Halocynthia roretzi, assembly GCA_013436055.1. Classification (NCBI taxonomy): domain Eukaryota; kingdom Metazoa; phylum Chordata; class Ascidiacea; order Stolidobranchia; family Pyuridae; genus Halocynthia; species Halocynthia roretzi. The sequence continues at coordinate 95,583 of QRAM01000148.1, read as the reverse complement.
GCGATCATTGCTGGACTTTTACTGTACCTATGGATGTTGAGGAAGTCGTCCAGATTTCCTCCTGGTCCGACCGGTCTGCCACTGGTCGGATATACTCCTTTTATTAGCAAAAATGCAGCCCAGACTTTTGTCAAACTCTCAAAGAAATATGGTCCTGTTTTTTCGGTTCATTTAGGCAGACAAAATTATGTTGTGATAAATAAATACGATATCCTTCATGAGGTGAGAAACAAATAATGCTTTTAAATTATAGTTTCTGGTTTAGTAGTTTGGTCCCTCTGAAAATTCTATCACCCTTGGTTAGAGTAGATTATGTAGGGGTAGGATTTGAATCAATAACATTAACTCTTAGCAAACCTAACCTAAGCTCATCTAACGTAACCGGCTTTTGGAGGAACTGCACTACTAAGCTAGTATTACATGCTGCACATGTCCACCTTATACTATCATATAAATCTGTTCATGGACAATAAATTTGAAAATGTTGAAATGGTGCAGTTCATTATAAATTTTAATTCAATTGAACAAACAACACCAAGCTACTGTTTATTGAAAAAATATGATAGATGAGCAGCATGAAAGTTTGAATGTCACAAAGTAGCTTTGAATTCAACCTATTTTTGCATCGAAAGCATCGACAGTCCCGCTCAATAGTTGGAAAGATTGGAACGTTAGTTAGGCCAATAAATTTTAACAGAAAACCAAACCCCTTTAAAAAAATTTTATGTTCCAGGCATTTGTGAAGAAATCCGAAGCCTATTCTGGCCGTTTGCCTACTTACGTGTTCGGGTTATTCTCATCAGAAACGAGTCTTATTAGTGAAGATTATGGTCCGAAATGGAAGTCGTACCGAAAATTTTCAGTGACTGTTTTGAAAGGGTAAAAGAAAAAAATTGAAATAGGAAAAATAACATATGACATATGACAATCTATGACAGATTTGGAATGGGCAAGAAAAGCATGGAAGGTAAAATAGCCGAAGAACTTGAGTATTTTTGCGATTTGCTTCAGTCGAAAAACGGAAAAGCTTTCAATATCGCTGTAAGTTTTGGTTTTAAGTTATAATCAGCACAGGTCAAACTCCTGACGTTTATGCACTCTACAGAATGAACTTATGAATGCTGTTTCGAATATCATTTGTTCGATTACAGTTGGACAACGGTTCGATTATAATGATGAAAAATTCAAACGCTTGATGTTTCTTCTCAACAGACGGTAAACCAATTTTCAGTGGAGGGTGTCCCTGTGTGACACTTGTGTTGTTTTGCTTATAATAACTCTTGCTCGTGTCGTAAGCTAATTATTTCATTCTTGACACTTCCATTTATTCTTTTGCTTGCAGAGTGCAGTTATGATGTCACCTTACACCAGTAGATTCTTAGATTTTTAGAATAACTTAGTGTAGTAACTAATTTGTTTAACCTTAACTGTCACTACTTAATGGCAATTATTTTTTGTCAGATCAGATTACGTAATGGTGTAAGATCCAGAGGAAATTCTCAGGTTTGAGTCCCATATAAAGCATTTGTTACTGAAATATTTCTTAAGGTATGGCAGTAAATTGGATTCACAATTGACGAAACTAATGAATATGGATATAAGGTTGCGGTTCCTTCCAGTTTTCAGAGATGTACTTAAGCGAACTATGCATCATCTGTCTACTCTCAATGGCAAGACAGACGATTTTATTTACGTTACTACAGGTTGAGAACCCTTCATCCGAAATCACATCCCCTAGATATCTCATAACATAGATGTTGCAATAAAATGTTTAAAAAAAATTAGGATGGATTTTGGATAAAGGGTTCTCAGCCATGCCAGCCATTATGATTCATTCAATATTTTTAAGCTTCACTTGCAGGAACATTGAAAAATCTTGTGAAAGAGCACAAACAAACCTTTGATGAATCAAACATACGTGATGTCATCGACGCATATTTACTTGAAATTGAAAGGAATGGAGAGTATTTTACTGTAAGTGAGAACTCTTAAACTAGCTAGTTCAACTAGCAGAAAGAATTGGCCCAAATGAGCATTCTGTGGAAAGACTTTTATATATAAAGGTGTTGGCACAGACCTAAGTAGGTTCGATTTTGATTTACTACAGCGTTTAAATACACCTGTGTTTCAGATTTTTCTTATCTAATTTTCAAATTACAGTCATACTGAGGTTGTATAACTATCAACCTCAGAAGTAATTTGGGTTGAAAGGTCGCATGCCATTTTATAATCTCAGATAAAAATGTTGCGACTTATCTACCAATATATGAGGTAGATTCATAGATACCACCATTATTTCAGTCACACTCTCAAGGTTTAGAAACCGAAAAAGGTCGTTGCCAATTAACTTAATCTCTCATATATTATAAAATTTATCAGGAAGAAGGAATTTCAGCGTTCATTCTAGATTTCTTTGTTGCTGGTACAGAGACAACTTCGACTTTCTTGAAATGGTGTTTGCTATACTTTGCAAAAAATCACGGATTTCAGGAAAAATTGTATCAAGAAATCCATAGTGTATTTGGTATTGCTTGTTCTATATCTCGATTCGGACATTAAAACAAATGCATTAATATGATAATTTTCATGAATGTAGGTGACAGTGGAATTCCATCTATGGAAAAACAAATTGAAACACCTCTTACTTGTTCATTTATACAAGAAATCCATCGACATAGAACGGTTATTCGAATGTTTACTCACAAAACTACAGAAGACACTGAACTTATGGGATACAAAATACCTAAGGACACACCTGTAAGATGTTAGTTGTTTGATTCAATTACGTGCTGTGTAGTTGGTCATAATATATATATATCAGTGATACCTTGCACTGTGTCGTTAATTGGTTCCAAGAGCTGGACCTGGACCCCAATGCCAAGCATGATGACAAACACCTAACAATTAGATTAAACAATATGCCGAAGTTATTGTAGATTATTTTAGTCATTATGCTTGGGAGCACTATCCTTCTTGGCATGGTTGAGACCGACACAGTTAAGTAATAACTCACGAAAAGCAGCAATAGATAAATGACATTATTTTATTTTGAATTGACACATTTTTTTGAATAATCACTATTTGTTTATTCCGAAAGATTCTTCCAAATCTATATGCTGTTCACCATGAACCAGATACATTCAGAGATCCTGATGTGTTCAATCCTGATAGATTCCTCAATGATAAGGGAATATTCTGCAAGCATCCACATGTGATTCCATTCTCAATAGGACCTCGATACTGTGTCGCTACCAAGCTGGCAGAGATGGAAACATACATGTTCTTGATAGGCATAGTACAAAAATTTATGATTGTACGAGATAGTGATGCAAGTGATTTGCCCTCGTTTGAGGAATCTATACCAGGTCAGATGAGTGGCCCTTTGCCTTACAAGATCAGACTTATGAAGCGTTGACAATATCAGAGAATATGTATATACATATTATCAATTCTTATTGGAAACCTTCAAAACCTTTTATCAATTCTTCATAATCTAAATTCGGAAGCAATAATCCCCTAATTTTTGTAGTCAATGTGCAGAAATATCTTATCTGAAGTGTGAAATTGAAAAAACTACATACAGTAATTATTATTACTTGTAACATTATTTTTTGGTAGATTTTGTGATACATTATTTTCTTCCACGCATGCATGCTCCAATAAAGATATGATAATACTTGTCGCTTTCATCCCACATCCCAACTCGTATACCAAATAGAATGGAATGCTGTATTTGGGAGTGCATTGTCTGTGTAAACTTGCCAATCACGCACATCACATGATTGTCGTCCATAGAACTAGCAAATTAATGGACAAAATCAATCAATCATTTTTCCTCTTTTTTTCGTAATACCGCTGCAGCGTGAGCAATCTGACGGGCAAAACGTAGTGTATGTCTACGTTGTTTGATTCATGCGAAGTTGAAATAACGGACGGTGGTATTGCCACTAAGGCGTGTGTAACACAGCGTGTTGCAAAACCTATTAGAACTCGTGCAATGGTCGCTGACGTATTGTGGACGTATGAACACATGCTCCAAACGGTGTCTTACAATAGTGAGAAATAGCTGATAATGAAATGGTCAACGTAGTGTTTACGTAAGAACACGTGCAAACGTACATAGGGAGAGGTTAAGGCAATAGGCTTTGGCTGTAATTTAGTGCTTCTTTGTTGTGATTAGGAGCCAACAGATTGAGTTTATTTATCTCGTGACGTACTCACGTCATAATTGTACGATATATTTATAGTCACCACAAGCCCTAAATTACATCAGTAATATACAATAACATGCATGGGAGCAGGAGCTATGCTCATAGTTAATTGAAGTTAGTTGAATTAGTTGAGTTAGTTGAATGGGAGGACCCTAACACTCAGAAGGGAGCATAAGCTGATCACCTGTGCTTTCTTCGGGTCTCAAAATTATTCCCTTGGTTTTATGGCCCTGTAAGTTCCAATATTTCTATATTTCCTGCATTTTATGACGTTTCTTTCGACATTTAATTTTTCGCTAGTTGACGTAACGTAACGATTTGATCACCACGAGATGACGCTATTGAGCTAATATTATGGTAACATATGCCCCCCCCCCTCCCTATGATATATATTCTATGCGTATGGTGGAAACATTGACACAATTTTAAATAGCCATCTGACCTGTGTCGCTCATATCGAGTCTCGTGAATCAAATCCATATATTCAAATAATTAAATACATATGTGGTTTCTTCTTCGCGGATTTTCATCGATTGCGGGGGGTTCTGGAACGTAACCTCCGCGATAGCTGAAGGATTACTGTAATAATATTATTTTTTTTGGTTATTGTCCAAGTATCAGGTCCATATCTGTTGTATCTATTCTATGGTGGTGACGTGGCTATTGAATGGATTAAAAAACTATTAACGATTGTTTATTACAGCATATTTCTCTTTAGCTCTCCCCATGTACACCTTCACGTAAATCCCCTTAACTTATATAAATTGTTCAATATAATATGTATCCCAGTACCCATTTGGGTGCCTTAGCTCTCCCCTTTGCGAAATAGATTTCTCACTGTCACCACCTACTAATTCCTTTCTGCTATTTCTGCTGTATTTTTCGGCTGCCAAGGTTTGAAATTATATCTTGAAAAAAACCTTGAATCTCCTTTGTAAATGGAATAAAATTATACCATTGATTCTGAACATGCAAATATTAGTGTCATATACATCCAAAACATTAGAAAAATGGATTAATTCCCTAAAAATCAAATGTGAATTAAATAAGTAATTCCTAACATAAAAAGAAGCTTATAAATGAATAAATAATGTATGGAAATTATCAAAATGAATAAGATTTAAAAAATGCAGCCGGAAAATACTTTATTATTATTTTTTCATTTTTACATATGCTCCACTCCAGTACCCTGCGTGGTGGAGTTGAGAGAAATTTCCCCGAGGCAATTTTACGCTGGTCGAAGTAGACGAAACTCCCGTAAATGCGTAGATTGATTGTCGGTCACGCTTACAATTAAACAGGAGTTCTGCAAAATTGTAGCACAATTCTAATTATTCTCGTAACGTAATGTAAACGTCGTATGCGCCAACCTCCTGTTGGCGCTAGTGTGTAATGAAATAAAGTTGCCGTATGGCGGTTGGAAAAAGTAGAATTATATTACGTCTTGTAAAAAGCGTATATAACTAAAGAAAATTTAAGATTCTCTTGATTATTAGTTAGCAACCGTGTTTTCGTAAAAATCAAGTGTATATATAAATATGTAAAATATATTTTAGCTGTTGTCTCAATATATTTCCATCCGCCAGTTACTCTTATAATTCATGCGTCAATAAGCAAGTACCGCGCATGCAGCGTTCTAACTTACACAAGGCAACAAACGACCAAGATAAGTGGCAAATTATCGGTACTGTTGGACTTTAGGGACCAATTCTACTTTAGGGTGTCCCTGTTGATAACTCTTACCCAGGTATCCTGAAGTGATCTGATATAGTCTTAAATATTTATGCAAATACAGACTTCAAACGGATGTTACCATTTTATAAAAAATATCAAATACCACCGCGGGGACCCTGTTACACAGTTCGCTGATAGGTTTTCCGCAGTTCTAATATCATTACTGAAAACATTACGCATCAATTAGTCAGTTCTTATGTACTTTTACTATTATAAAAACTACATATGTATGCAATGTAATACGGCATTGGTTGGATTTTTTTAAAAAACACTACCGATATGTGACTATCAAGCTTTTTATCAGAAGTTTAGCAGTGTCTTATAGAAGCTAATTTTTTCTCTAATTTTCTGCTCATAGTGCAACAAATATAACTAGTAGACAGTTTTAGCTCTTGGTGTGAGATACTTAAACTGCAAATCGAAAGGTAAGTTTAGAGCTCTTTTTACACTATCGCTATCGTATGATGAATAGAATCATCTTATGGGTCATACTGTAATTTATGCTACAATTTATACTGATGTCTACTTCAGATGGATGATATGCAACCACCACCGCCTCCCCCTATTCCACCTCCTCCAGGGCCACCAATGATGGGCTCCAATTTACCTCCTCCACCAGCACCACCTGGAATGATGCCTCCTCCACCTGGCATGCCACCAATGAATATGGGAATCATGCCTCCAGGTAGATATTCTAGAAATGCTTTTCAAAATTTACGTTGGTCAATTATGGATGCCTAATTAGGGTATCCCTTGCTGCATATTCCAAAAGCCATAGTTTCATATATGCACAGATATTATATATTCATTTGCGTAACGGTGACTGACCCAATGTCCGCTACTAAGCAGTGGTGTCATTATTCTGTCCATGGATTATCCCCACACTTTTATTGCGATTTGTTGAACCATATTATTTATTATGAAAAAATCATCAGCTTTGTATCAAGTTTCTTATCTATTCCTCTAAACTTCGGATCTCATTCTGGGTATTTGGTTCATTATGTAATCTAGAATATAACCTTTTGGTACATAGAGGTTTTGAAAAATGTCTGTAAAATAGTTATAAATTCTAGTGATACTAAAATGATTTTTTTATAGGAATCTCATCTGGTGGACCTGATATGAATTACAGAAATGATCTCATGCACGTAAGATACATTTTCCCACTCTTCCGTTCTTATATGTATCATTTTATTGCTCCGTGTATTTAATTTAAAACTGAAAAAGCAATCTATTTTGATGAATTCTATTCTGTTCGCACTGGCCTGGTTTGAATCATAATATCATATTATCATATTTTTAAACCTATGAAAGGTCTCAATCATAATGTAATACTACTCCCCAGTATTGTATTTACTGGAGCTAGAATCGAGTTGGGTTAGATAAGTACTAGCTTTAAAATGGAATCAACTGTAATATATTTTACATGTAAATTTGAAAGAGTTTTTGAGCTGCGAACTCCCAGACCTACAACAATTGAAATTATATTAGTCCCATTAGAGTAAATCAGACAATAAGTACATTAAATTACTTAACCAAGAACATTATTGACTTGACCGTACCCGAGTCACTAAATCCTATGACTTGACACAACTGTAGTAATTCATAATCATGAAGTTCAATTCTCATTTTGTAATTAGAATCCTTACAGTTATTGTGTATTTCCTATAAAGGAACCGGACATGTATGATAACATGCACAGAAATTACGATAATCAATATCAAGACAGATACAATACCGTACCACATGGCATGCATGACGGACCTGGTGGGTATGACGAACATGATGAATATGGCGTCGACCCAGAACTTTTTGATGGTGAGAATCAACAATGTTAATACATATTATATATTCAAGTATCCTGATCATAAAATCCTATGATTTGTAATCATGGTTAGTACCAGATGGAGTGAAAGAATCTAAAAAAAATGGCTTATGTTTTTTTTGGCTGATGGAAATGAAGTTATTGTTCTTATATCGGTACACCAGTGATTGGTTCCAGCACCGTTTCCTATTCATAGTCCCGTAACAGTTCAATAACACACCTCTTGACGTTTTTTTGCTTTCCCCATATCAATAAAGCATCATGGACTGTTGGGAATTTAATCGAATATTAAATGACTGAATGAAATTCAATGGTAAGAATTATTCATTAGAGTGAGGGAATAAAGGCAAGGCTGAGAGAAGAGCATGACACAGCGTGACATAACGCAGCTAGAATGGCAGTGGCTTCACTAAACAACATCCACTTGTCCAGCTACAAACTATTGAGTGTGGTTGCAACAGACAACGTCACCCAGTGAACAAATGTCGTGGTCACTGAAATTTAAGGGTTCCCTTGTAATTTTGTGCAGATTGACAAAAAAGTAGTGCCCAACCATCTGCTGGTTGTGTACCTGTATGGTTTTCCATCAGTACTATGCTAAAAGTTGAAGAGTCATTTAAATATTGAAAAACAATATCAGATTTGAATATCAAATACTTATATTCCGTTTTACCATGGTTCCCCTTTCTTAATAGAACCAATGAACGATCGCCTTTCCCCGCAGCCTCTCATGTCGAGGGACATCGAACCAACAAAAGAATTCGTTAGCAAGATGAAAGAGCAAGAGGATTCTGGAGGGAAAAGAGGAAGAGACTTTAAATTGCCAGCTGCATTAGAAAAAATGCTTGCATATAAAGATGAGAGAGCCAAAGAGGTGTGATAACAATTTCATTCGTGCTGTAGTTCTAGAAATCCAGTTGTACTTTTAATTTAATTATCTAAATTTTTTTGTTGGGTACGACCATATATTGGTTGTTCATAAACTTTCTTCAGTATCGTTATATGTATAATATTTTTGCGTCCTTTTCTTGCCTTATGCTCGTCCTAAATCCATTTTACATTTAGCATCCATTTTCTACTACAGAAATATCTGTGATTTTTGCTACATACTTAGTGAGAGAGATCTAACCAGCGCTATGCGACATATAAAATACACTTCTTAGTATATGATATGTACTTTGTCTGCTTTCATTCCCATGATCTGTAATTAAAGTTTTAACCTTAAACTTCTTTCTATTCTTTGTTTATTAAGAAGGAAATATAGGGCGTTTCAGGATTTTAGGTCAACATTGAGTCAGATTGAATAGTGAACTGATTCAGCATAACCCAACTTTTTTCACAGTGACATTTTATATACTTCAATGAACGCTTCATAACCTTTAAAATTTGATAATAACACAAGAAGCATTCCGTCACTATCTGATCAGGCTACTGTCAGGGCCCCTGAACTGCAAAGGGATAGTTCTAACTTCTGACTGTATTTCACATATTTGTTTACATTTAACATTTCTGTGTATGGCAATTATTTTCGGATGAAAATTGGTTCCTTTTTCGCTGGGTTCGATTCTACAGGGGATGTTTACAGATGTATGCTTCGATGACAATGCAATATAATACAGTATGTGATTCTTTATTACTGTTTATGGACATGTGATTCCTCTCTATGCAGGTTGGAGTCTCCAATGAAGACGTTAAAAAAGCAATGGAAGGGAAGCTTGAGCTTCAAAAGCCACAAAATGATGATGACAAATCAAAGGAATTATCACCTACTGATGAAGAAAGGTTTCAGTATAACATGTCAAGTAGTTTGAAACATGCGACTAATTTACATATATGTATAGAGAGCAGGAAATATCTTTTTATAATCCATCGACTGACACCAAATTTAAAAATAAATTCAAACCTGGTTTGGTACTGCCTGCAAGTATTGTTTTTCTAAATTTAGCTGATAATACGCCAGACCAGAGGTTCTCAACGTTTTTTCCATATACCTCTCTTACCAACCCCAGACGCACAGAAAACAAAAGAACAAAAAATCAACTACATCTACTATTTTTTTTACAACTTTAATGAGAATCCTGAGCCTCGTGCTGAGGAAATAATAGTCATTTGTCATTACTCAAAGTTAGTAGGTAAATCTAGATTCTAGAAAACTATCATGTAGCGCTGATAACATCCTAGAAACTATTTTTCAATTTCCTCCTTTGGGGAAATTCCCTCCCAGGAATTTTAAATTCCTCCTTTAGGGAGCCAAGTGGGAGATCCACTGCGCCAGACCTTTAAGTTAACTACATCTCAAGAGGGTAAAACAACAGCCATATATGATTTTGGGTTTTATTATTATGTTTTCTTATCTTCACTGCAATTTTTAAAGATAACATTTCATTCACATTTTGCTTTCAAAGTTTTACTCATGATCAGTTCTGTTAATGACCTGATTTGATATTTTACAGAGAACTGGAAAAAGTGAAAGAAGAAATGACCATAGAGCTAGAAAAACATACTGACCTAAAGAAGAAGGATGCTGCTACGAGACAAGCATTGAAGAACAAAAAGAAAAAGGAGAAGAGGAAGCGTAGACAAGGGCTAAAGAAAATGAAGAAAGAAGTGGTGAAAACATCTTCACCTGAGAAAGGGGAAAAGGATTCTAGCGAGAAGGAGAAAGATGTCGAAATTGAGTAATGCACGAGCTGTCGATATTATACTTTGCATTTCTTTTACCTTTTGCCTAATTATCGATTTACATCTTCTAGATACGTTGTTGAAACTCCGGTGATCACCGATCCATTCCTGGTAGAGTTTAAAAAAATATTTGAAGCTTTTAAAATTGCAGAACAGGTATTGCAGCCACCTTTATTTTCTCTTCTTGTTGATGCTTATTTTTATCCTGATTAACTATTATCTGTATTCATTACAGGTTGAAAAATCGACAGGTGGTGCTGAACAAGATGCTAAGTCTTTAAAAGACAAAAAACAGACGAAAGCCGAAAAGTTTGAAGAATCTGATAGTGACGTATGCAAAAGTAGTTTACTTGCATTTTAGGAAATATCTTGTTGCTTATTCTAGAAATGCCACTGGAATTATGTTACTAATCGTATTCTGCGAATATAATATAGTTTGACTTCGCTTTCAGTCTCTTTTTGATAACAGTAACTGGCTGATAACATTGAGTAAGGGATATGAATATGAAGGACCGATTGATATAGATAACAATACCTGATTGAGCAGCGTCCACTGCATTTGCAACTGTGTTGTGATGGAAATAGTGCAAACTGACCTAAAAAAGACATTTCTGCTGAAAAAATTGCTTAAGTTCAGTGTATCCCTCAGCAATCGGGGAAAAAACAAAAACTTTCTGGTCCTCATGGCAAGCAAAGCCTCGAGCCTCGTACACCATATTTTCATCTCATTAAATAAAAGTGGACGGAAGTGGACCAAATTACTCAATTTCTAGTGGATTCTTACACTAGGATACTGATAATATGTCTGTACCTTGCATGCTCAACTGATTTGAATCTCTGAAAAAAGTAACTGTAATATCGACTAAATTGATGCTGTAAATCACAGCAAAAAAGCATGTGTTTCAAAGCATAAAACCATAGACACTTATTGTATTGAACTTACCGGTATCGAGAATATTTAAGAGCTCCATTTCTGTCCGTACTAGTCAAGTTATGGTTTTGGATTCCAATTCTGAAACTACTAACCATCAATATCCACTTGCTTTATCACAGGATGAAGCAGCAGATGACAAACCAAAAATATCCAAGCGTCAGCTCCGCCGTGCTAACAGATTGAGTGTAGCGGAATTAAAACAGCTTGTTGCTAGGCCCGATGTGGTAGAAATGCATGATGTCACTGGTAAGCTTCGTTAAAATAATTATGCAATACCTATTTAGTTAGCTCAACCATAGTCTGAGAAATGCCTTTACCTTTGTATTAGGAAAGGTTCCCTTGATTAATGTTGCTCTGATTAACATGGTAAAATTTTAGGAAATATCTTGTTGCTTATTCTAGAAATGCCACTGGAATTATTTTTTAATTTTAATTTAATTTCTTGGACGTTACGTGGTTAAAATTTTGATTAATGCTGCTTCAAAATTGGGGCTCGTAAGAATACTACCATTATTGTGCTGTTGACTGGATAATATTTAACAACGAATATTTGGTATTGGTTATGGTATTAATCGAAGCATACAGGTTTGCTGTGATATGGAGAATCAATTGCTTATTCTAAACTGTAAAGAAAAAGTTTAAACTTTTTAGCTGACCCTTGATAAATTCTTCTGACCCGAACAGAAATCTACAGTATTGAATAAATGTTTGATTTGAGTTCAAAGTAGGATGTTGTCCCTTCAGGACCCGATTTATCTTTGTCTTTGTTTTTTCATGTTGCAAAATCTGAGTATTTTCGTGGTTCAGTCTGAATCTTCAGAAGAATGTATTCAACAGATCTTAGGCTGAAGGCTGATGTTTCTCTAAATTTGCAAAAAAAACATGCTCCACTTTCTTAGTAGTCCCGCAACCAGATATATTGTCACGAACATAACTGTAACCTTATCCTCTTCGCTGAGATAATTACATTTATTTTACCATTCTGTGTTTACTAAAATGTTTATCTTTTACAGCTCAAGATCCCAGATTACTGGTGCATCTGAAAGCCACACGAAACTCTGTGCCAGTTCCTCGTCACTGGTGCTTCAAGAGGAAGTACCTGCAAGGAAAACGTGGTTTTGAAAAGCCCCCCTTTGACTTGCCTGACTTCATAAAGAAAACTGGTATTATGGAAATGAGACAAGCATTGCAAGAAAAGGTGATGATAATGAATGTGTTGTTCTTGAAATGCTGATGTGAGATGATAATGTTACTCAAGACCCATCTACTATGTACACTGCATATCATATGTTTGAAGCAGTTCGGAATGAATAACTACTACCATATATAGCCTGCATGCAAGTGCAAGAGAATGAATTTACTTTGTTAGCTGAAATTTGACTTTGTGGAATCGCATATCATGATAGAGAATTTCGTCACAGTCATGAAGCTATGGTCCGGTAGTATAGCAAAAACTGTATTACATTACCTAAAGTAATGAATAATTTATCATAATAGAAAAGAAAACGTATTTTTTTCAACCAGCTGATGATTTTGAATTTTTAGAGACAACTTATTGTTTTATACAATACAATGTAGGCGTTTCTGAAGTATAACCGAAATCGTATTTTCATAATTTTCTCCGGCTAGAGGTTCAGTTTGGTTGATGGTTTCTGGTGCTTAAGTTTTTTGTTCCAGTGTAGGTTAATTCGGGTTCCTGGAGGGGAAGCATTAAAAGATCATCACACGCAGACTCTATCACTTTGATTGAAGCATAATTATTACAAATTGTCATTACCATTATGTTGAAGTTAATCTAGATCTGCACTTTTAAAAAATATGTGTACTTATGCATAAGTAAATACGTCAGTAAATAGCTCGTTATCCAGCTCGATGGAATCTCAATTTTTAAGATTGCTTTTTACTGTGAATAGCTTCACATCTAGGCCTAACATTTTTTTTACTATGTATTTTTCCAGGAAGACCAGCGTACAATGAAATCTAAGATGCGAGAAAAAGTTCGACCAAAAATGGGGAAGATCGATATCGATTATCAAAAGCTTCATGATGCCTTCTTCAGATATCAGACCAAACCGAGGATGACGATGCACGGAGACCTTTATTACGAAAACAAGGAATTTGAAACACGACTCAAAGAAAAAAAGCCAGGAATATTATCCGACGAACTGAGAACAGCACTTGGAATGCCTGTCGGAAATGTAGGAATATTGATTTGCATCCGTTGATCTATTGAATTCTCAATACCCCTTTATCCATGGTTTTATAGAACTGAGAAGCATTGTACAGTGGGTACTCTTTTAATGAATCCAATTCATTCCTGGAGTTACTTCATTTAGTGGATACATATATGCAATGAGGTTTTTTATTAATCTGTTCCAGAACCTCAGGGCTACCCCTACCTATTTTTTCAAGGGTTCAAAGCTGAAATATATAAATTTTAAGTATTAAAGATAGCGCTGCGTAGAGCTAAGCTGTCAAAAAAGTTGAAACATGCGACCTCATTGTCACTTAGTAAAATGAATCTGAATGAGGAGCAATTTGTAATGGGAAAATTTGCTACCACGGTAGATCGTATACAGAGGACCTGTTGTACAAGGAACTTTATTCTAAGTTTTTTTTGTCCACATGTTATTTCCATCAGATATTTTACCAAACACCTCATGTAATCTTGCCAAAAGGTACAGGGATCCATTGTCCCCCTGTTACTCAAAACATGTGCTCTGGTGGAATATGAGACTCGAGTTGCAAAAAATTTATAGCTAGATGCCTTTCTCTGCCACCAAGCTTTCAGGCTTGTATTGCCCTCTGACTGGTATTATCCTACCTCTTCAGGGGTCAGGATATCCAAAGAGATGTGTTAAGGTTAGGACAATGTTGTATAAATATCTTGGTCTGTCAAAATAATTAATTATCCTGCAGTACAGTGCAGTTTGGGTAATTCCTCTTACATCTATCTTCTCCAGATGCATCCAAGTAATGCATGAACAGTGATTCCTGGCTCTGAAAGGATGTTATAGACTTACCTGGGCAATGCAGGGTTGCTCTGCTAATTACATTACATTCGTTAATTCTTGAAATGTTTTCTATATTTAATTCTTTGATTATCATACCTGCCTGACAGTATCATGGTTTTTCAGAACAAGGAAAAAATTCCTCCACCCTGGCTCATTGCCATGCAGAGATATGGCCCACCCCCATCTTACCCCAACCTGAAAATACCAGGTTTGAACGCACCCATTCCTGACAACTGTTCGTTCGGGTATCATGTAGGCGGCTGGGGTAAGCCTCCCGTCGATGAAATGGGTAAACCTCTTTACGGAGATGTGTTCGGTACTCAGGGAGGACAGAATGAAGAGACCGGTTTTGGTTTGTATTCACTAGTGAAAATATCTTGAAATATGAAAATATGTTGTAAAAAAGGCTATCTTGCAGCCCTAAATCTGCATAGTAATGTATGGATGAAACTGCAGCAGGCTCAACTTATATTTCCGTAGATTGTATATCCTTTGGACGTGATCTATTGTTGAACATCAAGTTAAAAATATGCTATTATGCTTTGTTTAAAATTAGAATTTCATTAGGCTTCATGGGATACCTGAGTTTTTCACAATATTAAGCAGCTCCACATTGCAAGCATACAATAATAAAAAAATGATACCACTATGATACAGCGTTACAGATAGATTAAGAACGCATAAACTCAGCTTTCTTATGAGAGAACACCAATTTAAATATTTAATAGCAGCGCATTCTTATTTCGATATATAAAATGAAGTGGGCCAAATTAGAAATTAATTATTTTTCTTCTGATTTTTCATGCCACTGAGCGGTAACTACAGCAATGTCGTTCATATAAGAATTAATTATCTGTCAGCAACACCGATCTTCACTCCACTTGCATAGCACTTGTGCTCTGCCGGTACATTTTATAATATTTATTGCCATAGATGATGAAGTTGATAAAACACCTTGGGGCGAACTTGAATCGGAGAGTGAAGAGGAAGAATCAGAAGAGGAGGAGGAGGAAGAACAGCAGCAACCGACAGACACAAGTGGTTTTGTAACTCCTGCAGAAAGGTATTGGTTTTTATTGTTGTATTGTTTGAGATTGCAATTTCACCCAATGTCTTGTTCACAGCGGACTAGTAACGCCGAGCGGAATATCATCGGTTCCAGCGGGAATGGAGACTCCTGATATGATCGAACTTCGTAAGAAAAAGATAGAAGATGCCATGGAAGGGTATGTTTGTAGGACTCTTTGGTTCATTTGATAATGAAGCTATTTATCACTTCACATAATCGAAGTTTATCTTTGCATATCTTCTTCTGTACTCTGCCTAATAGTTATCTAGTTGGTCTCTGTTTAATAGTGGTGAAACTCCTGATCTCTACACCGTTTTACCTGAGAAAGGTGCTGGAATGGTCGGCAGATCAATGATGGGATCAGCACACGTATACGATGTGTCGGCAGTAAGTAGTGTCATTGGCATGTTACAAGTACACAACTGGTTTTCTGGCACTTTTGGTTACCATGAAGGATTATTAGGATTTGCTGGGCCATCAGAGGTCACATAATAATAAATATTCAAGAACACACCACCATGATGCTCCCTGATCATGCCTCCCTCATCTCTGGAGCATCATGGACTGTTGGCAAATCAATCAAATACTAAATGACTAACTGGAATACATTGGTAAAAATCATACATTTTAGAATGTGTGATAGAAGTACAGGAGCTTGATAAAAGGAAGCTAGTTTTCCTCATTCAACTGGAAAACAAAAAATAGTGGACACAACACACAGCACCTCTTGTGATCCACCCAGCGAGCTAGTCTTGTGGTCGCATAAATATAAGTGTTTCCTCACATAGAAAGGAGTGTCTTATCATCCATTGCCAGAAAATCGTTGCTGTACCATTGATATGAATGTGTAAAGCCTTCACTAGATTTGTGAATGTATAACTCTGTGTTCTTGAGGCATGCTCATACCTCTTGACCTAGGGGTATGAGCATGCATCAACAACTCATAATACGGGGAAGGTTTTGTTCAAGGGGGAAAAGTTGATTGGTTGAATGATAGATATGTATTTCATTACCGTTTCTCACGAGGGACTTTTTTGCAGTGTACCCAACGATAATCTCCCATTTTATTTAGGGAAAACAAGCTTTAGGTAAACAAAGGGTTATAAGTTGGGGATGTCTTGCATCTGGTTTACTTATCCGGGAAAGCTGGGTGTTTTTGTTATTATAACATATTATTCATACCTAAGGCAAAGCGAACTGCGAGTGTGCCTTCCTCAGACCCATCTGGTGTCGAAGTTGCACTCAATCCTGAAGAGCTCGAGTTGGATACAGCAGCAATGGCAGCAAAATATGAAGAAAGAGTACGTGAACAGCAAGCGCAAGTGCAAAAGGAAGATTTCAGCGATATGGTAGCAGATCATGCGGCAAAACAAAAGGTGAAACTACAATTTTGTAATCTCATATTTTTATTACTCAATGAATATTCTATTTCTTATTTTCTGTGCTCTGTTCGAAAGACAACACCTTTGGCCTTTGGCATAAGCATATCTCCTTCATTAGTAATTATTATACTCTGCATTCTCTCTATCCTAGGCCTAGGGGCTTTTCGTTTTAGAAATATTCATGGTAATATGAATTTCGCTCTGCAGTTCATGTTCTTTATTTATACAATATTTTGTGCTACAGAAAAAGAGGAAGGCACAAACGCAAGAGACCGGGAGAACAACCAAGAAATATAAAGAATTTAAATTTTGAAGTGATTTGGGATTGGAATATTCCCTACAGAATAAGCCAGTTTCTCCAACATTCCTAGACTTCCCTTCTGTTGTATCAATCACTAGTACCAAGACATTTGTTGTTTGGTGTATTCAAGTTGTAAAGCAGAAATGGAAATTACAGAATGCCACATATATATAAAGATATAAAATCGATCAAAAGAGCAATTTACCTAGGTGGTAAACGTGAATCTTCCAACAAATGACATTTTGTAAGTTTGCTTGCAAAATTATGATTTTATGATTATGCTGGCAAGTGTGGTGAGATAGCGAAAACAGCAACTTCCATTTACGCACATTTAAAAAAAAGAACACTTCAGGTAGGCTTGATAAAAATTCTGGAAAATATATATGATGAGGAGGGAGTGTTGCAAAGTAATAGTTATTTAGGCATTTTCTGTTCCATAAGGCTCCAGTATCTTGCGACAAACATTGACTTTGCTTTAAACATCTTGGAAACAAAATTTCCAACGGTGTGGCCGAATAGTTCTCCCACGCCGCCATTACGTCCCACTGGAACGATCATCAGGAATTGCGGAGTTTTGTAACGTTTCGGATCCTTCTTTTGTTGTTTATGCACCAAATTTTCGGCGATCAGCTCTGCGTGGCACATCGCTAGGTAGGCCATTTTTTCCTCGTCTATATTGGTGATATCTCCAATAGCATAGATGTTTTCGGTACCCTCCACCAACAAAAAGTCATCGACTTTCAGTTGACCATGTTCCGTCATGGAATCTCCCAAGGCCGATCTGAAGACCTCCGTTGCGAATTTCACCCCGGTGCACGGTAATATGAGATCAACTTTGATTTCTTTGCCGCTTTCGGTTTTCAGCACTTGACCTTTCACACACTTATTCATCTGCAATTCTGAGAGATTGGACGCTCGCTCGTTCAGCATTAGATTTATGCCTTTTTGTAACACGCATTTCTGGAGGTTTACTTGCGTATTTCTTTTAAGCCGTTTGGAGCATAGAAAATCCCTTGAATGTAATAGAATGACGTTCTTGTTTGGAAAATCTTGTTTGATTTCGCCAGACAATTCAACACCGACGGCTCCACCTCCAACGCAAATAATGGTTTCGGATTCGACAATTTCGTTGTTGATTGCGGTGTACAATTCAATTCCATCAGACTTGGACAAGTTTGGATGATCGCTCGTCACTTTCCCCGGGAACGGTGAGCCAGTGCCAGTACAAAGTACAAGATGTGTATAGCTAATTACCTTCCCGTCCTCTAGCGTGATGGAATTTCCCGCCTTATTTATATTTACGACCTTGCCTCGAACAAACGAATCTGCAAAGGTACTGGAGTAGGGTACGAAAATTTTATCCGCAAAATTTCGCTCAACGCAAGCTCTAAGTGCGCCAATGTTGTGAAAAAAACAGTCTTTGGGGTCGATTAACGTGTATTTGCAGATACTTCTTAACTTTAGTGCCAAGGTTATTCCCCCATAACCACCGCCGACAATCACTACATGGACGTCATCATGGATTGGAGCAGATCCTCCACTACCCATTGTTACTAAGTTAGAATATCTGAAATTCTATATCTGTAAGTCGGGGAACACAAACATAGGTATTGTGCAATACAGTACTTCGAAAGCTTGCTAATGTTAAGACAATAAGTGCTTCACCTTCACGGATTATAATGGCCTTAGCAAATCAATTTCTGCGGCATATAATATGTCTTAGAATCTTATAATATAATTGAAGAGAAATTTATGTGTAGGTACTGGTGCAGCTTAGCTCAATCCTGTGTTTACAGTACGTGAGGCTGTGAGGTTCATGTAATAAGTCGTGCTTGCTTTGAATACTAGAATTACCCTCTTCCAAACAATGACAATGGGAAGTACTGTATCAACTTTTCCCAGCTGGTATTATTAAACTGTATACTTACATTAAGCCTTATTAAGGCTTAGTCAGGCAGCGCCGAATTTCTCTGCAAGTAATTTATAAGTAACAATCACTATCATAACAGATAACAGACGTTGCCGGAAGCGCCTGTTATACCGCGCGTATCTGCTCAATATCCTATATCATGTGATGTCAGATCAATGTGTAGCGTACTTAGTTTGCCATACCCTTCACTCATAAACCTTCCTTCACTGAAAACTACTGTATTTCTTATTTAGGTTTATGCTCTTGCTAAGCGTCTATCATTGTACATATTTTTTTATCAGTTACACCTTCACAAATACCGAAAGGAATAACTTATGGAAGCCTCCAGCAAAGAACTAAAACAGTGACTAGTGTGTCTGGGTATGTGTCTCTTATATAATTTACTAAAAACGCATAGTCATCGTCACGTGACTATTACATCGGAACTAAGTACCGTACTGTGCTGTTAACTAAGACTCTGCACTGTATTCAAATGCCATCTAAACAATTTTAACAAAATTAAGTTTCTGGAAAATTTGGTCCCACTGATTTTACAACTCATTTTTCTGCTTCTGGGCGAAGAAATACAGTACATAGATTGTTGGGTTGAAGCACATCATAAAATGACTTCACAACAGTGGTTCTGAATCTTGGGTGTGAGAGAAGTTTCTAAATTTTTGATGGAAACTACAGCTTGACCTCCCTAAAGAAGCGCATTGCACTTACCAGGACATGCAGTACAATAAGAAACTGGATGATGTACCGAATCACAAGACTAAAATAAAACTGTACACGTTCGAAATAGAGAGAAAGTGCTTGTCTCTCCTTCTCTCTCTGTGTGTGATCTGTTCGCGTCTGGCAACCAAAACATAAGAAATCGAAAGGCGCAGGCAGGACATGAGCACATTCCGGTGGCCGATCACTGAAAAGGTTAAGAACCACTGCTTTACAGTATGGATTGTAAGTGGTTCGATGATAATGTAGACTCTAGATGCTAGAGTGACTATTGCTCGACTTTGTACCTGCAGTACCAGCTAAATACTAAATACTGCTGTAGCTGACATATTGTCCGCGTGCAGGTGATACTGCTAGTACTGCAATGTGACAAATTTACAATTGACAACAAAGGGAGTTCTGCATAATTGTGTACAATTCTAGTATACATGGATTCGCTATGAAATTCTGCATTCATTAGCGTGTCGTATATAGTGGAGCGGAAATCGTTAGGTGAAGTAAAAATTTCCAACCGCTAGATGGCAAAGTACAATCAAGTGATTTGTAGCAGTTTTGACTCACGGATTTACGGACGACGCAAGCGGGAAATTATGTTTGAGTGGGACAATAAGTTTGACTTAAGTTAGTATCATTGATCACTAATATCAAATAAAGGAAAAAAATTGCCAAAACAGCTGAAATTCGATGGATTCGGTATTAGATGTTAGAGGATGTGATAATAACGGTTGATGATATTATTTGCTTAAGGACTTTGGGAGCAGGGATAAGGGTATATTAATGTACTACACATATTATAAATATGCGATTCTTATTGTTATAGTACCGCTCCATACGTTAGGATTTACCTATTGCCTTGTAAGATGATAAAACAGACATAATGTGTGGAGTTAAATGAATTGAATGAATTGAATTGAAATATTATTTGTGAATTTAAATATTTCTGGATTATTTTGCTACTACACGTATTGGACCAATTATCAGGCGTCCTGAAATCCGGAAAGACAAGAAAACGGGAAGTTTTCTCCCGACGTCGAGTCGCCACAGTTGTGTATCGTCAATTTAACCAGTGCATTCGCATAATCGCAGATATCCTCTGATTTTTATCCTTCGCCATGCCCAGAAGGCCAAAAGAAACTCCTCTTACAAAGGAGACTCTGAAGAGGAAGCATTTATCGCTCTCAATACAGAAGAAAGTGGAGTTGCTGAAGCGATTAGATAAGGGAGCGTCGGTGCGATTGTTATGTCACGAATATGGTGTCGGTAACTCAACAATCTATGACCTCAAGAAAAATAAGCAAGCGATTCTTAAATTTTACGCTGAAAGTGATGTGCCGAAAATGATGAATAAACGCAAAACATTACATCAAGCCAAAAATGTGGATGTAGATAAGGTTTTGGTCGAGTGGGTTAGGCAGCGAAGGAGTGAAAAACTTCCGCTTGACCGTGCTGTGATTATGGCGCAAGCTAAGAAATTCCACAAAGACTTAGAGCTGACAACAAAGTGTGAGTACACGCCTGGGTGGTTCAACCGATTCAAGCATCGCCACGGCTTCCGCAATTTTAAAGTATGTGGTGAGAAAGCTTCTGAAGATCATGAAGCTGTTGAGGCCTACCTGAATGAATTTGCACCCTTAGTGTGCCAAGAAAAGTTGTCACCTGAACAGGAGTACAATGTCGACGAGACAGCTCTATACCCAAGGAAAACATATGTTACTCCAGACAAAGTTGCACCATGTGTCTTCAAAGACTCAAACAAACGACTGACCATACTAGGGTGCAGAAATGGTGCTGCCACCCACATGGGTAAACTTATTGCAATTGGAAAAAGGAAAAAACCCAGGGATAGTGATGAAAATAATGCTCAGAATCATACTGAGAAAGTGTCTATTGATGAGTGCATTGGTCTCACTGTACGCCTTATTAAAGGACTCGAGCAGAAATCCTTTATTAGTGAACAACAAGTGATGTGGCTGTACAAAATTCAGAACACATTAATTAATGAAAAACCTAAATATATGGAGCAGTTAAAGCTGCAATACATATTGGATAAAATTATTATGAACGCCTCTGAGGAACAAGCTTCAACCTCGGGTGTCAGTTCCTCTACCCCTGAACAGCCTGCTGCTGTTGTTAATGTCGATGTTGACTTTTCAGATGAAGACTCATTTTCAACAACTGTACTTACAAGCCTGCATGAGGAGTAGAATGATGAACCATGTTTGGGTAAGTGTGCAAAATAAATACGGTAGTTTTCTTTGTTTTTTATTTTAAAATGTTTATGCCTATTTAGATGCCATGGTACCAGAAAACCGTTCACAGGTTCTCATGAGAAACACACAAAGGAGAAGCCATTCAAATGTGATGTATGTGAGAAATGTTTTCCTCAGCATGGAAATCTGAAACACACATGAGAATTCACAAGAAGGGGGAAACCGTATAGATGTATATTCGCGATATATCGTTCAGTCGGAAATCAAGCTTGAATTCTCACATGAGGAGACGTCTGTTAACGCACACAAAGGAGAAATTATTGCAATGTTGTTTGTGCCCTGCAAAATTTTTACTAAATAGGAATTGCGACAGACACAAGAAATGCATACATGGTGTAATGTACTGCAAGTGTTCGGTATTTGGATATCAATTCACATCTAAATATGATTTGAAGGTACATAAAGAAAAACATAAAGGATCTGATAGCCAATATCATTGTGAAGTTTGTGATTTAATATTTAGAAATCTCCATAATTTGTCTGAACATATGAGAGTTCATACGAGGGAAAAACCATTCGAATGTGAAATATGTGATAGACCATTCCAATATCTTCATAACATGAAAGTGCACATATGAAAGAAAAACCTCGGTGATTCGGGATAAAGTGTTGGTCATATATAAGCATATAAGAACTCATTTAAAAAATAATAATTAGATTTCTTTTTATATGCTTTCACTTGTCCAACTGCATTCATGCTTAGCGTATCTACTTTTGGCAAAGTGGTCATTGATTTGACAAAAGCTATCGAGTGTGATGGTTCTATCTTGTTTAATAAAATATTGGTAATTTGACTGTTTACAAATTCAATACAATGGTGACTAGTACTTCAAACAACCTTATCTTTGTTCACCCCAGACGTCGAATGCTAAATTTGATTCAGAGTCCGAACAATGCTTCTATATTTTAATAAGGATCTGGCCGGGACCACGTGTGTGTGTATGTGTTGTTTAAGTTTATAAAAATGGGTATTGTTCAGTCTGGGAACAGATAATTCACTTACCATAGATTTTTATGGGGGAGATTTTAGTGTTTTAGTACAGATTCGCTATCTTTTAACGCAATACTCACTAACTAGACATATATAGAGAGACCTCATAAGGAATTCAAAATTATAACTCTTAAATATCCTGTCCCGCAATGCTCTTAAGTAATCGTCCACCACCATTCGTTAGTTAGTGACCGAGCATTGTGCTACGAAGAGGTTTTACGTTCTAGGCGAGTGTAGCCAAGATGTCAGCTACAGCAGCATTTAAGGACAATAATAAACCAGCAGTACCAACTGAATACTGCTGTACCATCATACTAAATACCACTGTAGCTGACATCTTGGCTGCACTCGTCGTATCGAAGTTGTTGTGCGACATTGATACGTAAAACCTCTTATTACAATCTTACAGCATCATTTAGTATGGTACAGCTGTATTTAGTATGATGGTACAGTCTGATTTAGTATATAGGTGGTAAAAAATATAATTAAAAAAATCTGCTTTATATTATTCCGTTTATGCATGGTATATGCATCAAAGTAATGGTCGCTTTCCTAAAGGTTAAAGGTCAAAAAATAACCATGTGTGTTGCATGGTGAAGCCAATTCAGTGTTGCGACCAAAGAACGCTAAAACAATTTTGCGTGCATTTCAACCTTTTTGAAGTGCGAATTCAGTGATTTCATCAGAAATTCAGATTCACAGGTATGTTGTAAAATAACATTCAGTGCAGGCAGATTAATAATAGCATGAAAGCATCGATTTTCTCATTTTTTCGGATCAGGATTTGGCATTTGTGAGTCCAGAGAAAGTTTATATCTATCCCCGTTCAACCGTACATTGGTGCTTGTACTCCATACTTAATCTGTTGCACGAAGCCGTTTGAACTCTGAATTGTTCGATGTATGAATCAAACTCTCCCGTTAAAAATAATGGAAAGTGAATTAATCCGTTCCCAGACCCTAACCCGAACCCATTTCGATGAATTTAAAAAGTGAATATTGTAGGAATCCCGTCAGCCTGACTTTTTTTCATCCCAAGGGCCTATTTGCTGATAGTTAGCTCGAGGTCGCTGGTTTAATTTGTACCATGCACGCAGTTCGAACGTTGGATCATTGTTCGAATTCTGGATTTCTCTGCGGGTTATACACCGGGGCGGGTTATCTAATAAATTTAAAATGAAAAGGGTTGATTTTGCCAAACATTACACAGATCATATTTGCTTTTTTTAGGTATTTGAACTAGGGTATTGAAAAATGTAATTTTGAAATAAGGTATGAAATTACAGTTCAATATTTTGGTAATGGTATGGTACAAGAATTATTATTTCGGACAGTCTGAAATTGTGTTATAATGAAATTGCCTGGGTTCAATTTGAGAAAAATATATTACTGTGACATACTTCCACCCTTGCACACCACTCACCCAGTTATACTCTTAATAAAGTTCTTGGGTAAAATAATTCGACTACTCTGAAGAATTTAAGAAAATCAATTTTAAGGAAATTGTAATATAGTATGGTAGTCATAAGCTTTTATTAAAGAATGTGTGCTTGTATATAATATCTATATGCTCCAATTTAGCCTCGTTTTGCCTTTCATGGCTGATTTTGGAAGGTTGTAAATGTAGTATAGGGTCTTTCTATCTAATATATGCATTTATTTTTCATCTTTAGACGTGTCTTACAATACTAAACTTTCTTGAATAAATCAAATAAAAAGATGCAGCTTTCTGAAGAACAAAACGTAGAAGAATTAGCTTCCGAACGAGGAGATGAAGAAGCTATTAGCAATGCTGCCTGGACAGAGGCAATTGGCAAAATAATGCGGAAGCAGCCACCAAAAGAGTCAAAGAATGTAATTTTATCGAAAAATAAAGAGAAACTGGAAGAAAATCGACAGGAAAGATTAGAGCAAAGGGAACGGACTAAACAGGTATGATAGAGGTTGGATATGTGTGGTATGTGTTATATGATATGATCAAATTATCCCTTGTATATAACCTTGTTGAATCTTCAAAATAAGTTCTCAGAACTTGAAATTATAATATAAATATGGATGTGTAAAATAAAACGAATTTGAAAGTAAGTTCACTTTATATTGAGGATACATAATTAAACACAACTCTCGATTCGAATAGTTATCATATCCGCCACCCCTCAAACCTTCGATGTGTTTAAACATTCAAACTGAATTAGGGCCTGACATACATGTCTGACACAAGTAACCCCATCATACACTGCAGTATGTTTGGTTAGACACCAAGTATACAAGTTTTTTTGAGTTTGATGTTCAAAGGTTAGTTATAGTATATCACAATCAGAAAAATCATTGATATGAGTGACGTCATAACAGGAATCGATGCACATTTTTTTGATTCTGTGTGTGCAAGTCGTCTCGGTAATATATACACGGAAATTATTGTAATAGTTACTGGCAATAGGATTTCCTGCTTTTGTATGCATCAACTTGATGGAACCTCTTTTAGCGCAGAAAAAATTAGGGATATTGCCTCTTTACACTGTACATTGCTGATAATACTAATTTTGATAAACTATCTAAATACAAGAAATCATTTATTTTAAATGTAATTAGAATTTTTTATTTGTTTAAGTTAAGTTAAGATAAGTCTATGTTGCTTGAATAATAAGATTACCTTGTTTATAAGTAGATACCATGCTCTCAAGAACACAAAATCAAACTTTACTAATTACCATGGCGATGGTAATAACCTTTTTCGAATCCTTGTTACCAAAACATCGGAGAACCTTCTGTATAAATTGAGCTTTTAGGTTTAATTTTATAACAACTAGCATAATCCTATTGATTTTTTTTTCTTTCAGTTGAACAAAAAGAGAAAATGGGAACAAATGAATTACGTAAAACCGTCTGTGCTAGAAAAAGATTACGAGAGAAGCCTGCAAAAAATTGCCACTCGGTAGAAACCTTCTGTTTGCTGTATGTAGAAATAATAAATAAGTCTTCAATATATACATGCTGTTTTATTTATGTTTCAGTGGTGTGGTGCAGTTATTCAATGCTGTAAAAAATCACCAGAAGAAATTGGAAGAAAAATTGAAATGTGCCAAAACCGAAAATAAAAAGGAGCAGGTAGAATTTTTTGTTAGTTGCAACCATACAACTCGGTATGCCACTATTATTAAGATGATTAAAATCATCTTTCTACCTAAATAAGAACATCGTTTTTAATATCACATCCAAGTAGAATGCTTTTCAGAAAAATATTCCAATCGTTATCATCTTCAAAATGTGGCCATTCGTACTACACACCCATTGACCAAATCTGTTTCATGTCAAAACTCGACGTCTAGAAAGAACATTTACAGTGTTCAAAGGGATTTCCAATCAGCCTTCTTCCTTGATGGCACCATGTCTCAAAATATCTTCAACACTATATTGCTGGTAGAATTGTTTTAACAAAATTACAATGTTAACGGGTCACTGAATTCGGTTCGGAACATTAGATGGCTAGTATATCAAGTATCTCCTCTTGTTCATGAATGGTTGCCCATAGATAAAAACCTCGAATGAATAGCATGAAGTGAAATACTGTAATTTATATTGCTCATGAAGGTTGTACAATACAGAATTTAGATTCTTTCACCTTGGAATCTGAAACTATACTGCAATAGCTAATCATTCTGGAATAATTCCACTACATTCCATAAAATAAATGTCAGCAATAAGACATAAGCACCTTTAATTCAAGCATAATTTGTTATCAGCATTCTGCTCTTGCTACTCTCCATATAACCCTGAAATGTCATTCCAAGTATTTTTGCCCCCTCCCCGACCATGCAGAACAATAATGTTCCAGTTATTGAGAATCTCACTACAAAAATTCTTTTTTTTTATCTGGAGACTCACAGTATGAATTTGATCAATCAGTTATGTTATTACAGGTTTTGAAATCAGTCACGAAAGGTGATTTCCTTGACCTGCTTAAAGGGAGTACTGGTCAGATGATAAAGTCAGACGCTCAAGCACAGCTCCGAACGGTATGTGGAATTTAGAACTTACTGTGTTATTGTTCTATATCTTTTTCGTATTCTTACATCTAGAATTCTGCAGCAGTTGTAGGATCTAAAACTATTATGCCTTACAGGAATGAACTGCTCTTTTCTTAGGCTGTGATATTTTGAATGCTAAATTTAGGAAA
This sequence comes from Halocynthia roretzi, assembly GCA_013436055.1. Classification (NCBI taxonomy): domain Eukaryota; kingdom Metazoa; phylum Chordata; class Ascidiacea; order Stolidobranchia; family Pyuridae; genus Halocynthia; species Halocynthia roretzi. The sequence continues at coordinate 68,350 of QRAM01000148.1, read as the reverse complement.
TCATTGAAAAGGTATAATTGGATTAGGCAAGAATTTTTGCTATCAATTTAACTTTTGAGAAATCTCCCATGAAATAAGGTAGGAGAGTATGAAAACAATGTACAATTGTCTTGAACTAAGGCAATAGGTGTGAAAAGGTCAACTGTTAACAACACTACCATAGGAATACTCAGATACATCCTAAATCTCTACCTCATTACTATGCATCAAATATCTTATCTGATCAGAAGTATGGAGTCAACCAAAAAAAGACGGCGATCTGGATTCGTACCCTTAGTTTATTAGCGCATTTGCATTTTACACTATTTTGCTCATATTACAGTTTTATGTACTTTTTTTTCAGGCCAGTGAAGAAGTAACAGAGAGGGGGAAATTATTGACGGCTAATGATTCAAGAGAATCCTCTTGGGACGTATTGAAAGATGATTTCATGATGGGGAATAGTTTGAAAGATTGGGACAAAAAGTCAGATGGAGAAGATTAGCACGAAATTTTGGTTATTACAATATATAGCGTAAGTATTTTAAATACTGAGTTTCATATGGTCCAGCTATATTGGCAAAGTGTTATTGGAGGTAGAAGAAGTTGTGGAGTTGACTAAATGCAAATTTTTCACAGGAAAAGCTTGAGTTTAATTGGTGTTTGTCAATTGCAACAATACTTGAAATGTCATGTAGTAATGGTTCCAAAAATGGAAACAAAAATATTAGTTTGGAAAATAGCCCTGAAAATGTTTTGAAGTATTTTATTCACATTCCAAACCTCAAATACCAGTTGAAGTATTATTTTAAATGCTCAGAGGTCACTAGATAGCTGAATATTACTTTTAAAATTAGTGGAACTTTGTTTAGTTGGTGTACAAATATTAGTAGTAATAATATGACAGAAACAGAAAAATCTTTCGCTCTATGCTGGAACTTCCTGTTTCATGATATCCCAGTACTTGGGAGTAAATAGATCTTGTGATTTGAAATTTCTAGTCAGAGTATCGCCTGATACATTATCTTCAGCCAGCTGGGTTACTCCACCGGTTCGACCCAGTGGTATACACATCACAAACCCGCGACCGGAATACGGTTTCATATCCTCTCTCCGTGTGTTCCCTATCAAGTTCTCTGCCAATGAATCGGCGTGATCCTCTGCATTATACGCCGTTTTTTCTTGATCAATGCTAACGATGTCGCCAATAGCAAATATATTATCGGTCCCCTCCACTCGCAGAAATTCGTCCACTCTCAGCTGACCGGTGTCCGTCATGTGGTCAGACAAAGCTGATTTAAATGCATCTGATGAAAACTTGATCCCAGTGCAGTCGAACACAAGGTGGGCTGCAATATCCTTACCACTATTTGTTTTGAGCATTTGTCCCTCCATGTAGGTATTGAATTGCATCTCGTTCATATTGGAGACCTTCTCGTCTAGCATCAGTATAATGCCCTTTTTCTGCATTTGATCCTGAAGCATATTCTGTGCCTTATCGCTCAATCTTGCCGAACAAAGAACACCAGTCGAATGAATCAGAGTAACTTTTTTGTTAGGAAATTCGGTTTTAATTTCACTGGATAGCTCAACTCCGACAGCGCCGCCGCCGACACAGACAATATCGGCCGCTTTGACGATTTTCTCGTTGATTGAAGAATACAATTTAAGACCTTCGGTCTTGGTTATGCTGGGATGGTCTCTGCTAACCTTTGATGGAAAGGAGGATTGAGTTCCGGTTGCAATTACAAGATGTGTGTAATGGATTACTTTTCCGTCTTCAAGCTGAACCGAATTCCCTTTTTTGTCAATGGCAACCACTTTGCCTCGAACAAATGAATCTCCAAAAGACTCTGCATAAGGAACGAAAATCTTGTTAGCATAGGTTGGCTCAACACAGCTTCGAAGTGCCCCAATACTGTGAAAAAAGCTATCCTTCGGGTCAATGATTGTCAGTCTGCAATTGTTGAGTAATTTCATTCCGAGAATCATTCCTCCGTACCCTCCACCAACTATTACGACGTGACTTGCATTTTTTCCCTCTACAGTTAACGAAACGTTGTTGCTCATTTTGAAATTACTCTATCAAGCTATCTGCAAAATTGCTTTGAAGCTTTTGAAACTACCGTAAAGACCAATTTTCCCTTGAAAACAAAATTTACATTACCTAAAAATATCGGAATACTAAATATACTAATTCCGTAGGTAGGTATGCTACAGTGGTGCCTGATACTGTAGACGTCTACGTTCGGCCTCTACTTATGTTAGAGTTAGTGTTAGTTTTTGCCTTGTAAACGACCACAAAATACACTCCCGCTCACAAGGGAGGTCGCTTCGTCTATCTTGTCCTCGTCAAGAAGTCACGTAAAACGAATGTAATACTTCGGCGGTTAAACGATGCCTTTTAGTTAAGTATTATTCAATCACACAATTTTGTGTCCAAACAAATGCTACGCTTCTCAGCAAGCATTCAAATCACCATCTCCAATATTACAATGCTGCTTACAAGCATTCAAATCTCCTCTCAATCACCATCTTATACAAGAAAAATTATACAGTAATTTTACATTCGTTATCATTGTATTCTCCACTACACAATTATTGTCATCTGGCGTTTATCAGTATGTTATTATTCGATAACGTTGTATACTCTACTCTTGGCTACAATTATTACTTTCTGGCGTTTAATAGCATAATATTATTCGTATACGTTAGATTTTCCACTACTTCCGCCTCTGGCGTTTATACAATTCTACTCCGTACTTATTCCGTTCCAGGAGACCGTTCGAACTCCGAATCAGTTATCCATATAGAAATAATAGAATCGGTCAAGCTGTTCCAGACCCAAAAATTCTTCCTGGTGTTAACGAAGTTTCAATTATATCGACTTGTGCGGAAAATCACAAATTTACCGCAGTATTAAACGCACGAGCATGAAGAATACTGATTCGTGGTCGATTTTCGTTCAAATTAACGACAATGTTTTGGGCTGAAATTTGTAAAATACGACTCCACACCCCTGATAGGTACACAGTGCCGCGTACTCTACACGATCTCATCTATACAATCCATCCATCCATACAAGTACCAATCCCAAAAATAATGATTTCACGCTGCTAAACGTTTCAAAATAGCACTAATTTGCCAATGCCTGTCTCTATTTTGCTTTAAATGTGTTTTTTGCATCAAGCTGTGACCGACACTGACATGACGCTTCAACAGACAATGGGCGAGGAGAGTGGTTGGCCTAGTAGAGTATACTATGTCCAAACTAATGTTCTGTAGATATCCATGTAACGATCCGTGACGAAGGCAATATGTGAGAATGGTTGACCTACTATGTACAGCAGATGTGTGCAACCTTGTAGCAATCCCGGACCATATACACTTAGCCGGATAAGACGGCGGGCCGCGCTTGCATTTCACATCGACTATCTACTAGTGACTAGCATAAAAAAATCGATTTGGTTTTCTTGTAAATCAAATAAATCAACTTTCGGGACGTTTCGCTTCGCTATTCATATAACATCAAAAACAGTGGCACTGAATACCTGTTACGGGCCGGACTCTGTTCAAAAGCCGCATCTTCGCGGGCCGCAGGTTGCACACCACTGATGTAGAGTATTCTATGGTTAAACTAATGTCCGGTAGCTCACCATTCGTTTCACGGATCAAACATCTGATGAAAAGGCTTATTAATTGATAAGTGATTATTATACCTTGCCCTTTGCCTCTTTATGCGCTGTCGATACTCCAGATACTCCAGATTTGTATAGCTGATTAGACTTCATCTTGAATTTGAACTTGAATTTATGGCAACTCTAACTACACCTTTCAACTTGTACCGGTCGGTGCTATCTGGGAGCTTTTCATTTTAAAAATAATAAATAAGAATTTTCAATAATTCTACGATGCTGCACGTAGTTAAGGGGTTTGATATCGGTCGTATTTTGATCGATGATCGCACAGTAAAGTGAGATGTCAGACGAATGACAAGACACCTCATTTCAGTGTTTAAATTGAGCAACGCCGCTTCTGCTAGTATTTAAAAAGCTGGAATATGCTGTTTGTCACACTAGCTGTTCTGTCTGAACGCACCTTTTCAACTTTACAAGCTGTGGCTGTACCTTGAAACACAGCACTATGTTCAACGGCAGTAAAATTTGAGGTGTGGAGGCCCGTCTTCTGTGAAACAAATTTTTTCCTTGCCTCGGGACCTCGGGCAAAACGGAGCTTTTGAGTTACTCAGTTGTTGTAGTTGAGAAAAACAACTACACCTAGCTCGTTGCCTCAGCTCGTTGTTCTAAATAGTAAAAAAAACCTTCTAATATCGAGAACCGTCGCAAAATTATTCAAAATCTTTGTTTAGAATGATTAGTGCGTTATGGTGCCTGGTAATATATATTCTACTGGGTGATGATTAATCGCTATAATTTCTTTCTTAGCTCTTTCCTTCCTCATACTCGATCTGGATGTTTACTATATATTTGATTGATTGATACGACATCTTGAATTCAGATTTTATTGTGGATGCCAATTAATAACGAATTCCGGTGAAGCTAAGTAACAGGTAACAGATAACAGAAATCATACGCTGTTTACATTTTTCTGCATGGTTACATTCAAAGGGGTTTACATGGCTACATAGCTGAGTGCAAAGAGCTAGTCGATACCAGCAAGCTATATGATGTCCAGAGATAGCGATCGACATTATGCATAATCCTAGAGATCTAAGGTTTCATACGATAGGTCGTAAAATCACCGTACACTCCTGCAGGTTACTGAAATCAGATTTGAATCAGGAATTAGGTTGAAAAATAAAATAAATTTAAACTGCAGATAACGCACTTTAAAGCGCACCGCATAAATTTTTAAGGAAATTTGATTTTAACGTTTAAATATAAGAAGCACCACTAATCTTGTTAGAAAAGATCAATCTGACTCCCCGTCTGTACACCGGATTATACTCCATCTTGAATTTAGTAGTTTATTATAGAAAGCCAATTGAGTGCAGAAACCCAATTGCAGTTAAACATCTTCTACTACTGAGATAACTGGTGCTTATTGCTGCATAGTCAGTGTAAGAAAGGGCATAAACAGCGCTATGCTACATATTATATTCGGTGTTAAACGCGTGTAGGGAATGGCGAAATATGTACCTTGATTCATTCTCACGGTTTAGAACTAACGGCTACAGACAACTGAGACGACGAAGTATTTTTGTGAATCTATTTCTCCCACCATATTATTGTTGGTTTCTTTTTGTTTCGATAGTTGTTTTTTTCAATACGTGTAGTTTTATCAGCAGTTTAAAGCCGACATCAATGGAGTTAGGACTAATAGTTCGTTTTTATAGTTCGAGATTTCATTCGATTTATGGACAAGAATTCAGAGAGGGAGCCCCAAGTGAGAATCTTTGGATTTCCATTGCAGCTAATGCGAATAGCGTTTTCGAGATAATGTACTGCATTTCATAAAATTTTCTCGAAGGCGATACTAGCAAGAGTTGCAATGGAACTGCTTATGATACATTCTGGGAATATTTACTTCACGCTCCCGCACTGAATCCTTCCATATGTATCAATTTATTAGTCAAGCATTATTTAAGCATCACATTACTTAACATGTAAATGTATAGTTCGCTGCCGACATCATTGTACGTTAAACTAATGTCCGGTAGCTCTCCATTCGTTCCACGAGTCGAACGTCTGCAGCAGGCTTAGAATTACTAATTAGCCTTTGGTGCCCAGTATAGCGAAGATTGCTATCATTTTCTGACTATGTTCCTTTTCGCCTCTGGCGTATTGCATTACGAGATCATTTTAATTTGGATATTATATTGGACACCTACACGTATCCCGGGGTATAGCTTAACAAAAATTGTACGTTATTTCAGCTGTATGATTATATACAAAGAGAACAAAACAATGTCATCTATTTATTATATAGTGCAGAAACCTTAATCCGAAATTCCAAAATCCGAAAGTAGAAAATCGTTCGATTTTTATTTCGAAGATCTTTTCGCAAATTTATTTCGAGAAGGAGCACTAAGGTATACCGTAATTCCCATAGCAAATTCGAATTGAATGCTGTATTAGAGACTACCGTATCTGTAAAAAAAACTGCCCGTCACGAGCCCCAGTATAATCGGTATATGTATTAGTTATATTATAAAATGTATATGTGTATCGTGTTAGATTTGGTTCTCATTCTTCATCTGTCCCATTCTTTTGATGCAAATATGGAAATATTCCGGAATCCGAAAAACTCTTGGTTCCAGAAATTTTGGACAAATGGTTTTTTACTCTATTATGACGAGAAATCGATATTTAATTGTCATGACTAAGCACAGCTTATCTACAAGGAACGTTAGCACGAAGTGTATCTATAACCTCCTGAATACATGCAACTTGCTTGTAAAGATTATATATCCTTGTATATAAGATTCGAAAAAATAATTGAAGTAATTACTTACCTAGAAAGAAACAGGCCTAAGTTTTATGTTGGAACTTTTTGTTTCATCAAATCCCAGTACTTTGAAGTAAATAAATGTTTAGCTTTGATATTTTTAGTCATTGTGTCGCCAAACACAAGGCCCTTGAACTGGGATACGCCGCCGTCTCGACCCAATGGGATAACGATGACGAATTGACGACTGGAATACGCTTTCATGTTTTGTTTCCGTATGTTCGCTATCAAGTTCTCCGCCACTAAGTTAGCGTGATCCTCCGCGTTGTATGCCGTCTTTTCTTGGTCAATATTAGCAATGTCGCCAATAGCAAATATATTATCGGTCCCCTCCACTCGCAGAAATTCGTCCACTCTCAGCTGACCGGTGTCCGTCATGTGGTCGGACAAAGCTGATTTAAATGCATCCGATGAAAACTTGGTTCCAGTGCAGTCGAACACAAGGTCGGCTGCAATATCCTTACCGCTAGTCGTCTTAAGCATCTGTCCCTCCATGTAGGTATTGAATTGTATCTTGGTTAGGTTCGAAACCTTTTCGTTTAGCAGCAGTATAATACCCTTTTTCTGCACTTGATCCTGAAGCATATTCTGTGCCTTATCGTTCAATCTTGGTGAACAAAGAACACCAGTCGAATGAATCAGAGTAATATTTTTGCGTGGAAATTCGGTTTTAATTTCACCGGATAGCTCAATCCCTACTGCGCCACCGCCGACGCAAACGATATTATTCGATTTGACGATTTCCTCGTTGATTGAAGAATAAAGTTTGAGACCATCGGTCCTTGTCACATTGGTATGGTCTCTACTAACTTTTGACGGAAATGGGGATTGAGTTCCGGTTGCAATCACAAGTTGAGTGTACTGGATTACTTTTCCGTCTTCCAACGTAACTGAATTGGCTTTTTCGTCGATGGAAATTACCTTACCACAAACGAATGAATCCCCGAAAGACTCCGCATACGGTGCGAAAATTTTCTTAGCGTACGTTGGCTCGACGCAGCTTCGAAGTGACCCTATGCTATGGAAAAAGCTATCCTTCGGGTCAATGATCGTCAGTTTGCAATTGTTAAGTAATTTCATTCCGAGAATCATTCCTCCGTACCCTCCACCAACTATAATGACATGGTTAGCGTTTTTTTCCTCTTCAGTTAATGATGCACTATTGCCCATTTTGTACCTAGTTACTGATTACGGTACTATACGTTATCTGCAAAAGATGATGATTCAATTGATCAGTTAGATCAGGTGTCAAGAATTGAATCTGTATTTTATATATTACATTTTATTACTACATGAGCAATCAAGCCTATCCTACTCTCAGTTATGCACGGGAGCTTAACCCAGATTTCAAACTTGTATACTCTCATATATTTCTTAACTCGAGCTCGTTAAAGAATTGACGCGATGGACAAATATCCGTTGATTTTATTCGTAGATCATTAACTCTCCCACACGAAAGACCTTTACCTCCATCTGGCGGTTTATATTTACTGAATGATATGAATTATTTGAGCAGACCTCTTCAGGACATTTTGTAATTTTTTTGCCATTAGGAGAGTTCGAAGGCAACTAAAGTCGAGAAAACACCCAAAAGAAAACAGTATAACAGCGTAATACAGATGCCTACTAAGTAGTCCAAAATCTCCTGATTTCAGGCAAGAAAAGGTGTCAAATTATTGTAAAATTAGGGAAAAAGGGAAGTCAATGCGGATGGTTCCCGCACATGTTGAATAATAATGTGGTAATGCTAATAAAACCCTGTAATGGGGTGCCATAAACGACTCCACCTCATGCACGGATAGTAGAACACCCTAAACTACTCAGACCAAATGACTATTTAAAATAGGTTCCATGTTACAGTTGTGTTTCATGTATTTATGTCTCAAAACTCTTGCTTAAGTTAACAGGCAGCAAACCACAAGCAACTTTTATTACTGGAAAGGCGATGGCAAGGATATAGTGTGATATCCCAGATGCTGTACTGAAAAACCATCTACTTGGTTTGACCACTAAAATACTTCAAGGTCTGTTGACTGATTTAGGGTGAAATACAATACATCCACTCGCACGACTTAGTAGCACAGTTTAAGAAATGGTAACACAATCCGGTATACTGCAACAAATGAAAATGTAGTATCTCTTCATGGAATAATTGCGTTTTACTTACGGCGTGGCCAAACTGATGGCCTCGGGTTATAGATTAATTATTAATAATAACTTTTTAGAACTGGTCGTCTCTAATGATAGGAGTTTACTGTGATTATTACTCAGTTTGAATTTTGAACGCTCTGAATCATAGATTCTGTATCCAGATATGTTGGTATCAATTAGTCGAACAATTAGACAGTGTTAGGTTGGTGCAAACTTGCAATAACTCTTTGTCGTATCTGAGTTAGATCAGTTTCTAGTTTGTAGATCTGTTTTAATCGACGATTGGCCTACTTTATTATCTAGCACATTCACAAGTACTATTTAACTTGTGACCTCGTTTGAGTTTACATTTGTTCCTGAAATAGCTGTCTGTAAAATAGTTTGTCATTCCCTCTGTTGTTAAACGTTAAGGCATACGATGGCTGGCGAGTATATACCGATTATTAACTTCGAAAAATGTGGACTGCTTATAGAAAATGATTCCGAAGTTGATGAAAATCATATGAGAGAGATAGGAAAACAATTGTATGAAGCATTATCAACTATTGGATTCGTTTATTTATCTAAGACTGGATTACCGTGGTATGTTGCAAAAAAGTCATTCTATCTGAATTAGACTAACCAGAAAAATTTCTTCGAATAGAGTAATTTCGTCCCATACGAAATATAATAATTTTCTTATCGTACCAACACTGATGCTAAATTCTTGAATTGAAATTTTGTACCTAATTTTGAAATAATATCTTCTCATAAAAAATACACAATTTTAATATCGTACGGTATTGTCAGCCTTTACCATCATATCAAGGAAACTTTTGTTCCAGGAAAGAAATTGATGAAATGAACACTATCGCTGATGAATTTTATTCGCTTCCCATGGAACAAAGGAAGCCGTTCAATTTGAGCAGTTTGTATTACGGCTACGATGAGCTTGGATCAATAAAGTATGCAGATACAATGATACAATACAATGCATTCAGTCCTACAAGTTCCTCCACTATGTAATTTAAATTATTCATACTACTATTTTTTACAGAGTGAATCCCGAAAGAGATTTCGATCTTCATCAAGGGTTTAGAATCTCTGGTTATGCTATGGAAGATGAAAAGACAATTTGGCCTGATATTCCACACTTCAAAGAGAAAACACTGGAACTCTCTGAAACATTTAAGAGACTTTCTCAACGATTCTGCAAGGCGCTTGGAATCGGGATGAATCTGAAAGTACATTTTAATTCACAAATGCACAGTATGATTAGATATCTTCTCAATATAAATATTAATATAATGTGCGATCCCTCTTTTTCTTGTTACGTATAGGATCCAGAATATTTCTGCAAAAGTCATTCAAAGCTCAACCAAGTTGGAAATGTGAGCTGTTTCAAAACAATATATTATGCGCCTTATTCTCCTGGAGATGAGCAGAAAGAAAATCAGTTACGA